>VDFB02000363.1:87981440-88137656 GCA_007258455.2 Sequoia sempervirens
GCAAACATAGAATGCAGACCAAGATTCAATCACCACAGACCCCACAAGTAGCAACAAACCAACCAGTCGAAACAAACAACCCAGCCAGTTCATCTCAACCTCAATACAAGAAATATTAGGAAAAACAAAAGAGGAAGAACTCCCGTTAAAACACTTGAAAAACCAAGAAACCAACTCAGCTGTCATGACTGAAAGAAGGAGCTCCCCTCTATTGGAGAGGATCGAATGAACACCTTTTCCATTGAACTCAAAGCTCACCAACAGCCATAGACTCCACCTCAATAGGAGTAACTCCCACCTGAATAGGGACAACTGAGAAAACTAGAGTAGGGAGCTTCCAACTAGACCCACAACACCCCTATTCACCTCAATAGAAGAAGAAACCACCTCCATATGATCAATCATTACCTCTATAGATGAAATAGGTTGTGTAAATAAGGAGAAAGCCACCAAACTAGTAGAACAAATAAACATACCATCCTTTGGCATACCCAAAATTAGGAGTTTGAAGAGGAATGAGAACCACATAATCATCTCGGTCTGAAATATAGGCATGAAAAATAACCTAGTCGATCACCAACAAACCTATAAATGAACCAACAAAAAGGAAGCAGGCCCAACACCAATCCAAAAATAGGGGAGGGCTAAGGGATAACCCCAAAATTCAAGCCAATCAAAAGAGCCCACTGACATCCATAACCTAGTCAAGACAAAACTAGAGAAGAAAAGGCCCCAAAAACAACTAAGGCTTTAGCCATACCAACCCGACCACACCAAGAGACTTTCCCCTACAAAGAGCCCAACCAAAACACCACCAGCTAAACCAGCTCCCAACACCAAAAGGTCCAAGACTTCAAAGGGAGAACAACTTTCCCCCCAACATCTTCCACCAACAAAGGAGAAATAGCTCCATAAAAGAAGACTCCTCCCATAGCAGGAAACATAACACAACCACCCAAACTGAGCACACCGAGAAGAGAGGCTTCACGACACCACAACAAAGCAAGGGGCACCAAGAACCTAGAACACCAACCCTCCAACACAAGAGCAGCTGCAACTTTAATAGCAAAAGGGGTCAGAGTACTTAGAACCCCCTCAACCATAGGAAGGAAAGAATAATTCCAACCCATAAAGTAAGTAGAAAAAGAGACCATCAAAGCCTCACCCAAGCAAAAGTCAGCAAACACATCGATGACTGCAACAACTTCATCCCCAAAGGTTTTCAAAAAACCTCCTTTGCCAAGAAACCCAACCACACCCCCTCCTGCAAGTTGTAGATCTGAAGCAAGAAAAATTTAGAGAAACTATGCAAGTAACACAAACACCCCATCATTGTCCTTCGAAACATCCTCCCTGTCCTCTGATTCACCCTCCCCATCGCCTTCCTCCACTCCCAAATTCAAATTTTTCCTGTTGCTACTACTCCCGCCCATTGTTGCGAAAATACTATTTGTTTAACCAACCCATCATGTTGAACCTCTATATTTTTTTAATGTTATATATAAAGAAAAATAAATTTAACTATTGATTTTATTTCCATTACAATTGATTTGGCATTTGAGAATCATGGGGAGATGTTCCAATCAAACTTAATGGAAAAGAAAAAATATTAATAAGGAATGAAAATAAATGAATCAAGTAAATTACTATTTTTTTGTGAAAACTTACACAGGCTTCCCCTCATAAACTATTTTTCTTAAAAAATAAAAATTTATAGAAAAATAAAAATGTGCACAAATTTTTATCTTAATACCAACTACCAAATAATAAATATTTATGGACTTGGTGTAATTAGAGTCATATATTCCATTCATGAACCATTTATATGGAAATAAAAGAACATAAAGGTCACAATTGAGATTACCCTCACAATATTATTTAATGGAACATTAGCATGAAGGGTACTAGATATGTACACTTGTGACATCCCTCTTCAATACTTGTGCTTCTTGTAAATCTATTTCTTGATTCATGCATAGTATTGTACATATAAAATTTAAGTCAAAGTTTTCTAAATTAAGTTATTAACGTGTGAAATGCCTTGCACTCACACTCCCATTGAAGAAGTCAATTTTAATAGCATTAGAAATTTGAGAAAGAAAAGAAATTGTTTAAGTAACACAAGCAACTAACAATAAGTAACACCATTTAAACTTTATGATATGGATTTCTCAATGAGAAATATGTAACTAATGCCTAACTGCTATGGCTTGCAATAGAGGGAAAACAAATAAACACATTAGTCAGTGTATTTTTAAAGAATGTTGCATGTGTTTAAAACTACCATTTTTTCCCACTCATTTTTATGCTTTACATGTCCATGTTGACTTCTTTCTTTGTAAATTCTTGAAATTTATAAATATTTCCTTTGTTAAGGAATAAGATTGTCTAGAAAAGATACAAGATGTTTCTAGAAGAACTAGAATCTTCTAGAAGAGCTAGAATCTTCTAGAAGCTAGAAGCAACTAGAAGTTATCCAAGGAAAATAACATTCTAGTTTTAGAGACTTAGAGTTCTCTAGAATATTAGAATTTTCTAGATCTTAGAGGCTTCAAGTATAAATATGAGGTTGTCCATTGTGAACAACACTAATTTTGAGGTAAGTTGTTGGATTGTATGTAAGTTAAATCAATATAATTTCTTTCAACCTTTTCACAATTGTTTTATATGCTCTATTTTTTTCCCTATTTGCTAATATTATTTTATTATTTGGCTTTGTTCTTGCATGGTATTAGAGATAGAAATATTCTAATAGGGTTAAGATATTGTTGGATTGATATTTATTTAGCAAGATAATCTTTGAAGTGGTTTGATCTATTTGTTTGAGGGCTGTTTTTTTTTCTAACATGGGCTCTGCAAATGAAAGCTTACCAATCTTTGATGGAAGTGGTTTCACAAATTGGAAGATTGCAATTAAGAATGCTTTGTGAGAAAAGGCTCTATGGAGTATAGTGAATAAAGAGATTGGAGAACCTCAACAAAAGAAGGAAAAGGAGTTATGGAAATGCAACTTAGAGCAAGCTAGAGGAATTATAGGTAAGGCCTTGAGTCCCAATCTTAATAGAAGGTTTGTTGATGTTGATAATCCAATAGAACTATGGGAAAATCTAGAAAAATATTATAAAGGTGTGGATATTTCTAACATGTACAATATAGAAGAAAAAATGGTGAATGTAGGCCCAATTGATTTTGAAAAAATGGTTGATTATTTTAATGAGGTTACATATTTAAATGCCCAACTGAAGAAAATAGGTGTTGAATATGAAAAAAAAAAGATTTTTCAATTGATTGCAATGGTTGAAAGTAAGTTTCCCCAACCTTACAAGGTATTTAAAGAATCAAGGAAAAGGGTTATTCATTTAAATCCTAATACCCCCAACAAACTTTTGATCAATTTTGTAAGTCATTTTTAGATGAAGAGGCTCAACTTATCAAAGGTTATATTAAGAAGAATCATGCGTATGCAACTAAGGGTAAATCATTTTCTAGATATGTTGATGGAAAGAAGAAATGGAAATGATATACTAAATTTTAAAATAATGATGGTTCTAACCAATTTTTTAGAAATGAAGGTGTACAAAAGTAGTTGGAAAGAAAACCTATTTTTTGTAGGTATTGTGGAAGTGAGAATCATATGGGAAAAAAAAATTGAAGAAGAGGAAAAATGAAAGACAAAAATACAAGCCTAAGCAAGAATGGTTTAAGGAAGGAAACACAGATAAACAAAGTTTTATAGCCATCTCCAGGCAAGCAAAATCAAGTGTAGAGGTAACTTTTGAACCTGAAAATACATCTAGAGTAAAGGGAGGATACTTTGCTTCAAATACTAATAAAGAATGGATTTTAGATTCATGAGAATCTTTTCACATGGCTGAAGATAAATCTTTATTTATTGATTTTCATGAATGAAAGAATTCAAATCAAGAAATCACTATTGGCAATAAATTGAAACTATCAGTTCTAGGAACAGGGAATGTTAGTGTAAAAAATGAAACTTTGAAAAATATTTTATTGGTTGAAGGATTGGGGGTGAATCTTATTTCAATATATAGAATTTCTCAATTTGGATATGAGTTTGTTGTCACTACTGGTCAAGTTATTGTAAGAGATAGAAAAGACCCAAAAAGTGTTATTGCTATTGGTAGAATTGACCATAAAGAGATTCTCTTTAAATTTGTTGGATTTGTTGATGATGAATACACACTCTCCCATGATTTTGTTTCTCAAAGTGATTATATGCCAAAAATGTGGCATCCTAGACTTGGACATACAAATTATAGAAAATTACAAGACATGGTTAGAAAGAATATGGTTAGAGAATTAACAAATATTTCAACATCTAAATGTGTATGTGAAGGATGTGTGTTAGGTCAACACCATAGAGATCCTTTTGATTCTGGAAGAGCATGGAGAGAAAGTCAACCACTACAATTCATTCATAGTGATTTATGTAAAATGGGATATCCTTCCATCTTGGGTGCCAAGTACCTTCTCACTTTTATTGATGATTATAGTAGATGAGTATGGGTTTATTTTTTTGAAAGGAAAAGTGAAGCATTTGAGGTATTTCAAAGGTTTGAGGATTAGTTGAAAACCAAAGTGGAAAAAGAATTAAATTCCTAAGGACTGACAATAGGGGTGAATATCAAGCAATTATGCATTTGAATCATTTTATGAAAAATATGGTATTAAGGTACAAAGAACAGTTCTATATACCCTTCAAAAAAATGTAGCTAAACAAATGAATATAACTCTTTTAGAAATGGCACATTGTATGTTGCATTTTAAAAGTTTGCATAATAAATTTTGGGGATTGGTTGTCTCTTGTGCTACACATATTATGAATAGAATCTCCACCAAAGCCCTCACAAATGTCACTCCTGAAGAAGCATGGAGTGGAATAAAGAATCACATTAGGTATTTTAAAGTATTTGGGTGTATCACTTGGAATCACATCCCAAAAGAAAAAAGGGAAAAGCTATAACCAAAAAGTCATAAATGTTTATTCATGGGCTATAGTGAAGAGTCAAAGGCTTACAAATTGTATGATTTAGAAACAAAAAAGATCTTTATTAGCATAGATGTAAATTTTGATGAACATTCATAGCTTATAGCCACAAGTGATTTCCACATTTAAGATATTTTATAAAGAAATGGAAACTTTGTTAACAAGGATGATAAGAGCACTACTACTAATGAAGATGATATAACTAATAGTAGTGATGAAGAAGAACTTTCAGCTAGACAAAAGACAAATATTATTGAAGAGATATATAGACAAAGCCCAAAAATCCAAGGAAGGAATGGTAGTGCCCTCATGGAAAAAGTCTTACAAATAAATGACCCAATCTCATATGAGCAAGCTAGAGGGAAGAAAGAATGGGAGCACTTGAGCCATGACAGAGGAATATGATGCATTACTAAAGAATAAAACTTGGGAACTTGTACCCCCTCCCAAAGGTAAGAATATTATTGGTTGCAAATGGGTTTACAAAACAAAACTCAAATCTAATGGAGCTATAGAAAAAAACAAAGCTAGATTGGTTGCTAAGGGATTCAATGAAAAGGAAGGTGTAGCTTATGAAGAAACATTTTCTCTTGGCATCAAAATGAACATAGTTTTAATTATTATTTCTTTGGAAGATAGTCTTGGATGGCATGTTCATCAAATGGATGTTAAAAAATATTTCTTAAATGGAGATTTAGCTGAAGAAATATACATGAATCAACCAGTTGGTCTTGTAGATGAAAAACATCCTCACCTTGTTTGTAGATTAAATAAATCACTTCATGGTCTAAAACAAGCACCAAGAACATGAAATGAAAAGATAGACATATACTTTTAGAGCCATGGTTTTAAAAGGTGTAGATTTAATCCAAATATTTATGTGAAGAAAGTCTAAGATGAGATTATTCTTGTTGCAGTTTATGCAGATGATTTACTCATTGTTGGATCGAATATTGGGATTGATTTAAAATCAAGACTTAAAAGGGCATTGCATATGTGTGATTTGGGAGAATTAAACTATTTTCTTGGCTTACAAGTTTGTAGACTACATGTGATGGATTGTTCCTTTTCCAACCAAAATATGCTTTGGATATTTTAGAAAAGTTTAACATGCTAGAATGTAAGCCAACTTCTACTCCCTTTCAATATGGAATCAAGCTTAGTAAATAATGTACTTCCAAGAGGGTAGATGCTACTCTATACAAAAAACTTGTGGGTAGCTTGGTTTATCTAACTCATTCTAGACTAGACATTTATTTTGTAGTTAATCAAGTATCAAGATTTACGTAGGAACCTAAACAAAGTCATTGGTTGGTTGCAAAAGGGATACTATGGTATGTTTGTGGAACAATACACTATGACATCTACTATGGCCATAAGTCCTCAATTTCTTTGGTTGGATTTACATATTCATATTGGGGAGGTGAATAGATGATAGAAAATCTACTAGAGGTTATTTTTTTCAGCTTGGATCAATCCCCATTACATGGAGCAGAAAAAACAAACAACTACATCATTGTCTTCATGTGAAACATAATATAGAGCAACAAAAGCAGCAGGAAAGGAAGCAGTTTGGATTTGAAATCTTTTATTTGAGCTTGGTTTTTCCCAATGTTCTTCTACTACTTTGTATTGTGAAAATAAAAGTACCATACATGTTGCCAACAATCTATTTTTTCATGCAAAAACAAAACATATTGAGCTTGATGAACTCACTACATACGAGATCTTGTTCAAGAAAATATTGTCAATCTACAATATTATCCAAGTGAAGAACAAATAGCTGATGTATTTACTAAGAGTATGGCTGAAGCCAAATTTTTGAAATTATGAAAAAATGCTTGTGATAGTATGCATAACATATCAATTTCAGATCATTCTTTCTTTTGTAACCCTGATAGTATAATGTTCCCCTCTCCTTTGTATCTTCCCCTCTTATTTGTATCTTGTTTGTAATATTTTATCCAATCTTAAGGGGGGATGTTAAGGAATAATATTGTCTAGAAAGGTTACAAGATGTTTCTAGAAGAACTAGAATCTTCTAAAAGAGCTAGAAGCTTTTAGAAGTTAAAAGCAACTAGAAGCTATTCAAGGAAAAGAACATTCTAGTTTTAGAGTTCTCTAGAATATTTGAAGTTTCTAGATCTTAGAGGCTCCAAGTATAAATATGAGGTTGTCCATTGTGAACAACATTGTTATTGAGGTAAGTTGTTGGATTGTATGTAAGTAAGCTAGATCAATATAATTTCTTTCAACATTTTTACAATTGTTTTATGCTCTATTTTTTGCCCTGTTTGTTATTGTTATGTTATTATTTGGGTAAATGGTTTTACATCCTTCACAAAATATATTGACAAGAAGAAGGATATCAAACAAAGAGAGTCAACTCATTTATTGAAAATTCAATCCACACATACAAACTATAAAAATAAATTATGTTTAAAATATATGTGAGGAAAGATGACACTCCCATATGCACAATTTCTTTTTAAAATCATCTAGCTTTTATAGCTATATAATAGCATTAACAATGTCTATATTTATGAGTTTTGATCTACATATTTGGGACTTGAAATCTATAATTTTGAGATAATCTTGGTAAGTATCCTTACCTTTAATGGAAATCTCTAGTTACTAGTGTCTTATGGATCTCAAACCACAACTATTTCTATTTCATAATTCATATAAAATATTTGTGAAATTTTAGATTAGATCTAAGATTCTTTTAAGTGAATAGAAAATTAAAACATGTAAGTATAAATAAGTTTTGTTTTTTTTGTATGTATCATGTATATACTATATGTAAATACATTAGTATAAATAATTATTAATAATAAATATTTGAAAAAATTAAATTAAATTAAATATAAATATTATAAATATTTAAAAAGTGTAAATTTTAAAATTGTAAATAAGTGTAGTTTGATATGTTGTTTAAAATGATTGAGAGAAATATCAACTATTGCATTACTAAATTTTTTGTAGGTATTTTAATCTAATCACTTTTTCATTTAGGGTTACTCTTATATAACACTCAACCCTCATTGTATTATCATTCTGAATTTTTGAACTTTCAACCTTTGAGGACTCTTGTTTTCCTTAAAGATTCTTGAGGTTTATTTTGTAGCTTTTTCTTGTTGAGGATATTGCATATTATTGTTTATAGCTCTCTTGCATGGAAGGTGTCTTTGTTCGTTGTTTAATCCTATGGCTCATGTTTTTCACAATTCTAACATGGTATCAGAATGTGGATTCAGTGAACCTCTTCTTGATTTATGAGGGTTTTCTTCAACAAGGGTTACAAGGCTTCAAATTTGAATTCTCTATTGCTTTTTTTCCAATTTTTGGAGGTGGAATTTCTTTTTGTGTATTTTGGTGTGAAAAGGACCTCACCATTGGATTCAAAAGGTCGATTAAACAAATTTAGATATAAAATTTGACCTATTTTGGTGTCAGGAGCTTCTGAGGCAATTTTTTTGCATAAGGGCTTGTACATCCCCTATATGGCCTCTTATGCACAAAAAAGTCTTTGGGCCTCCACTGTCACCTATCAGCAATGCCTACCCACAACCACGATGACTGCCAATGGTAACAACAAGCGCTAGTGGCAGCGGCTTGTCACTAGCTATTAGTGGTTGACGCCAGCCACTAGGCATTAACCACGGACGATAGTCACTTGTTATTTTATTATTATTATTATTAAATTAAAAAACCCTTTGCGCCACCCTAGGGTCACATGTGAAACCAACACCAAGCCATTAGGGGGACTAAATTTTTTTTTTTTTTGCAAAATAGGAAGAATTAGGAAAATAAGCATAACTTTTCACTCAAGTATCAAAATTGGGAAAACAATATATCGTCGAAAAGCTGGTTCTAAGCACTATCTAGTGGTATTGATTTTTTTCCCAGATTTTTTTTTGGTACATTCTATAACCTATTTAGGTTTTAGATATATTTTTTTCACTCCCAAGCTCATAACTTTTGACCTATTTCTTTGTTTTTCATGATTCTAGCAATGCTAGGACAATTTTTTAGAGCTCTTCACAACCATCTTTGAAATTTTTCCATATTTCTCTCTAGGTACATTTTAATCATTTTTTTTGTGTTTTTATATTCTAGTAAATTACTTGGATGTATTAGCTCTTGGAAACTTTTTCGTTTGCGTGTGATGACTTGTTTTTTGCTATTCTATATGTATTTTCAAATTTTTGTCCTATTTAGGCATTATAGACATCTTTTGCATGTAATTTATTTTTTTTAGATGCAGTGAGATAAATTTCCATTCTAATGTATTCTTTTTGGGGATTTTGAACATCCTATTGCACCTTTTGTACTCACATTATGATATAAAGTGCCATGGAGGGTTGATGTTTTCCTTTTTTTCTATCACACCTTTGCCAAGTGAGTTTCCCTTCCATGATAGTAGTGAATCATATTGATTCTTGCCTCATGTGTGTGTGCCTTTTGTTTGCACACCCTTTTCTTCAACTGTTGATACTTCTAGTTTCACTTTTAGATATTCTTGATTATTTTTCATGCACTTCTTTCTGGCACACAGTTTCAATGGATCCATCTTGGCTCTCCCTTTCAGCATTATTGGGGGGTTTCTACGGTTTATGCTAATGCTTCCCTAGTTTCGCATTGGAGTGAGCTATGTATCTAGTATTTGTTCTTATATACTAGGCAGATGTAGTGTACATTAGTGGCTAGTTATCCATGCATTTCAGTGAGGTGGGGTATTTACCATATGGACACTCTTGCATTCCTATTTTTGGAGGCAACCTTCCATTTTCACTTGATTATTTCTTTAGATTGTTGGTACTTGTGTCATCTATATCTTCAAGTTCTAGACGTTTTTCCTTTGTTTTCCATCTAATTTGAGTAATGTTGTTGGGAGCACTCATGCATATTCATGTCTTCTTGATCTTGATCATCATCTATTTTTAGAGGTTATTCATTTCAGTACTATATCAATCATCTTTTGACGGTTGTCTATAGTTTCATGCTTTAGTGATGTTCTACATGTTCCTCTTTTTTGGGAAATTGTTTTGGTTGGAGGCTTCTTAGTCCTTCACCTTGGTTTAGAGGATTTTTTAGTCCTTCATTTTCCTTTCTCTCTTTTAGAGAGGAGATTTTACTATGAGGTTTTCTCCTTTTCTCCAATTGTGAAAGATTAGTTTGTTTGTACATGGATACCTCACTAGGCGTTGTTTGTCGGGACCCATCATGCATTCTTTTTTAGGGTTTTTAGCTACTCCCTAAGTTCATATTAAGGGAGGTGTTAGAATAATCATGCAATAGCTAACAATTAATTAATCTTTAATTAATTATTAATCTAATTTATTCTCATGCACTTAAGCTAAACTTAAAGAAGTACTTTTTATGTTAACTAGAGTTATTATTAGTTCATTTTGTCTCATTACATGAGATGTGAAACTTGTCATGATCTAATCCCTTTCTCATTTAGGGTCGCTCCTATATAACACTCAACCCTCATTGTATTATCACTTTGAATTCTTGAACTCTCAGCTTTTGAGGAATCTTGTTTTTCTTGAAGATTCTTGAGGTTTATTCTATAGCTTTTTCTTGTTGAGGATATTGCATATTATTGTTTGTAGCTCTCTTACATGGAAGGTGTCTTTGTTTTTTGTTTGATCCTATGGTTCATTTTTTTCACTTGATTCTAACAATATCTTGAGAACTAATAAGTTGTGATGTGGATTTCTAATTTGAACCCATTTAACTTTTGTGTCTTTTCAAAAAGGGTGGATTTTATAAAATATGCACATGTAATTTATTAAAAATTATATTATTTATTTTTAAATACTCATAGTTTTTACAACCAGTCATCTGTTGCAAATATTGGAACTTGGGTGATATTCATCTATAAAGAGTTCTTAAAGATATATTTTATCTATAAAATATAATTTGGCAAGATGCAATGAGTTTTAAATGTTGTGGTATAGTATATAAATATTGGTTTATATGTGGTGATTGTGTGGCATTAACTACAAGTCATTTGAAAAAGTATCACAATTGCATATAGAAAATAGTGTTATTGGAAGCATGAATGGTAATGCAAGAGCACTTATGGTAGAGCAAGAGTTCATGTGGGATAATCTAAGAGTAGGATAATGTTTTGGAAGATGATAATAGGTATTAGAAGTAATCATAAGTGATACAGTGTTTATGTGTGTTACACAAGCTTGGATTTTATAGTAGTTTCTATATATAAAAAATGAACTTATTAATAGTGTTAAGTGTGTAACTATTGATTCATAGTGTATGATAATGATTACATATATAAGATGATTCTTTAAATGAAAATAACGTGTTTAGTAATATGTGTAATATACTAATGTAATAGTATGATTCTAATATAGTTAAGTAACTCTTAGCAATCCACACATTGGCTAGATAGTTAGGCAGTTATAATTCTATATGTATCATCTAAAGTGAAGGTGTAAAAGTTAGATTATTGGATAGGCTAGAAGAGGTTAGTGTTGGATAGAACATTGTTGGGATAAGACATTAAAGTGATTGTAGAATATTATTTTGTGGATTGAGACTCTATAAAAGTACTTGATATATTAAATCCTTGATTCTAAATAATATAGTTGTGAATCTCTTTTAGTGGTGGGTTTTCTCTCATAGGGTTTCTCAAGTAAATCCTTGAGTTTTTTATATGTATATTATTCTATTTGCTTGTGAGAATGTTGCCAAATATTTTTTGTAAATATTGTTGTCTAGTTTTAGATCACATAATATTAAGTTTTTTAATTTCAATTTATCGACTGTCTTCATCAAAAGTGTAAATCCTCAGCAACGACCACATTATTTTTTATTATGTTGAGATACATAACCTATAGTGGAAATAGAGGAAGAAGCATTTGATGTCATGATTGCGAAAAAATAGTTGAAAAAAAAAACTATTCAATGCCTATAATTTTTTAATATAAAGATCCTAACTTTAAGGTAAATAAAATATTTCTACAACAAAATAAATAAAAAACACCATTTTTTAAAATATGTAGTAAATAAAATAGTAAAATATTTAGCATTTAGCATTTACAATAAATAATTTATTTTCATTTTAATATTTTTTAAATATAATGTTTATATTTTGTAACTAGATTTGTATCATAATTTTACTATATTATTATTTTTTACATGATTAAATATAGTATTTAGTATAATGATATCTCTCAATTTCTTTAACATGGATTTATGTAAGATAGATATGTTAGTTTTATACATCTTGAAAGGTGTAGGTACACATTTGCATGTTCATATGTATTGGTGCCTTATTAAATTTTTACTAGTTTATTTTTTCCAACTACTAATTATTTTAAAGTATTTAACTAAGGGCCTAAATGCATGACACCATAACAACTATTAGTGCATGCTCGTCTATTAGATCCTCTCGCCTAGTTTCTTCCATCCACCCAACTTTCAATTATTTTTTTCTAAAAGAAAAAACCAAAAACATTATTATTCCACCATCTCATATCTTATGAAAACCTTATCTTTAGTTGAATATAAACATTCTTGTTTTGTTATTTCATACCATGTGAAAACCTTATCTTCATTTAAATACAAGTATTCTAATTTTATCATTTCATTCGTAATTTTCAATTGAATAAAAATATTCTTATTTCATCAATTCACACCATGTAAAACTTTTATCTTCAATTAAATAAAAAAATTCTTATTTTATTAATTTCATATGTTATAGGGAAAAGGATCCAATAGTTGAGCATGTTTCAATAGTTGTTATACAACATTTGTTGATTTAATGCCCAATATTTTTAACAATATTGAACCAATAATTGTGACTTTAAGGTTATTAGTGTTGATGATAATTACCAATAATTGAATAATATGTATTCCTTAGATCTAAAAGCAACAAATCATGTGATGCCACATCAACGCACCAATAAAACATGATTTAGTACACAAGTATCAGTCTCACTTTTTTTGGACCTTTTTAGACACCTTGAAAAAAAGCATGTTGATGTGGCATCATATTTGATGATGTGGCCTTGAAACCTTACTTATAGGCAAGGGAATTGCCAAGCAAACTGCTATAAAAAATTGGGAAGTTTTTGAAATTTTCACGTAGGATTTTGAGAAGCGCAAAGTTAGGGTGCTCAACTACTGGGTCCTCTCCTCTAAAAACCTTATCTTTAATTGAATAAAAATATTCTTATTTGTCATTTATATCTCTCTATATATTTGAGGGGCTTTTATATCTCTTTTTTCGAGAGGTTTCTTAACTAGAGGATTTATTTGTACATGGGTAGCTCATCAAGCTTCATTTGTAAGGACCCATATTTTTCCCTGCCTAAGTTATTTTTATGGGATGTTGCTACTGTGGTTTTTATATTCTTTAGTTGGATATTATGTATTTATTTATACATTTAATTTAACTTGCTTAATTATAGTGAATAGGTTATAATAGGGGTAGATGGTATCTTAAGTGTAACTCTCGCCTTTTTTTGAGGAGTTACTTTTCTCATTGTTTGGTATTTCTTTCGCTCTTTCCTATATATATATATATATATATATATATATATAATCCTATAGTTTGATATTCATTAATGTATTTTGTTCTCTTGTAATGCTATTTTGATTTCATAAAATTGCTAGAATAGTTTTATTTGATCTATTTTGATTTCAATTTATTTTTTAATCTAACAAATTGACTATTATGCATAGTAAAAATAATATCATGTAGCTTTTTATTATGAATTTCAAAAGGGTTTGTTGACTAAGAGTCCATAGATAGAGATTATTATGATTTTCCACAATGAAGAATAAACTATAGGATTCAATTTGATTATAGTCTAGGACACAAATGAGCATCATGGCTAGTTTTTCACATAGAAACCTTGACACAATGATCAAGGACAAAATGAATATAATCATGATCATTTATTTTGCAACACACATCTTAATTCAAAACTTTGTTCAAAATATAACAAGTAGAATTAGAGAATATAATAAACCTAAATAGAAAATATAAAAAAGTCTACCAAATAATAATAAAAAATTGTAAATATTATGACTTGATCATTATTTAAATAGAAACAACATAAATAACTATATTGATATACACTTAATGAAATATATTAAATTAGATAATTTATTTTCGTTATTTTTAATTAATAATAATAAATACTTAAAACCAAAAGTCCAAAAGCTCAAGTAATAAAACTTAAATTACTCGTGAATGGCTTCAGCGTATTAAATGGCGTACTAGTATTTGGGAGGCCTTTTTGTGTCTGATGGTGTAGATTCATGCACAAGCAATCGCCTACAATCAAATACATATGAGTGGCTCAATGGTTTTTCTCGGATGGCACAAAGTTTATTGTAGAAGAAGGGAAAAAATTATCTACAAAGTAGTTATTGTAGAAGATGCAAAATATCGGGGCAACACTTAATTGTAGAAGTTGGCCTCCTTGACAGCACGACAGAATGCCCCAATTTGTATTAGAAGAAAAATATATGCATTGACTGCGAATGCGAGTTGGTGTACTGTCTGTTATGTGATACATTTACTCTTGTTCATCACCTTATTCTTTTTTCCTCAAACCCTAAATTGCTTTCACGCAAACATGCTCTACTTTTTATTTATTGTGAATAGATTGAAGTAGTAAGCGATTTATGCTTTCATAGGGTTTCCTACAAACTCTGCCCATTTTCTCTCTTCGGCATCGTTGATAGCGGGACACAATTTTTGTAGAATCTGGAGGCAAGTCACTTGCCAATCTACTTTTGGAGATCTTTCTTTTTTAATCTGTATGTCGTCGGATCATTCTCTGTTCTATTTTATTCCATTCTAAACAATTCACTCACATACATCTACAGCTACAAAAAATTTCAAGCTTTTATCGTGCCCTCTTTATAAGATTTCTCTTTGATTAAAATTTTAATAATGGGTATTGGATTTTATTGTGTTTTATTTTTTCCAATTCTTCTACTGAGGTCGACCATGCTAATTTCAAAACCTGAACTTTATGAGAAGGTCGTGATTGTCAAATAAGTTATTCTCTTGCTACAAATTGGGCGTATATTCTTCCTGGAGCACTTTGTAACAATTTTGGACAGAAGCGTTGCCTTTATTCTGGACAATTTGGTCTTGAGAATCCTGGCGTAGCACTTTCTTGAGTGGATCTGCCTGCTACAAGTTGTTGTCATCTACTTTCCAGATCTAGTGTAGTAATTCAGGTTCCTTACACCTTTCTAATGCTTGCTTTGTATTTTTTCAGACCTATAATCAATTTTATAGGACATTGGCAATTGTTATGCATTTTCTACGAATACTATCTTAGCATAATAGTGTCATTGATAGTGCTCCACATGGAAAGAGACATTCTTTTGAGTCAAATCTCAATAGGATAATCCCATTTGTGTTTGAATACAATTAATCCCCTAACAACATATTAGGGGAAAATGAAATATAGAGAATCTTTCAAACTTGTGATCCATATCTTCATCTGTGGGAAGTTGATCTCTCAAACTATTTTTGTTGAAGTAATAGACACGTGGTTTCAGAAAAGAATATAATAACATCAAAATTATATTGGATCCATTTGGAAAACCAAGCTGTTTGTCACTTATTCGACACAATCATTTAAAATTTTAGTCATTTGTGTCACGCTAATCCCTTACCTTTTTACATTTGGTCTTTAAAGTACAAGAAATAGTATAGGCACAAAATTGTGAAGAAAAAATAGCTCTGGCAACCATTGCATTTACAGTTTCAATAGTAATTGCTATACATTTAATACTAATTAATGTTGCCAAGTAAATTGTCACATAAATAACCTCAAGAGCAAGGAAAACAAAATAAACAAAAAATTTGAACTGCCAATTGAATGCAAAATTCATTTCACAGTTCAAAAATCTCCATGTGAAGAAACAAATAAGTGTAACACTCAGTATTACAATATATTATATATGAAAACTGCCACTGACAAAACCACAGAATGAATGCCTTCATTTTTACCAGATAACAACAGAACTATATTAGAATGAAATAAAACACAACAAAAGTGATTTGGTTGTGTACACATTTCCATAAAAAAATTCATTGAAATCATGGCAAGTGACTTACCTTAAGATTTTGCACAAATTGTGTTGTGCTGTAAGGATGCCACTAAGAAAAATGGGCAGAGTTTGCAGGAAAATATTATGAAACCCTACCAAATTATAATTTAAGAAAAGTTGAGACGAAACAAATTCAGTCTCCCTACAGCTTGCTACTTCAATCTATTCATGATAAACAAAAAGTAGATCTAGAAATATCCGGTTTTAGAGCTATTGAGCTTCATACAAGATCTTTGTAGTCTTTTATTGGAAACATAGAAAAGGCACGTAAACTGTTTGACATAATGCCTCAAAGAGACATTATCTCATGGAATGCAATGATTCCAGGATATGCACAAAATGGATTTTTTTAAAAAAAAATAGAAACTCTCAAGCAAATGCTATTGGTAGGTGTAAAAGACCACAAATTTTTCTAGCATTCTCCCTACCTACCTATGCCAAAAGAGGAGCCTTCGAATAGGGTATGGACATCCATTAAAGCATAAAGAAAAGAGGAATTTTATCAACTGTTGTAGTTGCAACTGCCCTGGTAGACATTATGCAAAATATGGAAGCATAGAAAAGGCACATTCACTGTGTGACAAAATGGTCCAAAGATATGTCATCTCATCAAATGCAATGATTTCAGGATATGCACAGCATGGAATTGCCAAGGATGCTCTCAAAATCTTTGAATTAATTAAGCACTCTAGAACATAACTTGACATTGTAAAGTTTCCTAATGCTGGTGCATCACTAATTCCACTGCCCACCATGGCAGTCATGTCCTCCTGCTTTAGCTCTCCAATAAATATCAACTTGTCTATGTGAGATAAGTCAATAATGGGGTGAGGGAGAATTGATCAAACTTTAGAAGTGATTATGAGACTTAGTAGCAGGGATGTGATTTTTCAAAGATTTGCAACACAGATGACCTTAAATGGCTTATTAGAAAAGATAGAAAGTTCAGTAGTTCAGAAGTGAGGCCCGAGTGGTTACTATCCCATATTGTTGGCTTGTTTATTTCATTCTGATTAGTGATTATTTTGACTACTTCAGACTCTATGCTTGTTGTTGTCTTCTGTAAGCACTCAAAACACTCCCTCAATAAAACTAAATTGCAAAAGTGCTCTCTAAAGTGGTCCAAATGTTAAACATATATGGTGCAGATTCATTTCAAAGAACTTGAGTCCATGTACACCGTCCTTTACATTATGTGTCAAAAATCTTTTAATTTATGTTTTTCAAAGAACTAAATAGCAAACTGAATTTTGAGTGTTTGTTATATTATTAGGATTGACAACCAAAAGCCCATTTTAAGTGGATTAATTTAATACTTTTAGTGGATTAATGTAATACTTTTAGTGAAGAGCCTAATTTTAGGTAGCTGTAAATTCTGATATACTTAGATATATTTTTTTAATTGTCAATAGTTTGAATCACATATATTCTTAGATCTACTTTTTTAAAATTGTCAATAGATAGAAACAACAACTCTAAGGAGATTGGTTTTGGATTGTCTCACTTTTGAGCGACTTTTGCTTCTACATCATTGCTAGCAAGACACATTTTTGCCAAAGCCTTGCGGTAAGTCACTTGCCCAAACATTTTGTGTTGTTTTCTATTTCTTTCTAAACACTTTTATTGTTATCTATCAAATTAACAAATTTTTTAAATTGTCAAAAGAATTTTATGTCACATCTATGTTACATATTTGTGCTTGTTTTCATATGTGATATTATTGTGAAACATAGTGTTGAATCATCACAATTTTAGAAAACAACACTCTTATTAAAGTAAAACCATATGATTTTTGAAAAACACATCATATTGATAGAACATGCTGAAAAAAAAGAAATAGAAATTAGAAAACATCAAAAGTAAAAACATCCATATGAACCAACCATAGCCTACAAACCAAGATACGTCATCAAATAATCAATTATCTATATTACAAAATTCAAATATAGTTTACATTTCTCATTATTTTTTGCTATATATTAAATCTTAAGACCTACACACATTATAGTTCGATAAATATTGTTTTCATATAGAAAACTCCAAGAAAGTCATTTACTATATAGTTTGCAATAAAATTATCCCATTCACAAACCATTGGTTTTATAAACATGTAGATAAACTATGTGGCTATATGTTATCAATTAAGGAGCACCATAATTTGACGTGTCATAAAAACCAATTCTAACACTCACAACTTCCCCACAGGCACAAAACTTCAACTACCTTTCACCATCTCAATGGAAACTCTAACTCCAAATGCCATTGAAGAAATTCTTGCAAGCATGGTTGATCTTGATTCTTGACCCTTCATTACAGGTCACATCCATAAACGCTATACAATAGGGTCAATCAACAAATGTAAAATACCATATTGAACTCTCTGATGGTGTCCATACCCATCCAACATTGCTTCCCAGCCAGTTCAACAATCTTGTTGTCGAAGAAGCAATGGCCACTGGGTCTATTGTTCGCCTTACAGAATATACATCCAAGTTGTTCAAGAAATACACGTATGTCCAACCTTACTCTATTTTTCAATATTACTGTCATTCATTTATTTGATTTTCCTAAATCATTTACATGGTTCAATTTTAGGGCTATAATTATCAACAATCTTGAAATGGTCTTGAATAAAGGACCACTCATTGGCACTCCAACTCCTCTTCTGCAAGTAACAAGTCAATTGCCACGTACTACCTCCCATGCCCCATTTGGTTTACAAAAAATGAAATATCTACCGAAGAACCAGCCATACCCACTTCTGAATTACTTCCCATCAAATCTTTGACCCCATATTATAAGCGTTGGTCCATTGAGGGTAGAGCATTAACAAAGATTCCAATCCATGAGTTCTACAATGCTAACCGAGAAGGAAAAGTTTTTGGTTTTGACCTCATTGACAAAGAAGGCACCGAAATACATGTCACATGCCTCAATGAACTTGTTGATGAGTTCTATAATGTTGTGCAGTCTAATAGTGTATACATTATTTCTAATGGTCGCATTCAAGTTGCTAATAAAAAATTTAGTAGCTCGATGAACCCATTTGAAATTTTCCTACACAAATCACCAACACTTACTCCTTCACCATGTGTAGAGTCTACAATCCCCATGCATAGCTTGCATATCAAGAGCATAGATTCCCTACTATCACTACCTATTAATTCTATTGTTGATGTTCTAGGCATAATTTTATCTATCTCCCCTGCATCAACCATTTGTAAGAGAGATGGTTCTGAAATAGTAAAGTGTACTACAACAATCACAGACATGTCATGCTTGTCCATTGATGTTACACTTTGGGGCCCTCATTGTGAATTTGAAGGTAAAGAATTATATACTATGCCTCTTCTACCAACCCCTCCAACTATCTTGATCAAATGTGGACGTAGAACTTCCTAGCATGGAAAGGCTCTTGATACTATATATGCAACTACAATTGTCATTAATCCAAAACTTTTAGAAGCATCATCGTTGCATGACTGGTATGCCACTATAGGGAATGAAACACCCTTCCTTTTGCTCTCGATAGAACATCTTTCTTCCAACAAATTTGCAAATCCAGTTGACATCGCAACGATCAACAATACAAACTATCCTATAAAAACAAATGTTTGCGTAAAAGCAAGCATTACAAAAGTCCACTTGGAAAACTTTTACTACATCTCATGTCCTCTTATGGTGGGCAATAAGAAGTGTAAGAAGAAGGTTGTAGAAAATAACCCCAATAGCTTTCATTGCCCAAAGTGTTCTATTGATCTCCCTGGATGTGATTTTAGCTACATGGTCAAAGTGGATTTAGATGATGGAATAGGTGCCCTTGTTAAAGTCACTACATTCAAAGGTCCTACAAACACCTTGTTTGGCATATCTGCTGAAAATTTTCAACTACTTCTAGTTGAACTTGATGCTGCTAAAGAGGTGTTGGATCAAGTTCTTGGGCACCAATTTTTCTTTGAAGTGGCCATTATTTTGAATTCTTTTGCTGGGAAATAAATGCAAAGCTTTGTAATTACAGCAATAAAACCTGTTTAAAAATCTTTGCATCTACCTCTTACTTTCCACAATACTATATAGTTTTTGTTTATGTTGTACAGCTTTTGCTGCTGTGAATACCTCCATATTTAATCATGTATGCCTACAATTACAAGTAAATTGAATAAAATACTTTTTTGATACAACAATGTTATCTTCCGCACATGTTTTGCAATATGATTTTAGTTGTACCTCTTACTTTCCACAATATTGTATAGTCTTACTTTTGCTGCTATCAATACCACCAAATGTAACCAAGTCTGTGTACAATTTCAAGTGAAAAGAATAGAAAGACTTCTTCATACCACAATGTTATAATTTGCACATGTTAGTCAATACATCTAGGATTAATACTTCAAGCATTCTCCTTGCTCTTTTTGCACACCTAAGTTAATCGTGTTCTTTCAACTTTATTGTTAACTAACGCAAAAAAAAATGAATTGGTATGTTCCTCAGGAACCAATACCATGGAAAACCAAGTTGAAAGTATGGAAGCACAACACTCTCATCATAATCATCTAAAATGATTATGGTACCATGCAAATAAGGATTATATTAATAGTCGAAGAAGAGAGAAGCTTCATAGTAACCTTGCAAGCTCCTCCACAACCCCACCTTGTCTTTCCAATAACCCTTCCCCATTGCAGCCACTGACACCTCAAATGCAGTCTACAATTCACCCCAATTCTCCCTCCCAAAACCACCATCCGTTGCCACTTCCTACAAACTATTACGTTGCTAGGAATTCATTCCGTTCAAAGTTGGACAACCTATCAAACATATCGACATGCCTAATATGCATGGAATGATATCCAAGAATAAATACTAAGCTTTTCAATGGTAGTACTGCTTGTACAAGATGCATTTTGGAAAAAAATGGCAATCGCTTCTCAAAGTGGAACAACATGGACCCTGGAGAGCAACCTTCTTGTTTGCAATGCCTTACCTAGGTTGAGGAGATGCTTCTTTCAAGAGTTAGCCCTATCCTCCAAGTTACTTATGCAAGAGGAGGACAATTAAAATATAGTGGCCACACTATTTGTTTTCCTCAAGATATTACAGTAATTGCAAATTACTTGCCACGCCATATACATGAATTGGATATACTCATAGTTAATAAAAGAAATGTTGATTCCCAATAGTACAACTTCTATGTTTGCAGATCACATGTTCACGAGGCTTTGCAATATAAGATCAATAATGACCCCTACTACAAAGATGTCCAGTTAGATGAGACCTCTCTCTTATGCTTGCCTATTCCCTCCACTGACATCTCTGACCTTCTTAATGCAACAACCTCATCTTCAGACCCCACTGATGTTAGCTTCATGGTGACAAATAATACTACCGAAGAACAATTGGATGAGAATGTACAAGCAACAACATCATTTGTGGAAAACTTTCCCCCTACACATACAAAAATGCAAGAGTTGCGAGCCTTGTTATAGTTAGGGGATGGACGCCCCACTCCTGCTATTGATTGACCACCAATTTCTCTTACACCCCTAAATGAATACACCATAGAAGGATTGTTTGTTATGGCATTCCTGACATTGTTTCCAAAGGGCAGGGCTGCATTCAACCAACAAATTATGAAAGAAGTCAAGCTACATGAATATGCTCTCCATCTTCTTTGATACCATGATAATAGATTCGGCCAACACCCATGATTTAGATACTTCATTCTTAATATTCTTATGCATCACTGTAGCCAGGCCACAACTTTAATGTTTGTTCAAAAACACTTTGAAAGTAGATTGCCAACAACAATTTTTGACTTGCACCAAAGACTCAAGGATCTCCCCGATGAACACCTTGCAGAGCAAGTCATGCGGTTTGGCTCAAAAATCTGTGGTACACACCCCTTCTGGACTCTTCAGAGAGGGGAGCTATCTGACATGCTTATTCAGGTTGGTTGTCTGACTCTATTCTTCACCCTTAGTGCAGCAGATACTAAATGGCCAAACTTACATAATGCCATGCCATCTACCGCACCAACAAATCCTATTGTAGCTGCCCAGTGGAGAATCCAAAATATAGTGCAAAACCCACACCTCACTGCACTTTACATGAATCATCGATTTGCTACTTTTTGTGAGGTCTTGGAGAAGATTCTTTGCACAAATGACTGCTGGTATAGGTAATTACACTCCACCTTTACCATTTATATTTACTTTTTTCGTACATCATTTGCTTTATAACATCTACTATGTCTAGGTATGAATGGCAACACTGTGGGTCTACACATGTCCATGGTTTCCTCTGGCTCAAAGATGCACCTAATATTGCCAAACTGCAATGGAATAATCTTGCTTCAGTACAGAATGCAATCAACTACATTGAAAAATATGTCTCTGCATGGAACCCATGTCCCCACCAAAGCTCAATAGCAACATTTCCAAGATCTACCCTAGGTAACCCCTGCTTAATGGACACAAGAATGCTTATGTTGTCCAACCCTTCACTTAACTACAATGAATTGCTCAATTGTGTCCAATGCCATACACGTTGCACCTTGCAAACATGCTTGCGGAGAAAAGGTGGTACACTTCAATGCCGCTATAAAGCCCCTTGGACCATGCAAGACAATTCAACCCTCTTAAATGAGAGTGGCCAACCAAAGCACACCCCTTCCCGTAATGATGACTGAGTGAATCTACACAACCCCACTATCCTCTCTATTTGGTGTGCAAATTTAGATTGCCAGCCCGTTCTCTCAATTGATGTAGTGCTCAAATATATCACAAAATATGCAGCTAAAGCTTAAACCAAATCTGAAACATATCATGCAATGCTTTCTCGTATTTCAAAATCTTTTGAGCCTGACAAGCCAACACCAATAGCTTTTAGGAAAATGCTTGTTGACAACCTTGTCGATCATGATATCAGTGCTCAAGAAAGTAGCCACCTTCTATTAAAACTACCACTTTGCTTGTGTAGTCAGTCGTTTGTTTCTTTAAATGTCAACCAAAAAAACTATCAACATGTTCCACTCTCATCCACATGTACATCACCACACACAAACTATATTGATGCATACATGGCTTGCCCTATTACTTTGGAGGCAATGCCATTGATTGAAGTGACTCAAAAGTGGAGTTTCATAGCATCTCGTAAAGAAAACCAATGGAAAGAGCGTTCCTCTAGAGCAATTGTTTGGGTCTCTCCCCACTTCACAAGTATTCCTCCCAAGGATGACCCAAGTTTCCACAACTTTTGCTGGAGTGAACTGGTTCTCTACAAACCTTTTCGTCACATTGCAAATGACCTTGGTTCTTCACCATCTCAAATTGTCGCACAGTGGGAGAGACTGGCATGCACTTACCATCCATGGCATGTTCGCCGCATTCACCCAGATTCGGCCTCTAATATAGAACCCAACTCTCCTTCAAACGATGCAGAACCCCCACATCACTACAACCAATCTGAATGGCAAGTCTTTTCAAGTGTTCACCCAAGCCATCCACTCCACCTAGATGCACTTGACATGCTAGGAAACCATGAGTTAGACCTTAACCATGATTGGAATACTCAATCCATAAATCCAATAGAACTCACTCAAGCTTCCAACTTCAGACAGTCCAACCACACAACATATGCAGTCCCCCTTCTGCCCTTTGTAAATACCTAACATGCCCTTTCATTCGAACAATAGAAAACACTAGATTTAGTGTTGTCACATCTATCCTCCACCACTAACTAGCCACCACTAAAAGTTATAGTTCAAGGAACTACAAGAACTAGAAGTCACACCTAATTAAACAAATTAGGTTAGCACTCAATTGTTCCACTCCAAACAGGCAAACACCACTATTACTTATTGCACCAACTAGTGTTGCAGCATTCAACATTGGAGCATCGACAATTCATTCCCTACTACGCATTCCCATCAAAGAATTGGCTCCTTTGCAGGGCCAAACACTGGCAATCTTCCAAGAGAGAATGCACTTTGTTCACTACATTTTAATAAACGAAATGAGCTTCATTGGGCCCAAGTTGCTTGAACGCATTGACTTTCGTTTATGCGAAGCTTTCCCAGCAAACAACCACTTCCCTTTTGGAGGTTGCTCAATCCTGTTATTTGGAGACCTTGGCCAGCTTCCACCGGTCAAAGACATTCCAATGTACTCTTCTACTTCCTATGGGGGGACACTATGGTAGAGTTTCCAAACTGTTTTTACACTAAACAAAATTTTTCGTCAAGCTGGAGAGGATCCCACTCAACTTCTATTTCGTAATCTCTTGTGCAATTTAAGAAAGGCTGAACCTACTATTGTTGATTGGCAATTGCTAATGTCAAGGTCAAGCTCCACACTAACCCCTACTGAAAAAACTGCTTTCTTATCATCCATACATCTTTATGCAACCAATGAAAAGGTTTCACTCCATAATAAGTGTATGTTGTTGTCTCTAGCACAACTCATTGCCATTGCCACTGCCGAGCAAATAGGAACCTCTTTCAACGCAAACCTAGATGATGAGCAACTCCAACCTAAGATTCTACTATGTGTCAACCAAAAGGTTATGCTATCTTGTAATCTATGGACTGAAACTAGCCTTGTAAATGGTGCTCTTGGCATAGTAAAAAATATTGTTTACAATGAGACCGAAAAACCACCCCAACTACCCTTGTTTGTTGTTGTTTGTTTCAAGAATTACATTGGGCCTACCTGGGACACAAACAATCCCAAAGATGTCCCTATTACCCCAATTAGTCATGGTGGTCGATGCCAAATCTCTCTTAAAATGGCATGGGCCTTAA
Source organism: Sequoia sempervirens (assembly GCA_007258455.2). NCBI lineage: Eukaryota > Viridiplantae > Streptophyta > Pinopsida > Cupressales > Cupressaceae > Sequoia > Sequoia sempervirens. The sequence goes on from VDFB02000363.1 coordinate 88,006,361, forward strand.
CCATCCACAAATCACAAGGGCTTACACTTCATATGGCCACCATTGACATCGGCAACATTGACCATCAAGGCCTGACGTTCACAGCAATTTTGAGAGTCACTCAGCTTTCTGGCCTTCATATCCACCCTGCATTCACTTTTGAAAGATACACACGCATGCAACAAAACCGATATGTTGCACGTAGGATCATCAAGGAAGGTCGACTATCAAAACTTGCAGCCTCAACAGCTTCAACAACCCAAATTCTTTTCAACTAAACAACACATATAGGTATTTTCACTTTTAACTTAGTCCTTTCTCTTTCATACTTCAAGTATCCATTCTCTTCCTTACTTACCACATTTGATTTCTACGCATCAACCATTTCAGCACACACTTTATAAACACAAACATATTTCATTTTCCACATTATTTTCTTTGACAACTATTCTCTTGACATTCAAAATGTCTTCTAGGATCTTCTACTTAGGCAATTGATCCTCATACTTCTCGACTCCTTCCACACTTACTGCTACATCCAGTCTCATGCTATGGTAAGTTGCCAATATGTATGCGCGTACAAACAATAATATAATTTTCCTGTCATTTTGAAGTGGTTGTTTTGTCTCATATTTTCCTTCACAATTCCTAACAGATCTTTCCACTCTTAGAACCATTGCCAAAAACATGATTGGAGAGGATACATTGCATATTTACCCACTTTAGACCATTGGTCTACTGGTTTGGGCCCTGAACAGCTTGCTCGGAACTTCCAACAGCTGTCCTTTTTTGTAACTTAATGATATCTACACTCCAACACACTTACAACTGGAACCTTCATAACTCCTTTTGAGGTATTTTTCTTTTATGCTCATTTCACTGTCAGTTCTTGCTATTTGTAATCATGTTTCAATGATCAATGATTCATATGAATATATTTCTTTTCTATAAACATAGATGCAATTTAATCATCAATATAAACTATCTCCACTACTAACATACTTACATTTTAATGTTCTATGCAATCTCCATTAACTCTTTAATGTAATCCTTCATCATTCTCATTTAGATGGCAGGACCTTGAAGGAGATCAAAGGTATGGATATTTTTCCTCTCTTCACATAATTGTGTCCATAAACTCTTTTATCTAAACTTCATAAGTGATATATATTCTCCTTTCATGAATTATTTTAGTTATCTTTTCTTCTTTCTCAACTAGAAGCTTAATATGGAGATGAGAACATAATGGTGGAAGCTGAGAAATTGACTTTGGTAGGAAATGAAAATATAATTGTCTTTCATGTTTTTATGCACTCATTTTACCATTAAGCTTTGTATCTACAAGGTTGTCTTAAAAGCTACTGGAAAGTTTTGTAGTTAAAAGAAGCATGGCTTTTCCCATTCTTTTCTAAGTATGATTTTTATGAGTCGTTGACTGGAATTAAGTTCTTAGTTCATTAAGATTCTGAATTTATCCAAGCAACAGGATTTTTCATTTGATTATTCATGGAAAGTATGTTTATTTTTGTGGATTCCAAATTGCTCATGATGTTTTGCATTTATGTTAAGACAATTTTGAATTATCTTTTTCCTCTATATGTTCTTAGAAAGAAAATGTTTGATCTTAGTAAATTATTAATATAAGTTTATAATTGTAATCGTGACATTTTCAAAGAAAAGTTCTACTTGGAATATGGCAGGAGATATCAATTCTAGATGGATTGCTTTTTATTTCTTCAATTTTTATATGAAATTTTTTTCACATATTTTTTGCTTATACTGTAGACAATAGTTGGAATAGAAAAATCTAATTTGTTTTGATTTCTCCCTTATAGTTGATGATAAAGAGATTGGCAGCATTCAGAGCAAGCTGTTATGTCAGTCTTTGTTTGACGTCTATATTGGAGAAAATCCACTTGAGAAGCTAGCGAAAGAAGAAATTAGATTGGGATTAGCATCCTTTCTGACCCAGTAGTGTGTTTGACTTTGAAAAGAAAATTGTATTTTTTAGGGACATGCAAGCAGTATGTAGGTTTTGAGTTTCTCAACTACTTTAAATGAAATATCTTACTGGCCCATACAACATTGGCAGGGAACTTAGACATGATTCCATATATGTTTATCTGTTACTTCCTCATATGATTAAAATGTATTCAAAATTTTTTTCCCTGTCACCACAAAGTGAAAGGTCAAAATGTTGTATATTTTTGTCAATTATTTGTTGGCAGAGCTTAACAAACACATACGAAGCTTTTAGTGCAATAGTTCTATTGCTTCTTTGCAAGGAATAGTGAACAGTTATCATACATGTCTTCACGAACTTCTCTTTTCCTTGTTCTTAACGCAATTTTTATGATAGTCTTCTGCTATTTTTCACAGATACTTTTAGCTCTAGCTGAAGCTGAAACTATAAATGCACTGCTGGCCATTATATTTTGCTATTTAATGTTTAGCAGTTGCATCTAAAGCTGTAAAATACAATGGTGGCCAAAGATGTTTTCATACAGAATAGTAGAGAACACCTTCATTTTTCTTGTGTATGATTTTAATGTTATGAAATCATTTGATAACCTTAACAACTGTCGTGACAAATTTTTTAATCAGGTATTTTGACTGAATTATCTAATATTTTAACTGTCGGACTATTCATTCAGAGGTTTTGTTGACCTTTTTCTATTGCTGACCATGACCTTCCATCCTATTTTTTTTGACAAGCAAGACCATCTGATCCGAAATTTTTTCCATTTCTGGTGCTTGGAAATAAAATTGATGTGGATAGTGGAATCAACAAACATTGCTTGTTATAGGTTTATGAGAAAAAAGCCAGATCATGCTGTTACATATGAGATATTGAACAATGTTCATTTTAGTGGGAAAAGGTCTGACATTAATTCCAAATAAAGTCACAAGGCAAGGATTTCTTTTCTATTGTGTAATGCACTTAATGATTAACAGGTCACACAGGCAAGAAGGAACTCAAATGCCATATGTAATGCATAATGATAATCTAGATAGTCTAATTAGCTTAACTGATATTTATTTTATGGTTGTACAAGAAAAACTCCATTCATATATTACACTATTACATTCTCAAATTTTTACTTACTATTATCACCTATACATGAGTTTTACAACTGTAAATGACTCTTATCACTTTCAAATTATCACTATATTGTCTTCGACGTACCCATTGCACCCCACAGGTGCGATTGCTAGTTATAATATACATTATATTATATGAAGTATGTAATAATAAATATAAATTGAATATATTTTTCAATAAACATAATATATATTTTAAAAATAAATATAGATAACTTATAATATTTTTAATTAATAACATATGTAAAAAAGGTACATTATATTTATATTTAATAACATATAGTGTATATAAATATTAAATATATAATATCTAAACATTATAATATTATGCTAAAAATAGTTAAATGCATAGAATGTAATTTTATTTCATAATATTAAATTAATCAATTTCTTGAAACTTATATTTTATAATCTAAAATAAAAAATAAATACCATAAAAAAATAAATAATAAAAATATTTTGAAAAGTAATAGAAATTATTAATTAAAAAATAAATATAGATAAATATTAAACTTATAATATATTTCATATTTTAATTAATAATATTTGTAAAAAGTTATATGATATTTATATTTAATAACTTATTGTTTATATAAATATTAAATATATAATATAATATTATACTAAAAATATTTCAATATATAAAATGTAATTTTATTTTGTAATATTAAATTAAAAAATTTATTTATTTTTAAATAAATCTAAAATAATAAAGAATACCATATATATATAATATAATTTATACATTTTGAATATTAGTAGAAAATTAGAAACAATATCTAATTCTTTCTATGGAAATGTAGAAAGAGTATTGATTCTTTGCTTTTTTTTAATAAAGAATTTATTTTTATAATATTGCATTAATCAACATCAGAATTTTTCTTTATTTTTTATTTTTTTCGGTCAGCCCCCAGCCTCAGAATTGAACCCAGAACCAATGGAGAGCAAATCCATGACCCAAACGAACTCCGCTACCCGTACGGACCAACGTTAGATCTTTTTCCGTACTCTTATCATCATTCTACCAGATTCGGAACGCTTTCGACGTAATAAACGCCTCGGCTAGGTCAATACCGTGGTTCTATGATCCGCCAAAGTAAATGCCGCGTCCTCGACCCGGCATAGCTTCGCTGCATTTACAAGCTTCGCCCATTTCGTGGCTGCAACTTCTCTTGTAGTCATATGAGTTAATTTTACTCTGCAGGTCATTCTAAACTGTTGGATACGCAGGGGGAAGATATGCCCGGCATTGACACGCCTAAAGATTTTCGTGGGCTTGTTATGGATTCCCTGGATAAGCTCAACCTTCTCAGGAACGGGAAAAGCTTCAAGTTCCATGTGGAGCAATGCAAAAGTTTGTGCTGTTATATACTGGATAAACTCTCCCCATATGTTGAGAATAATGGGCAATACCTGGGTCGCGACGTTTGGAGCAAAAGTAATCAAAGATTTTGGAAGGAAATATATCGTGCCATGAAAGAGGCAGAAACATACCTCGAAGACTGCTCAACTGATAGCTCATGGATGAAATGTTCTGTACTGGCTAAAACAGGTTTTGTACTGGCTAAAACAGGTGAGGCCTTCGCCCTACACATGCACGACCTTGCTTGGTCTCTTCTTTGCTTAGATTTAGCTCTTCCGTACCCGATCAGAGCATGGAACGGTAAAATCGATCTTACAGAACTCCACAACAGAATCATTGATTTCTTTGCAGAAATGTCTGATTTACATTTAAAACAATTTGGCTGTAAATTTCAAGACTACTGGCACCTACTGATGGCTTGTAATCAAACGACTGCCAAGGCTTGGACTTTTAAACAAAAATATAAAATTGGATTTTTACAATTCATGGAGAGAAAGCTGTTACAAGCCATCAGGAATGAATGCAATATTGAATCTGCAACTCGTATACCTACGTGGCTGCAGATTCCTCCCAAAGATTTAATAAGAAGGAAAAGTATAGGAGAGGGATCTTTTGGGGTAGTGTACGAGGGGTCATGGCTGGGGTATAAGGTTGCCATAAAAGACATTCCGATTGATGCTCGTGATCTGTTTGACAGAGAGACTGCAGTTCTCGCCAAGCTACAGAGCCCTTTCATTGTCCAGTTGATAGGCACATGTGTTGAAGGAAGCCATTGCTATATTGTAATGGAATTGGTCAGCTCCAGCTTGGACAAACTGCTAAAGAATTCTGGTGGCGGGGCACCCCTGGCGCTCCCTGTTGCAGTGGATATGATGCTTCAAATTTCGAGGGGAATGGAATACCTTCACAGCCAGGAAATCATGCACATGGATCTCAAAGCTTCTAATGTTCTCATAGAGCCATCTGCAGTTCCAGAATTTAGAGAGCAAGGCTACGGGCGAGTTAAACTCTGCGACTTTGGAATGGCCAGTTTGAGGCTGTCCAGTTTTCGGTGTGAAGATCCCAAGGGAACATGTTACTGGAGAGCGCCCGAAGCTTTTCCCTTCCCGAATGAAGAATTGCTCCAAGAAATTGATACTCTAAACGAGTATACCCATAAAGCAGATATATACAGCTTTGCCATGACTTGCTATGAGATTCTGACGGGTAAGCAGCCTTTCCTTGGTGTACATTCCAAAGATTTGTACCGACTGATTGTGCAAGGCAGAAGACCGATTTTGCAGCGAACCTCATGTCCAGCCGTGTTAGCTGATTACATAGAAAGCTGTTGGAAGACAGATCCAAGGCGTCGTCCCTGTTTTGCACAAGTTTCTATTTTTATGATGAACATGAAGTTCTTCATACTGAGATGGAACGATCCTCATGGCTGGTGCGAGAGATATTATTTAAAACTTGAGAGATCCAAAGAAGAAGCATTTGATGAAAGTCCTGCAAACGAGAAACTGAAGTCGATAACCAAGGTTCTTCGCACCGTTCCCCCTGAGATAAAAAGGTATGAATTATTGCTGATTTCAACATTACACTTTATAATTCTAGTGTGTTTGCGAGGGATTTCATATTTCCCTTGAAATTCAGAACCTGTAACACAAGCATTTGAGATCTAAATTAGGATTTTCTAATGTAACTATTATCCTTGCCTGCTTCCCCGGTGTAGATACAAATGTGAATTGAGATAAAAAGTATGGCTTTTTTCTAGAAATCCGTTTTCTCTCCTAACGCTTGCTCCCTAAATTTGGTATAGAATAATCTAAGTCCCTGCCTTCTTCTTACTTAAACCATGGCCGTAGTAGAAGTATATGATCTTCAAATTATCCAATTTTATGTTCGTCGTAGAATTCACACCTCGTCAATCCTTGGGCTGGCTCAGTCTGCGCTGAATTTAATATTGATATTTTCAACTAAATTGAAAGCAGTAGCTGTTGGCTTTCGCAGTTGTCGCATGAACTACTGAATTTCTCCCAGCAGAAGCTGGTGGAAGACTTAAGAAAATCCTTACACACTAATGGTATTTCCCATTCATTTATCTCATAATGGTGCTCATAAAACTATGGCACTATCCTTTGATTATGTTATGCCTGTAACTACCATTACCCTGTTTTCTATATCTGCTCAGACCCAAACAGATGTACAGCTTTTAAGACGGAGCAATGCTCTCTCCACCATTTTGATGGTAAAAACAGAGGCAAGCAAACAGCAAGAATGCTAAAACAGAACGAAGATTTTGTATTAAAAACAGAACAGAAATATATATTAACGCCTTTCAGAGCTGCCGTGCTCTCTTACAATCATGCCATATTGTTCATACCACCAAAAAACAGAGTATATCCCCAATTCTTTTTTAACAAAACAAAGTTCATTTTCCAGAGACGGAAGGAAGCTTCCAGAATACGCAACAAAAATAGAAGAGTCTAGATACAACAAAGAATGTAGAAGTAAGGAGATAGGAATAAATGTTGTGGGTGAGTAGTTGAATGAAGTGGCAGGGGAGATTACTCCAGTACAGCTGGAGTCCATGTCAGCCAACACATTTAATCAGCAATCTCCTTTCACAAGTAACAGGAAACCCTCATAATAGGCATATGTTCCAATCATGCGTAAGGAGAGTTTATGAGAATGTTTTGTTTTTTCAAGAAGCCCTGTTTATGAGAAAATTAGGTTTTTACATAGCGTTTTGACTTTAATCCCAAAGATCTTTAGTGCGTACATCGCATCCTTCCCAATAAATTTATGTAACTATATAAGCATTTGTGTTAATGACGAATTGGAAATATTCTTGTGTGAATGTATTACCTTAGATATAGTGGATTCCATGAATATCCCCCTTTTCTATGCAGGATTTGTCATGTGAACATGTTCAACTTTCTAGAGTCCGTCTTCAATATTAACCATAATATGAAAGGAGTTATATAAAAGATCAGGGCTAATAGGTTAATTTTAATAATAATCAATTAAGTTTTTCAAATAATTATAGGCGATTAATTATAAAGACAAACTTTCATAAATTAAGAATAAGTTTTTAAGTGATATATGTATTCAAAATGAAATTGTATTATTTTTTATGAAAAGTTGATGAAGTAAAGGACATTGAGAAATAATTTAAGATGAAATAAATAAATGATTTAACTGAATTAGAAAATGTTATACAAAATTTTAATTAAATTTTTTTATATTAATAATTAATATTTCAAAATTATTTATTAGATTTAAAATTTATGAAGAAAATATAAAGTTCAGCCCAACATTTGAAACTTTGATTTTGTATTATAAAACCATTATTAAAAATATCAAAGCTAAAATCAAAACTTTCTTTACTCTTTTATTAAAGAAAGCATTAAAAAGAATTACAGAAAACATATAATGAATTTAAGAAAATAATTGTACATCTTTTTAATAATTATTGTGCATATTTCTTTTAAGCACAATAGTATTGACGCTAATATGTAGACGATGTTTCTATTACAACAGAAAATACGATATTAATGTGGCCGGGGTAATGCCTTCAGAGAAAGCGAATGTACAAAAAGGTCAACACAATCTTGCATTCCCGAATATGTCGAATTATTTTGATCTAGATGGTATTCTTCAATCCAGTATGGAAATCTTGGGTGAGGGCAGCTTTGGGACTACATATAGAGCTAATTCTCTTATGGTCAAGAGATCGTCACAAGACACAACTTATGTGGGCGACAAAAGATATTTTGAACGATATTTACAAGCATTAGGAGGTCTGAAGCATATCAATCTAGTGAGTTTATTGGCGTATTATACTTCCAGAGAAGAAAAGATTCTTATATATAACTATCGTCCCAATGGAAGCCTCTACTCTCTTCTACACAGTATGTGCAGTGTGCACTACATTCCAACTCTTATGTGGCAAGATTTCGTCTAGTATTTATATAAACACTAAATGGTTTTCATTAGATTCTCACAGAGATCCTCCTTTTCTTTTATTGTATAAAGGCAGATAATATTGTTGTATGTGTTGCAGGTGAAATAGGACCAAAATTTGAGTGGGATGCGCGAAAGATAGCTATGGATGTGGCCTTGGGCTTGGCGTTTCTTCACAAGTCCGGAATCCCACACGGCAATGTAAAATCCTCCAACGTACTGCTGAACGAAATCGGAGGTGCCTACCTAGCAGATTCTTGTTTGGCGAGTCTTGTGAAAAAGTCAAGTGTTGTTAAAAAATCCTGGGGATACATGGCACCGGAGCAGAAGGATAGTGGAAAAATGTCTGAAGAATCAGACGTGTATAGTTTTGGAGTGCTACTCCTCGAACTTCTCACAGGGAAGAATCCTTCATCTGTTACCACACATTTACCCACGTGGATTCTCTCTATTGAGGAAGAAAAGTGGATTGAAGTGTTGGATGTCAAGCTGAGGAGCCGTGGGAGAGCCATCCCAAAAATGTTGGAAATGCTTAGAATAGCAATGCGTTGTACTTCTCCCCATGTATACACCCGTCCTATGATGAGCAAAGTGATCGAAATACTGTAGATTTGGAGGAAAGCGGACTCATGTTCAGATGCAACTCTAGAGGAAAGAATGGATCAACCATTCCATGAGAATTTGTTGTCAAGAAATTAACAATTTTCGATTTTGTAAGGCACTCTACCAAGTGATCCCATTGAGGAAAGTTTATTGTCGGTAACCCAACTATTTTCTCCTTTGTCGCACATTCTTACCTAATGGTCCCATTGAGCACGACATGGGCAATCTTTTAATGGATGCCACACAAACTTAGCCATACATAAGAGTACAAACCAAAGAATAGAACAAGGGATATTATTTTATTATATAGGATAATATCTACAAATTTAAAAGATTTTATTCAAGGTCATATCTCACTTTAATAGTGATAATTATTAGTTCCTGCGGGGAACCATAGCGGAGGCTTCGGTGCTTAAACACTGAATAAACTTTGTTTTAACAGCCAACCAAAATTCAGTTTTCAGCAAATTTCTCATATGCTTCCTAGTTTAGTAGGTAAAGGTGCTCGTTTCTTATGCCTAAATATTTATTCATCATTTTTGTTCGCCTGTGATTGGTACTGCATTTTTATCTGAACGCTGTTAGAGGCTATTGTAGTGTTTCGAGGCAAGAGACCGCACAAAAATCAATTTACAAGTGACAGGTTTGCAGGAAGAAGACATGGGTTACGGCAGCGGCTATCCAGCCCCAGGAATGCACCGGGGCATGGATATACTGCATCCATGCATCATGGTATGTCCTGCACTCAAACGTACTACTGTCTTGTCAGCTCACAGAAAGAAATATTTAATACATTCTCCTAAAATTTTAATCTTTGCCGTTACCGTTTCCACCGTTACGCAAAAGTAAAATGTGGAACCACAGACAAGGCACGTGAACTGGTGCTGGACAAATACTTTACATCAATATTTTAAAAATAATATATACAAATTTAATATAATATTAAAGTGGAGAGTAATATGATAATATTTAATTTAAGAACCACTAAAAATGGTAAGTTTAAATGTTAATTATGTTTCAAAATTTGTAATTAAATAAAATGTATTTGATAATGTGAAATAAATAAACTAATTGTATTTTAAAAATGATTAAGTAAGAGTTTTAAGTGATATATATATATATATATATATATCAAAATATATAGAATTATAAAATATTTTTTTAAATAAATAAAATAAAATAACTTTAATCATATATATATATATATATATATATATAACTATTAAATAAATAAAAATTCTTTTTAGATAAAAATAAAGTCAAGAATACCTATAAAATAAAATAAAATAGAATAACTCTTAATAAATAAATAAAAAATAAAGATTATATTTTTGAAAATCTTTTAGATAATGTATTTAAATATCTATATTAGTTATTTTTCATTTTTGTGAATTTAGCTTTATTATCTTTTATTTTTACTTTAGAATTGACTATTTTTTTAGATGATTGTAAAAATATAAACAAGAAATATATTGTGACAACTTTCTTAAATGAGTTGTTAATTCAAATTTTATTTAGAATTGATGCATGATATATGAAATGAAATAGCAATAGATATGTAATTGTATATTTTAAAGTTAAATACCAATCCATGTAGGAAAAGTAGGAAAGTGTATGGTAACATAAAACATTAGATAGTTAGATAACAAGAAATAATATTAGGAAGATTGTAGCTTTCTCTATTAGCAATTAGAGTTGGTCCTTATGTCAATATAGGGGTCATTAAATTACTTTCAAAGAAAAATATTTTACTTTATTAAAAAAATGGAGCATATTTAAATTTTATCTTTCCAATTTAATATATTATTAAATAAATCAAAATGGTAAAATATAAAAAATATAAATTTTATGTTTTAACCTTGTTTCTAGCTTTGACAAAACTATTTAATTTAATTTTTCTAGAGGGTGGGAATTGAAACTTCAATATTTAAAAATCCTATTAAAAACCCTCTTAGTATATTTTTCCTATTAACTTTATAATAGTATGTTTTAAAAAAATCCTTGATAAAATAGATATAAAATGAACCACTTTATTTTATCTTATTTATTGGCATGCAAATGAAAATATTTGTGATATTTAAAACTTGATATTGACTGTACCAAACCCACTATCCTTTCTAACATTGAAGAGCTATATAAGATAATTAGTGGTTAAATTGTTTTCAATTTCATTTGGTGTTAATAGTATAATACCTTTATAAAAGGTAAAATCCTTATGGATAATTTTTTACACCACTATCAAAAAAGACAATGAATTGGTGTATGATAGGGTCCCCTAATATAAGTATTTGTTACCAAAAAAAAAAAAAACTAATTTATTTTATTGTAAATGGAAATAACATTTCCGTAGGATTCATCTTATACGATGGTCAAATGAAATGCATACAACTTGGCATGAATCAAGCTAGATTAATTCAAGATTCAATTATGGGATAAAATTTTAAAAAATATTAAATGATAATCTAAGAAAGTAAATGTGAGGGATAAGACACTTTACTCTAGAAAAAATATAGAGAATAGTTCATATGTGGTGTTGAATTCCATGTGCATAGGGATTGAATCTAGTTCCTCTCCATCTATACATTTCCTTGAAATCAAAATAACTTATAAATTTTGTTGAGGGGAAATTTGGTAATCTAGATCTTTTTTAGGGGCACAAGTTTTTCTTGTGAAGTATGGATCTAATTTGGTAAATTTCACTCTTTTTCTTTTGACTTTCTTCAAATCTTGCCCCTCTTTGATTGTTAAGGATAGATGGTGTTTAAAAATTACCTTGGATAAAATGTCAGATCACAAGGGTCTTGTTCTTGTAGGATGACCCTATTGAAAGGTCAAATTTATAGTCATTGAATGGATGGATGATAACACTCTTTAGTCATAGAGATCCTTTAGAATGATGTGATGTGAAATTATATTCTTTTAAAATGTTTCAACTAAAGTTTTCTTAATCGTTCCCTATATCTTAAATTCAAATGATACATGATTTCACATTAAATTCTTTTGAATGAAGGAAATAGTAATAAATCACATGAAAATTGCATGGAGAGAACTAGTGATACTAATAAAATGGGCAAGAGAGAAAAAGTAAGAAACTATATACTATTTTAAGCAAAAGTTTCAATTTTTAATAATATGAATTGTTACTTATTTTTCATTTGGTAAAATCATATATAATTTTTATTTTTTTATTTTTTGGTTTGGTTAATTATTTGATTGATAAATAATAAGTAACATTTACATCTCTTTATAGGAATTTTTTTTTTTCAAATATAATCATATTTAATTTTAAATTTTTAAAATTGACATTTGAAGAATTATAGATTAGTTTTAAAATTTGATAAATAGTCAATTGTAAAGTAAAATTAAAAAATAAGAAATCTAAATTCACAAAAAATAAAAAATAACTAGTATAGATATTTAAATACATTATCTAAAATATTTTCAAAAATACAATATTTAGTTATTTTATTTATTAAGAGTTATTCTATTTAGTTTAGAATTATTTTTTTAATATTTATTTTTTATTTTATTTTATATTATAAAAACACATTTTTATTTATTTAATAATTATTTTATTTAAATTGTTATTTTTATATATATAAGAAATTTCATTTTACATGCTTAAAATTATTTTATTTTATTTGTTTAAAATTTTATTTTATAATTTTATATATTTCGATATATATATGAATTGTATGATAATATTTTTCACTTCACTTAAAATCCTTAAATCATTTTTTAAATACAATTATTTTATTTATTTCACATTATCAAAACAATCAATACATTTTTATTTAATTATAAATTTTGAAACATAATTAACATTTAAACTTAACATTTTTAGTAGTTCTTAAATTAAACATTATCATATTACTCTCCACTTTAATATTGTATTAAATTTTTATATATTATTCTTAAAATATTGAACTGCTTTTTAAAATAAATAATCTGTATTTTTCTGTGCTTCCACATTTTGCTTTTGCATTAACGGTGAAATGGTAATGGCAAAGATTAAAATATTACAGGGAGAGTTTAAATTTAATAAATTTGGTTTGGAGAGTAGGTACCTCATATTTCTTTCTGTGCACTAAAAAGACAGTGGTACGTTTGACTGTAGGACATTCCATGATGCATGGATGTAGCATATACATGCCCTCGGTACATTCCTAGGGCTGGATAGTCACTGCCATGGGTTACGAGGAGTTTTGAAAATCGGGGTCGTGCATGTGAATGGTATTTGGAAGCAAATAATGTACACATATATGTCCTTTTCAATGTCAAATGTGTAGTGTATGAATTTTCATTGTTGAAACCTTGTTTTTGGTTCTACAAACAGTCCTCCACAATCATCTACAGCTAATTCCATCTCATGACAGAGATTTTCTCTACAATGGTGACACTAGTAATCTCTTATTTACTGAGCACTACCACTTTGTGGTGTTGTAGTGTATTGGGGAATGTTTTGTTGCATATCGCTGTGTTGAGGGTTTCACCATATCTCCTCACATTCGGAAAGAGACCTATGTGTGCAAGGATCTATGTCCTCCTTGGTTTATAATTATTTTTGCTCAGGTGATTGTTTCTATAGTTTTTTATATTAGTCCATTCTTCTGGTAATTCATCTCTTGTCCTCAAAATTAGGGTTTTTAATATTCATTTAAATGGTTTGGCTTGGGTCAAGCTTTCTCATATTATGTACACCTAAAAATAGGGGAAATATAAGTGGTTGCTTACCACTTTCCTTGGAGTAGGTAACCAAACAAGTTTGTGTAGATTATTACACTCATGAAAAATGCATCAATTCAAACTTTGGTGCATGCGTACTATTTGTTGTGTAGTATTGGGTACCCTCCTTCATGGAAGAAACTTGTGACAACTTGCTAGATTGTACAGTTTTTGTTCAACTTTCTAGTTTTCCTTTAATAGTAAAGAGTGGACATCTATTGTTTCCATTTTGTGTTTACACTTTAAGTTTTTTAAGATATTAATCTACCTCTTGGGTGTCTCTTTATTTTTTTAGAGGTCATCTCCATCATTACAAATGATGGATGAAACATAGGGGTATGTATGCATATATTCTTTATGTGTTTTACTCTATTTGGGTTCTTCTATTAACAAGATGATTCAAATATGTGTTTTATATTTATAGTTGAGAATTGAAATTATTATATTTGTAGGATATTTTGAGGGGCTTTGATCAGACCACAAATCTTATTCTCAATGAATCACATGAACAAGTTTACTTCACTATGACGGCTACTCCCTGTCATATATATTAGTATTTGTTTAATTTTTTTTGGTAAATCTAAGCTTATTGCAATTTTTTAGATCTGGGTGACTTGGATGAGCCCAAGAGAGATGTGAACCTAGGTCATTCTCTTACAATCCCTAATTAAAATTGTATCATTTTTCCTTGAAGAGTGGGTTGAACCAATTTTCTAGTCAGTCCCCTTGTGTTGAATGGGGAAATACTAGAATAGGATGCCTAAAAGTAAACACTAAATCTTATGAACTGAATGGGAATACACAACTGGAATGGGAACCCAAGGAGCATGGTTGAATCTAGTGGTATACTCAATTATGTGTCCCATTTATAATACAAGAATACCTCACTTATCCATATTTCCACACTCCACATCTTCTATGTGAATTTTTCCACCAGTTAAATGTCGCATTATCACACTGTCAGATTTGATTGATAGTCACTCTTTTTTGGAATGCATCCCTTTACCATTACACCGCATTCATTTGGACTATTATTTTTGTTGGGTTCCTCTCTCGGTTGGTTACTGTTGAAGGATAAGGAGTTTATGAAAGTGGTGAGAGACCTAGTTTTATACTTACTGTTATCATGTATTGTATTTGCACCCCTAGTTTTATTCATTAGTTTGTCTTGTCATTTATTATACATTTTTCTTGAACTTATTATCAATTTGGGGCATGTTCTGATAACCAAGCCATTATAGTCTCATGGCCATTACAAGCATTTGTTTCTGTGGTTTTGCAGTATTTGAGCCCAAGGTCAAGCCCATCAACTCTACTTAGAGTAGATCATTTTCCAGATGATAGTCTTAGACTTTGTTTTTTACTTACATGCTTCAAATTTATATCCTAACTCATGCTTTTGATAATATTGCAAATTGGGTTGTACAGATCTATATAACTAGTTATTTTTGGTAGGTTTTTCTATGTCATCTACTTTCTTAAGTGCCTCTCCTATACTATTTTGAGCTAGTTTCCACTTTGACAATTCCATTGATCCATTTTATCATGTGTGGGCTTTAAATATCTTCTTTACTCCTTTTTTTGACCTCAGGCCTCTAATTTTATTGCTGTTATGTATTTATAATTTAGAGGATTACAATTTTAGTAACCATCTACTGGTGCGATTGCACCTAGTGTCAGGTTGATTCAATTACTATTTTTTTTACTTTAACTATTCATCCTTTGAGTTTGCACTAGATAAATAAATTTATATTGCTTGGTATATCAGAAATAATGAAAAATAGATGTCTCCAAACACTGGTGGCTAGTTTGGTTATGGCAAGAGGCCACAAAGAGAATGTTGCAAGGCTAGGGTTTAGAACCTTATTTTACCAATAAAATAATGGCTCTAAAAATTAGTATTTAGCAACAAATGCTTAGCCAAATCACAAAACATATTTTACTTTCTTTGAAACTTTAATTCTTTCCATTTTCCAGTTAGTTAAATATCTATGCATGGCTATTATGTTCTTTTCATCTGTTATCTTGAGCATTTAATTGAGATGACATCTACTCAATTAGTCTCCTATTGAGATGTTTCTCCAATTTTTTCCCCTATATTTTCTAGTTCATGTTCATACACAAGGATGTGATTTGGGAAAACCATGGCTAGAAGTTTTCTATTTTCTATTTGATTGTTGTCCCATGTGAATATTGTTTATTACTTGTAAACTCTTCATAATGGTTATGAATATAATGCATCTTTGAACTTATAGAAAAGCCACTCATTAGTAGCATTGTTTATCATGTTTATCTAGAAACATAATCTAGGAGAATAAGCTTATCATAGGAAAACAAATTGATGATTGACCACATGCTTTGATTGTTGAGTCCATTATGCTTATGGTGAATATAATATAGTTTCTAACTTACCATTCATTTTGAAACCTCTCATGGAGTCATCTTATTGGTATGTGTAGTCAAATCTATGTCGACATCCATTAGAATCTAGTGTTTTGCAGCGTCTCTTCCTCCCTTGTGTTCCTCTATGATTTACAATAAGATGAGGATTTAACAGTAACAACTAGAGAAAAAATCATAAAAAATTCACTTGTTTAGAGATTCGGTTTTGATATATAACTTCCTTTTAATGAGAACCCAGGGCAACAAGGGAACAAGTTGTCGAGCCTAGATGTAACTTGTCTCTCTCATGGTTTTTTTACTTCCAGCTCAGTTTATCTAGCTTATCCTTTTACAGTTTTTAAGAGCACTGTAGTAAATATATTAATAAATTTTAGGCTTCAAAGATTTCTCCAATAATGGAAAACTATCCATTTGACAGAGAGAATGACTGGAAGTTTTCTTCTTTTACATAACTTAAATGCCATATGTTTTGTGTTGGGTTTGGGTTTTGTCTATTTCCTTATTTCCTAATTGAATCTCTTTTTGCAAGTTTCCTAGGGGCGGTAAAAAATATGACCAAACTTTCTTCTAAAAATAGGTCATGCAGTGATATGGTTGCCCCATGTAGGTTGGCCAGTTAGATGAGTTTTATGAGGCGAGGTAGTTCTACAATAGCGCCAGGCTACAACTTTAATATAATCAAATGTTTTTTATGCATTTTGTAATTTCGGTATTGTGCAATCTTTGTATGACCATATTTATTTTGAACTTGGTTGTTGGAGGAATATGTATTTGAAGTTGAACTCCCATTTGCAAAGTATATACACAAATTGTTTAAATTTATAAAACCTCAAGACTTTTGCTAATCCTTTACCCACTATTACAAGTTATACAATATTTATATAGAGTTATATTGATGAGATGGGAAACTTGGATGTATTGCATTATTTATTATGACTAATCCTTGTAGACTTCTTACACCAACAATGAAATGAATGTGAAATGATAGAAGATTGCTCCATATTGTTTTTCTTGATTGGCCACAATTTTCTCCTTGTTACAATATTTAGTATTTTTTCATTGTTATATATTCTATAGACCTTTTGGCTGTTGATATAAGGTCATCTTAACCTTAATATGCAAAGAAGCACATCTTCTCTACTAGCATTATACTATCCTTTAAGAAGCAATCAACCTCCTAGCACTCAAAGCTTCATTTGACTTAGTTCCAACGTTCCCTTACATTCCCAACTTGCATGGCTATTCCTGATTTATGCCTATCCATGTTTCTCATGCACCTATAGATACTAATATACCTCTATAACAATATGATTAGTCAAAGATATTATATTGCTTTGTTTGATTTTTAGTGATAAACGTTGGTTGCATTGCAATAGGTAAAGCATATTTATTGCTTTCTTTACTAGGTTTTTTATCTTTATTTCTATAAAACAAGGACTTTCTATTATAAGCAATGCAGTTTCTCATTCAATTCTAAAAATATTTAGTCACTTATGAATGTTAGTAGCAAGTCCTTGGATTAGTGTGAATCCAGCTGATTGCAAAGGCTCCACAATATTCTAGTGTAGCATAATCCTGTATCTATAACACTTGTACTTCTATAAAGTGCCCAAGTTGTGCACTTTACCTTTGAATTTGCACTCCAATGTTTATTTATTGAATACCTAATAGAATAAATCAAGCTTAGTCATCAGGCCATCTACTTGTCCATGTAGAAACTCTTTGTATGTATCTTTGGGTGGAGATTACTATGATCTTTTCTACAACTATTGTTGCAGTGGATTGATCAGTGAATCTTGTTGGTAATCAAATTGTAATCAACACCAGCAATTATTTGTGCTTCTTGATACTCCTTGACTTGCACAAGTTGTACCTTAGTCAAGTCTATTGGTTTTAGAAGAGCATTGACATGTCTTGCCAACATGTTTCCTGGATTTAACCAATGGCATGCAGGTGAGTTTATGGTGTTTCTTCATTTTTTTGGTGAAAACATAATGGTGAAAATTGAAAAGCTAAGAGCTAAGTTGTAAATTTTCCCAAAACATTCACATTAAGTCCTTTAAATATATTGTTGATGTGAGATGGACAAGCAACTCTTGAGATTGCATATCTTTCTACAGCGAATCAATTGTGCATTTCACAACATGAAATGTTTCTTAGTGTATAGGTGATAGATTTAGCTAGAGCTTTGAAACAAGGCATTAACATTCATCATACAATAATCTGCATTCAATGTCTGGACACTATCTTGCAAGCTTCTCCAATCTGCAGTTTCCCAAAATTGCCCTGCTAGCACTAGGTAGGAACTACGCTACCTTGTAGCTCTTGTTTATAATAGTTCATACCATAAATAAATAAATAAATATGGTGTATTTTAATCTCATAAATTTCATAACCATTGTGATACAAAGGAAAATTTTCTCCCAACTACTCATCCTTACTCTCTCAAAGCATTTCTCAAGACCCCTATAGAAGGAAATTTGGATTACATAATTGATGACAAAACAAAATAGATTGTATCACAAGTTTTAATATAACATCCAAACATATTGATTATGACAATAATTTTTGTAACATTTTCATTACAAGACAAAATAAATCATATTTTAATATACATTTTCTTAAGTTTTTATTCCAAATAATATGTTCGGCTCTTCTTCATTTTGTTTGTGCTTCTTTTAGTAATGAAAATAAGATTGGACTCTAAATTATGTAGAGAACATTATTTAATATGAACTAGGAAAAATTATATGACTCTGTTTAATAAGATATGTGTGTCTGTGTGTGTACATATATGTATGTATACATATGTGTGTCTATATATACATATATGTACACACACACACACGCATGAAAATGTAGTGTTGAAAAATGTCATCGTTTACATTTTTACACTTGATTTGGGAATGCTTAACATTAAAATGGACCTAATGTCACCTTGATCTAGTGTTGTAATGTTTTCTCCACATTCACATTGTAGTTAGGGCTCTTCTAAGCTAATTTGACCTAAATTTCCCTTAATTTAATGTTGTAAAGTGTATTTATTTGCACCTTCACATTAAGTTTTGGGCCCTTATAAACTAAATGAAGTAATTCTGCCCTTTTTAAGGTGTTGTAAAGTATTGTATCACACTTTCACACTAGTCTAGGGTCTTCATTAATAATTGGGATTATCTATGCCATAATTGGCCCTCTTTTGCATAAACCAACATCCAACATCCAATCATAATTCATGTATTTTTAGGTTGTGTGGCCGATACTTAGTGATTTGAGGCTCATATGCCACTTTGGTCATATGAGTCCCACCTAGGTTTTAGGGCCTCGATCTAGATTTCAATTCATTCTAAGAATTTTTGAAAAATGTGTCCCATGGTTAAGCCTAATGGGACTCATACATAGTCATTTCTAGCATATGAGTCCCATGTGGCCCAAAATAAAATTTAATCCAAATTCTTGGTGGGATTTTATCTTCCTAGATCTAATTTCAACTTGTAGTGTTTTAATTTTTGGAAATTTGGCATAAACAAGTATAAATACAAGGTTATCTCACTCATTTTCACTTAATACTTTCAAGAGAGCATTCCCAATAGCAATTTTATGACTACAAGACATCATCAGAGTTTCAAAAGAGTTTACTAG
This sequence comes from Sequoia sempervirens, assembly GCA_007258455.2. Lineage (NCBI taxonomy): Eukaryota > Viridiplantae > Streptophyta > Pinopsida > Cupressales > Cupressaceae > Sequoia > Sequoia sempervirens. The sequence continues at coordinate 88,026,123 of VDFB02000363.1, forward strand.
AACATTTCTAAAATATTCAAGGGTGGAGTTCTTCATCATTTGTTGCAGCAATTCAAGATCCACCATCATGTCAAGATCATCAAACATCAAACATGTTATTGAACTAGTGGTGTGATGTAGCATCCTAGATCTATTTGCAAGCATTATTTCATATCAAAATTTAGGATCAAGATTTACATTCTATATGGCCACTTCATGTTATATTTTTTATTTGAAAATGTTCAAGACATCATTCCAAGTATCATTTTTCATGTTTCATATTTCATGTTTCATGTTCATATTTCATTTTTTCATCACAAGGTTTAATTATCTAAATGGGGTTTGACCAAGGAAAACCCCTATTCCCTAACAATCAACAAGTTTTTCATTCTCTTTGCATGTGTTATTGTAGATCTAGGTGTCTTGGAGCTTGAAGATCCTTTGACGATTAGGTTGCAAGGTTGAAGAAGTTCAACAAGTTTTCACAAGGTTTCTATCTTCATGGAAAGTCACCTATGGATTGGAAATTAGGTTTTCAAATCCAAAAATGAAGTGTGGAAAGAAGAGCGGACATAGGAGATGTAGAATCAAACATTAACCCTCTAAAAAAGATGAGTGGAATTAATATGCCACTTGTGGCATATGAGTCCCAGTAAAGGTATTTTTCCAAATTTTAGTGGATTCAGGTCATAGACTGACATATTCATGTTTTGGCATAAAAACCCTAGTCTAGGACTAAATTTCCCAAACTGGCGTATGAGTTCTAGTGGGCATTAAATAATATTTTTTTTAGGGTTTTGCAACTTTTTTTGACCTCAGCCTTCTTCTATACCTTCACCTCTTTTCATTCTCAGTCCTTTATTTTGCATTTTAGTTTCATTTCCTAGATCATTTAGTTAGGTTTTGCATAGTACTTTGCATGTAACATTCATTTCTTGCCTTCCCAAGCCCTAGCTTGGTGGTAATCCCTCTTATTTTCTTCAATCACACATTAGGATACCTTATTGCAATATCTCTTTCCCCCTTTTCATCTTCGGATTGAGATCTCTAAGGTTTCCTTGAATGAAACAAGAATGAAATAGGACTATACCCTTGTGCTCCATCTCCTAAAAGGTGGGGCACGCTATTTCCATTCTTTCATTTTGGTGAACCTGCATTTAGAAAATCTTATTTCTTATTTGGAGTGAAACATATTCCTAGATTTAGCTTGCATTAACTTTGCATTAGTTGTTGCATTAGTTAATTGGCATCTAGGATTTCAAAATCTTGCAGTAGTGAAAGTGCATATAGGTTGCTTTTTTGCATCTTAGATCATTAAATTTTACTAAAATTCTATAATTTCAAATAGTCTAGACATCATACAAGATAGAAAAATTAGAAAAAACTCAAAATTTGTGGAAATCGGTGCAAAAACCCTAATCTGGGACTCATATGCCCCTCTGGGTGATTTAGTGCTATTATAGGTAGTTTTTCCTACTTTCTAGCAATTCTCTATTATGTATTTTTTAGCATTTGAACCCCTGAAAAATCCTGACTAGGACTCATATGCCCCTCTAAGTGAATTAGTCCCATATCATCCGTAAAATTTCATTTTATAGCATTGAAAAACCTTGTTTCTACACTTTTTTCTGTTGTCATTAGTTTTCCATTTCAATTGGTTGAGTTTCTATTACATGAATTTCATTAGATCTACCTCAATTCGGCTTATTTCATGCATGGCTTAATCTCAAAATGTAATTTACAACATTTCATAGTTAATTATCATGTTCAAAGTCTAAAAATTGCATTCTCCTTTTGCATGTTTGATTTATCATTATTGCATTTCAAATTTTTAGGACAATCATTACATCATGTTTTCATTGCAAAAATCTATCGTTATTATACTTCATATTCTATTTTCAGATCTTGTTGAGCATTGTAAGAACATTTTGTTAGGTGCATATGAATATGAAGTCCTCTCCCCTCTCTTTTTGCTTGTCATTGATTCCTCTCCTAATATCCCTTCTATGAGTGAGGTTAGTCTAGTGAAAGAGAACACAACCTTGGGTAATCATAAATCATATTCATTATTCCCCTAATATTTTTCATATTTATGAAGAAGATATTTCAGTGTTAGAAGAACCAATCAGTGAGATTTTTGAGAACCCTAGTTGTTTCTCTCCTCTTACGTCTCCTATTAGGAAAAAAAATACTAAATAAGAAGACATAACAATAAGTAATCATGAAAATCACATGACACAACAAGAAACCATTGAAATCTACCTTCACAACACTTCAACTAGTCTACTTTCATCTCCCAATATCTTCCCCTCTTCTAATTTTTTTTTAAATGATGAGGATATGTTGGTGTCAGATAATCAAACCTTTAATATCTACGACAACCATCTATATGTTCCCTCCCCTACCTATCTTATTTTGGAAGATACTATGGGACAAGGGAATGAAATTATGGAAAATCATGACAATCACATTTGTTCTTATCCTAGTGTCTCTCCTAGTTGTGAAGAAGATACTTTGATGTTAGACAATGCAATTGATGAAAGTCATGAGATTCTTAGTTACCCCTTTTCCCTAGGGAAAACCTTCTTGAACAAGATGATCCAGCCATTGATAAATCCCTTACTTGAGATGAAGTAATTTTAGAAGAACCAACCTTTGAATGTCATGAACATCTAGTTTTTAGTTCTCTTGAAAACTCTCCTACTAGGGAAGATATCATGGTGGAAGAAAATGACAATATTTTGGCCTCCTTAGAGGATGGTGAAAAGATAACACTAGATTCCCCTTCATTGGAAAGAAATCAAATTGAAAATTTTGAGGTTATGAATGCACAAGTGTCCATTAGATCCCCCTTAACTATTGGACCTCCTACATACATTGTGGGACATACTAAGCATCCTCTAATTCTTTACCCACCCTCACAACAACCAAAAACTCAAAACAAACATAACTTATCCTTTACCCACCTAAGAATAATGTTTCACAACAATCAAATTATAATGTTGTTGCTCATACATATAACACTAGAAACAATCCACAACCAAGAAAAACACCTTCAACATCCCTCCCATTGTCTAACCTTATCCTTCCTAGCCCTATCTTATTGAGTCCTCCTCATTTGCATCCACAAAGTGGAAAGGAGTATGATATTTTCAAAAAACTAAAGAATACTCATATTAAGATATCATTATGAGACCTTATTCAAGCCTCCCCTCATTATCATAGCATGATTCAAAGTTCCTTGCAACAAGTTCCTATACCTTCTATTGTGCAATCGAATGACATAGTAGCGATGATTCAAGGAATAAATGTTGACATTATTTTCCACCAAAGTGAGCTCCCTCCTTTTGAAGTGAAAAAAAAAATGAAGCTTTCATGATAATAGTTTCCTATGATGGGTAGGGAATAAAGAAAACCCTCATTGATAATGGCTCATCCCTTAATGTGTGTCGAGTAACCCTCTTGGATAGGCTTGGTATGGATAAATCAAAAATTCAACCGGACTCTTTATCTATTAAGGGATTTGACAATGTAGGAAAACAACTACTTTGTGTGATCACTTTTCCTACTATAGTTGGGAAGGCCACATTAAAAACACCAATCCATGTTATGCCTCATGATATTTCATACAACCTAATTTTAGGCAGACCATGTGTCCATGTAATGAATGGGGTGTCTTCTACTCTTCATCGTAAAATGAAATATGTCTACAACAAAAAAGTGTACATACTCGAAGCTAACCATGAACCAAATAGTTGTTTGAACATTGAGAAAAATAAGGAAAATCCTCTAAAAATATTGAAACCAACTACACAAGTGGAACTCATGCAAGATAAAGAAAAACATATTAAGGAAGTCATGAAGCTATTAGAAGATTATTGTGGTTCCTTAGATTTCACACCTTGACATTCATGGGAAAATATGAGACGATAAACAAAGGTTCTAAAAATGGAAAATAAAAAGTGGGAACATCAAAACAAAATTTAGAAGACCCCTTGAAAGTTGTAGACATGCAAAATTAACATTATGCATTCAATTAGGTCCACTCATCAATTTAATCAAGTTCACCTTCATCCATTCATCAGGTAATCTCATTAATTTTCATCTCCTAAGGTCATTAATTTAAAATTAAATAAACTTTATCATTAACCTTTCAATTAAATAAATCAAACATATCCCTTTAATTAAATAAACTAAAATTTATTTAATTAAATCTCCAAATGCATATTTCATCCTTTTCTAATTTAAATAAATAAAATATTTAAGTCATAAAATTCAAACTCATCCTAATCATCATTAGGCTAATCTAAATCTAATTAGCCTAACCTAATCACCCATCAAATCCTCTAGATATCTCCACTTGCACAAATAAATAAATTTATTGATTTATTAAAATCCTTACTTTCCATCAACTTGGCATAAAATAGAATATTCCTTCAAATTTGAAAATGAGGACAAGTTGACTTGTCCCTCTAACATTGCATTTATTTCTCATTTTCTTGTCCCCCTCTCAAAATTTATTGCACAAATTTGAATTTGAAACTCCCTCTCTTGGGCACATTTCCAAATCTTGCACAACCTTCAGCCTATCACAACTTGACAAGTGGCCTCCTTTCATTGGTTTACATTTAGTCCCACATTCACCCATTTGTCCAATCTCTCATCAAGAAAATCTATAAATGAAGACCTCATTCTTCATCAAATCCATCTACAACTTATGCAAAGTCACTCTCTTGGTTTGAGAATTGATTTTTCTCTTCATCTCCATTGCATCTCATCATTTTAGCTTTTGAGCAAGGATTGGGAAAGGGTCATTTGCACATTTGACACCAATCCACTAAGGAATAGCTTTTTAATGGGTGCTCACATGTGGTGCTAGAAGGAGGACTGGTACAAATGAAGGAAAGCAAAGGTGAGAACAAAGAAGGTACAACTAAAGGAAAGCAAGGAAAGCAAAGACTAACAAAGGTACAAACAAAGGTGAAAACAAAGAAGGTACAAGGAACAGCGAAAAAGGTACAATGTGAAAACGAAGGAGGTACAAGGAAAACAACAAAATCAAAGAAGGAAAATGAAGAATGAGGAGGATATTTTGAAAAATCAAAGTGTTCTTAAACGCTTTAAGTGTTTGTTTAACACTTCTTCAAGAAATTGTTATCTTTTCATTTTTAGGACACTAATTTTCATTTGGGTTTAAAAATAATTTTCAAATTCTTCTTGCAAAGGCTAAAACAAACTTTAGGATCACAACTTACTAGATTTTGTTTGGGAATAACAAATTAAACAAGGCAATCTTCATCTTTCCTTTGGTGTTTTAAAACAAATCAAATCATTGCTTTGAAGGATAAAATGAATGTGTGCCTTTATTGTTTTGTAATTATTTACACAAAGTAATATCATCAAAAGACATATGCACTTCTCTCGCACCTCACAACGATCTTGAGAATCAAAAGGATTTTGGTGACTTTAAGTTGCATAAATATTTTCCCATACACATTTCGATTTGGATTTAAAATTGAACAAAACACTTTGTGAGTGTGAGTTAGGTATATCGTGTGTGTTCTCCCTTTGTTTCTAAATGAAGGTCAATCAAACTATGGATGCGCTTGCTCACTATTGTTTACCTTTAGAGGGGCCTACCTATGAGACACATCCGAAAGGAGAACTCAAAGGCAACTCCAACCGGTTTTTCATTCGGGCCAGTATACAAATGGATAAGACTAAACTATCAAGTCCTCATGGTATGTAGGCCTTAGTCGTACAATGTCTTTTAGAATGGGGTACTACCATAAAACCTATAAGAGCCCCAAGTAGGATTGATTAAAGCCTTTAGTAGCTTGCTCGATGCTCGCAAGGTGCCATGTCCCCGATGTTGTGTCATTAAGAACCTTGTTTGTAGCAGCCAACTAGTCCATCCAATGAGTTTATCAAAGTGGTGCATTGGAACTTAGATTCTAAGAAGTTATTTGCCATGTCTGATCTTGGTTGAAATATAGAGGTTAAGACTTCATTCTTAACATACCTTTATATTTTGTCCTTGGTTGCATATAAAATCATCTCTTCTACTACAAAGGGCATGAGGCAAGCCCACTAAGAAAAATATACCAATTGAGCTAGCATGTTATATTGCTTGTAAACACATTGCTTTGATCGAAAACATTTTCAAACAAACATTCAATATGATCCTCAAAATTTCAAACCCTTTAGTAGGAAAATACCATTGACCAAATTCTTGTGTTATTGCTTGCCCTTGGGATTACATCCTTAGAGGTTTCTAAGCACTTGAATTTACATCTCAATTTTCCTATTAAAGTTAAACAATAGGTAACCCTTGCCTTAAATTCATCAAAGTTTCACATAATATACCTTGTGAAATGAGACGAAGTTGAGACATTGGAAATTCAGTTTGAAATCTAATCAAGAGTGTGGTTGTGGTAAAAAGAATCCATTAAGCAAAGGTTAAAGACAATTGGACTCTACACATGTGTCTCCAATGATTTCACACAAAATCAAGATCAAGAAACAAAAGGTGAAAGCCCTTAGTTTGATATCCCATCAAGAACATCTCTCTATGTTATACGAAGTCAAACAAAGATTTCTTTTCAACTTTTACAAGAAGGCTTCAAGGAATAATCTTAGTTTTTACTCATTCTATTACTGTCAAAACCCAAATCTTTTCAGAGATTTTGAACATCTTGTTTAGAGAAAAGCTTGTTCTTCAATACCTAGGTCTAGGCAAAAAAAGTGTCTTTTTTAGGTTCATCTTAGGATCAAAGCAAATCAAAATCTTTTTCATCCATCCTTCAAAACATCAAAACAAACACCATCTCACAATCACCTTTTGGAAAATCTTGAAATCATCCTTACTACTAGGATTTTTGACAAAATCAAAATCATCAAAATCATTGAGACTAAATCCTTGAAAGCATTATAAAAAATCATCTTGTGTAGCTTAGTATATGTAGATGAATCCTTCATCATATGCTTAGTTAAACTATCATCTTGTTTGGATAGGTGTGGATAGATGCATCCTTCTTCGCACACATATTCAAATTATCATCCTTTGATAAAATCTGTCCCTTAGATAAATCATCCAACATCTTAGGGTCTTTTTGTTCAAAATCAAAAGCAATCAAAATAAAAATCAAGGACAAAATCCCAAATCCAAAATCAAATCAAAGTAAAAAATATGAAACATATCCGAAAGTCCTAAAAGCCTAGAATCTCCTTCAAGATTTACCAAGAGATCATAGCATCCACATCATCCATCTTTTACATCATCATCATATCACCTTTCGATCCTCAAGTTATCCTAAAATTTTCCACTTTGAGGCATAAATTAAAGATCAATTCAAAGAACCAAGAGATTCATCTCCCATTCTTAAAGATTGATCCTTGTTTTATGGTCCAAACTAGATCTCAATACAAGAAGAGCATGGAAGCCAACAAAGAAACACTCGCTTCAAGTGATTTAAGTCAAAACACTCCTAGAATGAATCCCATTGGGTCTAGAAATCTCACAGTTAACCGTCCAACATCATCAAAAAGCCCACAAGAAGAATCCCAAGGATAAGACCTACCCTTTGGGATGTCTCATGACGAAATAACTGAAATGCTTCAAAATCCAAAAAATCATTAGATCGTCAATATCATGACGAGGCTTAACCCTTCATTATACATGCTTCAACTAGCAAAGCAAGGGGCCAAATTTCCTTCGGATTTTGAAATGAGCACCATAGTGGAGACATCTTTTCCTCCAATCTCATCCACCATTTCCATCTCATCTACACCCCCATCCCAAAGCATCACGCAAAACATTTCGCAAATCACGACATCTATTGTTCCAACCCAAGCCAACGTTAATAAGGGGAATACACTCCTCCAAGCTCTTCAAGCACGCCCCCTTGTAAATAATCAAAACTTAGATGCAAATACCACCTTGGAATAGAGCATACTTGAAAACCCACTACAAAATAATGTTCCTTTCACTTTCCATTGCGATCCATCATCATTCTTTTTTCTTGCATCACCTCAAAATCCTCCCCTCACACATTCACAAGAGAGAGATATGTTCGGATCAAGGGGCATATTCAACACCACAACATTTTCACAAGAATTGGCACCCCTCAAATTTCCACCTCTTGCACCATTACTATCATCATCCACATCACTTCTTGGTTTAGGGTTTCCTCCTCTACCAAATACCAATCAAACCACCATCCCAAATATCAACCAAAACATTTTACCAAATGCTCAAAAATTTTCGTTAATATCACAACAACAAATGACAAATACACAAACAATTGCAACATCATCAAACACCCCCTTAATGTCACAAAGCATGGTATCTCAAGGACCAACCACATCAACAACACCATCCATCACACAAAACACCAATACCACCCTCACGAATACCATTCCAAATCTACCTCCACCCCCACCAACACCAACTTCCACAACATCAAGCCAATACGATGTAACATTGCAAGCTTCTTCTCAAAGAGGATACCAACAAGTTCAGAAACAAAAAGCCAAAAAACTAGCTCCTTAGAAAATTGCTCCAGCTGCGCAAGCCACCCAAATAGCACAATCCACATTACAATTGCAACAAACCCAAGAGTTATTACAACAAAAGCAACAAAAATTTTCCCAAGCTGCTCAAGCATTGAAAGCACAAAAGGCCACACAAACCCTACTACAACAACAAGGAGCACAAGCACAAGCACAACTCCTAGCACAAAGACAAGTAGTGCAATTGCAATAATATCAACAAGCAATTAAGAAATATCAAGAACAACAAGAAGCAGCAGAATTGGCAACCCAACAACAAGGACAATAGAAAGCACAAATCCTAGCACAGCAACAACATCAACAGGTGTTGTTCATACAAAAGTAGGTGGAAGCCTACATCACTCAGAAAAACATACAGATATCATCAAACAACATGTCAAACAACACACCGACCAACCCACCCACCCAACCAACAATTCAAACACCCCAAAACACTTTCATCCCACCCCCTAATCTGCAAAATGATGTGACAACACAACTCAAGTTGCTCTCACAACAAGTGCTCTACCTTCAATCAGGGCAAACAACCAAAACACCAAGCAACTTGTGTCCCTATCCATTTGATAGGAGCCTAGAGATGAAACCATTCCCAAAGGGATTTGAAATCCCCAAATTTGATAAATATCGAGGGACGAGAAACCCTAAAGATCACATCAGGGAATTCCAGGTTCATTGCATGGAAGTCGCATATGACGATATCTATCTGATGCAGCTATTTCCTAGGAGTTTGGTAGGCCCCACTATACAATGGTTCTCTCGCTTACCTTCAGGCATTAGAAAATTCCAAGAAACTAGGGATCCATTCATTAAGAACTACGCATGTAACATTGCAATGGATGTTATTCTTGAAGAACTCTCAGCTCTAAAACAAGGAAAGAATGAATCTTTTGCTTCATTCCTTCAACGATGACAATCCAAGACCAATCAGAGCAAGTGGACCATGCTAGAAGAACAACAAGTTTGCACCATCATAGCCAACCTTGAAGGCCGCTTGGTATTTCATCTCAAGGTTCAGGGCATCACCACATATGATCAATTAATCTCCAAGGCCCTCAACATCGAAAGAGCCCTTATGACTTAACCCACGGAATCAACATCATACCATGAACAACAAAATAATCCCCCACCATCCAATTACAATGATAAACCTCATACATGGGAAAGAAAAAAAAACATTACTAATGATGGTGTCATTGATGCTAAGGTGGTCATTAGTGGTCCTCACCAAAATGCACCCACACCGCAAATCCAATCACAACACCAAAACACTCATCACATAACATACCAACCAAGAAACAATCCAACCATCAATAATCTCAATGATCAAAGAGGACCACCCCAATGCAAAAGTTATCCCAAATGAAAATACACCATTTTGGGGAACCAATTAAGGACATAATGAAAAAGTTGATTGATGAAAAACTCATCAAACCTCCTACATTTGAGAATTACCAAGAACCCGATGTCAAACCTCCTTGGTATAATGAGAATCAACTTTGTGAATTTCATAAAATCAAAGGCCACACCACAAACAGTTGCATGAGACTCAAAAACATCATCCAAGATCTCATCGATAAGAAAATCATAAGTGTGGAACAACCTACAGGAAATCAGGATCTTAAGATATATACGAATCCGATGTCGAATCATGGCAACAAAGGGAATAACAATGATAAAGGCAAGGGAAGTTTAAATCATATTTATGAATCAGTCGTTTCCTCCCTAAATGAAAACTGCATGGTCATCACCATCAAGGGTGCCCATGCCAAAGATTGTGGAGTCATGGTCACAAGAGGCGGAAAAGTCACCATCACAGGATCATCCCAACCAAATAGAGTGCCTTCATCTAGATCTGTTCCGCATGGTTACAATGTTGTAGACCAACTTAAGAGAATGCCAGTAGACATCTCCATCATGGAGTTGTTAAAAATATCATCAGCTCATAAAAAGATCCTTGAGGAAGCATTAACCTCATCAACTGTCCTCGCAAATCTCAATGCAGAGCAATTCCAAGCTATGGTTAGAAATATCATAATGCCTAATCTCATTACATTCTCTGACCAAGATTTCCTCGCCCAACCATCTCACAACCGTGCACTTCACTTGGAAGCCATCGTAAATAAGAGAAAAATTAAAAGGGTCCTGGTGGATGGAGGTGTAGGTTTGAATATTTGTTCTCTTGGCCTCATCAAATAGTTGAAAATATTAGAGGATTACATTGATAAAGGGAAAGGGATCACAATAAGAGCATATGACAATCAAGAAAGATTGTCTCAAGGCACAATTAAACTCCCTAGTCAAGTAGGTCTGGATCTCATGGAAACCACTTGTCAGGTTTTGGACCTCGACTTGTCATATAACATCCTCCTAGGATGCCCATGGATCCATACAATGAAAGTAGTAGCGTCAACTTTCCACTAATATGTGAAATTTACACATAACGAATAGGAAGTTACCATCCATGGAGATCCTAAACCTTTCTCATACTGCAAAAATCTTGAAGCAAAGTATTAAAAAATCCCCCAAGTACCAAAAAATGATGAGGGCCCATCCACACAATACATCGACCCCACCACCCTCGCATCCACTTCTGAGATAGAGACACCCACCACTCCTACCATCTCTGACATCAAGCTGATCAACCAGGAGGATGGTTGTGGAAGCTACAGGCTCCCTAACAATGCTTTTGTGATAGGAGAGTTACCACAATCTCCTAGATCATGAGGATGACCACAACAAAATCAAGCTTCCACATCACAAACGTCTCCTGAAGACTATCCTAAATTCACAAGCTGGGGAGACCTTGGCTAGGAGGTTATTGAAGAAGATCCATTGCATATGTTATACCAAGATAAGAGACCAATAACTAATTTACCAGTGGATGAAAGAAGCAAAGGTCTCCAAATGATGCTTGCAATGGGCTACGATAGAAATCAACAACTAGGACAAAATGACAATGGGCTCATAATACCTCTCATGCCAGAGACGCAACCAATAAAAAATCTTGGCCTTGGATGTACCCCTTCGAGTATAACCACACGTGGCCGAAGTCCTCTGCTTAGAGTGGTTAATAAATCTTGTCAGCCGACAGCAGCAGAGCTATGATTACCAGTATCTACAGGTCATGTCCTAGACAACTATACCTTTGATATAACTAATATTTGTAGTAATAGCGATGATGAGGACCCCATGACTAATCTACCTAGGTTATTTGAGGACACCACCCTTTGCATGATCAGTACCTTATCTTTTGAGCCAAACAACCAAGATCATGAAATCTGCTTGGTATATCCCCAACTCATCGATTATGACCACCGAGGACCACCAGTTCTTGATACATTCAAAAATGATGAAGTGCTCTTAGAATTCACGTGATTGAGGGATAACATTTCATATGGATATCATAAAGTAGGGTTTATAATGGAGTTGGACACACATGTCTATTACGGGGAAATGATTGAATCATTTAGTCACAAAAGTGAGAAACGAAGAATCATATCCAAGTCCTTGAGTGAAAACCACACTGTGGCATTCGTTGACAAGAAAAAATTAAAAATAAATAACATATCCAATAGTGAAAACCTCTCTAAGGTGCTTGAGGATGGGGGATTCAATCTTCCTTTAATAGCTATTCATCAGGAAAAGTCAGTAGTCTTGGTAGAAAAATGCAATCCTGTCAACCTAGGAATATAGGAGACCCCGCATATCACATTCTATGTGGAATCACTATTATTAGAAGAGCAAGAACTCCTAGCAGCATTCCTAAAGGAAAGACAAATAAACTTTGCATGGATTTATGATGATATGCCAGGTCTTGACCCAGAAACCATAGTCCACCACTTGGTAGTATATCCAGAGGCAAAGCTTTTCAGACAAAAGCTTCAGAAAATGCATCCTCATATCACCCTATTGGTCAAAATGGAGCTCAAAAAGTTGTTAGATTGAGGATTCATCCGACCCATAGATTATCCATAATGGGTATCAAACTTGGTACCTGTTTCAAAACCTGATGGAGCCATTCGAATATGCACAGACTTCAGAGATTTGAACAAGGCATGTCCAAAAGATGACTTCCCACTTCCCAATATTGACATGATTGTGGACATGACAGTGGGACATGAGATGTTATGCTTGATGGATGGATTTTAAGGATACAACCAAATCATGATAGCAAAAGAGGATCAACATAAGATAGCCTTCATTTGTCCATGGGGGACTTATTGCTGGAACATGATGCCATTCGGCCTAAAGAATGCAGGAGCAACATATCAAAGGGCTATGACATTGATTTTCCATGATATGATCCATAAAATAGTTGAAGACTATGTTGATGACATCCTAGCTAAGTCTAGAAAGAGACAAGATCACATAGCGACCCTTAGTGCCATCTTTGACAGACTGGAGGAATACAATGTCAGACTAAATCCCAAGAAGTGCATCTTCAATGTACAATCAGGTAAACTGCTAGGATATATAGTATCAATGAGGGGTATCAAAGTGGATCCAACAAAAGTGAAAGAAATCCTTGAAATGGAAGCACCAAAGACACTAAAACAATTGAGATTCCTCCAAGGTAGACTCCAGTCCATTCAAAGGTTCATAGCGCAATTAGCAAACAAACAAAATCCACATTCTCACCTACTCCACAAGGGAGTAGCATACAAATGGGATGCTAAATGTGAAGAGGCATTTAACAAAATCAAGGAATACCTATTGACACAACTGGTCTTAATGCCACCTATCCCAAAGAAGCCATTGATCTTATATGTGTCAGCCACAATAGCAGACCTTAGAGCTCTCCTAGCCCAACATGATGAAAATGGAACCAAGAGGGCTATTTAATATATTAGAAAAACAATGGTTGGGCATGGGTTAAAATATTCATTTATCAAGAAAGCATGTCTCGCAGTAGTGTTTTCCTCTCAAAAATTTAGACATTACATGTTGGCACATAAGATAAAGCTCATCGCCAAAATTGATCCCCTCAAGTATCTACTATCAAAGGCAATGCTCACAGGAAGAATGGAAAAATGGGTAATGATATTATCAAAATATGACATCAAGTATGTGGAGAGAAAAGCAATCAAGGGTCAGGTCATAGCAGATCAACTAGCAGAAGCACCTATTTATTTTGAGAATCCTCTTGTCTCAGAGTTTCCAGATGAATCCATCTTTAACCTCAATGTAGTTGATCACTAGAAACTATACTTCGACGGCTCATACACGCAGCACGGATCAGGAGCGAGTGTCTTCTTCATCACCCCACAAGGGGATTGTATACCAAGGTCATACAAACTAGCATTTCCCTGCACCAACAACATCACAGAATATGAGGCTTTGACTATAGGCCTCAGGATAGCAATGCAATGGAACATCATAGCTCTAAAAGTGTATGGAGACTCTCAGTTGATTATAAATCAAGTCAATAATGAATATCAAACTATGGATGACAAGATCTATCCATACAAGAAATTGGTGGAGACCCTTAAAGAGTCCTTCATTGAAATAACATTTGAGCAAATTCCTAGAACCAACAACAAAGCAGTAGATGCTATGGCGACAATTGGGTCTTTATTGGATATCCCTCACAACACTTCAAAATATGAATTTTTGATTGAGCAGCTTCTTGTTCCCGCATTCAAGGTACCAAAATTAGAATATGTGTGTGAAATCATTGGTCCTAGCGATCCTTGGTAGCATGACATCTATATGTACCTTCAAATAGGAGTCATACCCACTAACTTGCCATCAAACCTAAAATGACTCTTTGTTAAAAAGGCATCTAGATTTGTCATCCTAGGTGATACCCTATACCGTAGAAGCATAGAAGGTACCTTACTCTATTGTTTAAATAATAAGGAGGCATTAACTACTCTAATCGTTTGAAGTACATAACAGTATCTGTGGTTCACACTCGAGTGGAATGACCATAGCCAAGAAACTACTGAGGATGGGGTTTATTGGCCTACAATGGAATGGGAAGCACATGATCATGCCAGAAAGTGCCTACAATGTTAGCAGCATGGGGATCTCATCCATGCTCTAGCTCAAGAGTCGTATCATCACACCATGGCCCTTTTCATAGTTGGGACTCAATCTCATTGGGAAAATCACACCCACTTCATCTAACAACCACAAATTCATCATAACCACCATAGAGTACTTTACTAAATGGGTGGAGGCCATACCAATGACATACATAACTGGGAAGTAGATTTCAAAATTCATCCTAAACTAACTCATATGCCGCTATAGTGTTCCACAAGCCATTATCTCAGATAATGGGACACCATTAAAAAATCAATAAGTTCATGACTTATGCAATAAATTCAAAATCTAGCATCACTTCTCTACCTCATACTATCCCCAAGGCAATGGCCAAGTAGAAGCTACAAACAAAACCATCCTCAAAATCCTTAAGAATATAGTCAATGACACAGGTCATGACTGGCATCTGCAGCTTAATCCTGCCGTATGGGCCTATCAAACCAGCATCTACACACCCACTGGTGCCACCCCCTTTTCCCTAGTCTATAGATCAAAAGCCATACTCCCCATTGAGATCGAGCTCCCATCCCTTAGGATATCACTGCAAAACCTCATCACGGATGAAGAATGCAAAGTATCAAGACTAAATGAGTTGGAGCTACTAGATGAGAGATGGATAGATGCTTTAAATCACTTGCAAGTCTATTAGAATAGAATCAAAAGGAGCTACAACAAGAAAATCAGATTCAGGACGTTCCAAGTAGGGGAACTGGTCTTAAAAGAGAATTAGAAGAATGTACCAAACCCAAGCAGCAAAGGAAAGTTTTAACCCAATTGGCTGGGACCATTCACCATCATAGCAAGCTACAAATTAGGGGCATATTAGTTATCAACACTCGAAGGGGAACCTTTACAGGAGCCCATGAATAACTCCCATCTCAAAAAGTTTTATGCCTAAATCTTTCACAGTATAGAACCAAAAATCAAAAAAAAAAATAGAAAAAGTCCTAAAAAAATGGTTACTTCAGTGAAAACCTGGCAAACAAGCATCTTGGTAACAACAAAAAAATAAAAAAATAAAAAAAACCATAAAACTCAAAAAAAGGATCAAAAAAATCATCCTCTAGTGAAAACTATTTCGGTGGCACTTTGGGCAACTACCTTAGTGGAAACCTAGCCAATAGGCTCCTTGTGTAAATAAGCACTTTCCATCCACCAGGATCTTTACGGCTTGTTCAGCATCATCCCTCCATTTCACTTCCATCATCCATCGCATTCAAGTCTCCATCCATCACTCATCCACTCGCATCCGCACCATAGCTTGGTCCTATTTTCATATCATGATCCCTCCAGGTACTACTCGACCCATCCTCAAGGTCAGTTTGTCCTGCCTTTATTAGAGTAGTCTATTGCATCATGCTGGGGGCATGTTCTCATCAGATCAGATTCGTGTATGATCTTAAAATCCTCAAATGAAAAAATCCAAAAACATCAGAAAATTAGAAAATATGAAAACATAAAAAAAAAAAATCCAAAAATATTAGAAAATCAAAAAATCCAAAAACAAGAAAAAACTAGAAAATCCAAAAACATTCAAAATCATCAAAAAACCAAAAATAGGTCAAAAAAACATTCAAAAAGTCAAAAACAGAGTCGTCTAGTCAAACTGCATCATCTCTAAGCTTGAACGTAGGCAAGGTTGATCTGTGATCATCCCCTGAAACATTTAGGTCAGTCCTGTAGGAGTTTGTCATAATAAACTGGCATATCATCATGTATATCATCATTTGTAAATCAGTCAAGTCATTAGTTGAACTATGTGGTCTCTACGTGTAAAACGTAGGCAAGGCTAATTTGTTGATCAGCCCCCGAGGCCCCTAAGATAGGTCTTTAGGTTAGTCTCTTGGTCAAAATCTCAGAAAATCCCAAAAAAATTGGAAAATTGAAAATCAAAACATTTGAAAATCTCAAAAAAATAGCAAAAAAAAAAAGCCTCAAAACATTGCAAAACTCCAAAAACATCCAAATATTTGAAAAAATCCATCCACCTCATCTCGCTTGCACCCGCAATAACACGATCTATAATAAATTGATCGTCATCCTCAACCTTCGGTGAAATAGTTAGAAACAAGTCTAGCAGGTTACAAGTAAAACTCCAAACATCAAGTCTCAGGTCTAAGTCAGTACATAAACAAGTTGGTCAATTATTTGTGTCAATAGTCCATCATCCAATCAGCCGCAAATCAATCATCTGATAGTATCATGTAGTAGGATGAATCCTTCTTACAAGGGGCATTAATTATTAGAAGGAACACATTGGGTAACAAAATGACGTGCTGCCATCCACTAACATGTCTTAGGATGCATCCTTCCTACAATGGGCATAATCTTTTGGCAATAGTTTTGGTTCCTATCCTTGAAAACACATTCCCTTTTGGTTAACGGTATTGAAGAACATCAACTTGTTTGTGTGTTTTATCTTTGTATTTTCACTTATCTAATTGCGCTCAGTCTAAGGACCTCTCAATGATATCCAAATTAAGGATTTAGAGAGATAGGAATGGGGAAACGATCATTATTCTTTTGTCTGTTGTGCTTGTTGGAAGTTCTTGTAAAATAGCTTGGCGAATACTTGCTTTGTTAGATATGTATAGAAGATGTTTTGGACAACTTGTTGACTATTGTATTGATTGGTTATACCTTTCTGTAGTTTGGTCCGAGATGTTTGAAACTTCTAAAGTGCATCCTAGCAAGGTTTCCATATGTCAGGTGTGAACAAGAATACTCTTATCTATTTTTCGAGTCAAATTCCATTACACTAAGTACAAATCCATCCTGGTCCTTTATACCTTGATGCATTGTGCTTATGTGTGTTATTAAACATAAGGTAAGTGACCCTTTTAAAATCCCAATCCTTGATAAGCAAATCATCCATCTATCATCATCCATTTTCTCATCATCATTTTGTCATCATCATCTCTCATAAAGTTGGCTTGATTGATCCTCTTGTCATCATCTAATGTCTTCTTCTCCACACTAACATCATGTCATGAATAGTTATTCATCATCACCAATGCATCCATCTTGCATCCACAAACCATCAATAATTTGCATATCATAATCATAGCATATCATCATCATAATATAGATCTATTTGTCTAAGCATCTCATAAACCATCCATTGCATAATCATAGCATATCACATCATATATATCATCCATCATCACATCATATCATCATTTAAGTTGTTTAAGATAATATAGATTTGTTATTCTAAGCATCTTAAAATCATCTCATTTGCATCATCATCCATAACCATCCATTTCAAACCTCTTTATCACGAGATCGACCCTCAAATTGAATATTTTCGCTCGATCTCTCGAGGGGGCAATGTACTAGTGTACTTTCCACTGGGGCAACAAAAAAAAAAAAAAAAATTTGAATTTCGATCGCGAGCAAGTACATTGCTTCAAAGAGGGCACAATGTAGACATGCAAAATTAACATTATGCATTCAATTAGGTCCACTCATCAATTTAATCAAGTTCACCTTCATCCATTCATCAGGTAATCTCATTAATTTTCATCTCCTAAGGTCATTAATTTAAAATTAAATAAACTTTATCATTAACCTTTCAATTAAATAAATAAAACATCATCCCTTTAATTAAATAAACTAAACTTTATTTAATTAAATCTCCAAATGCATATTTCATCCTTTTCTGATTTTAAAAAATCAAATATTTAAGTCATAGAAGTCAAATTCATCCTAATCATCATTAGGCTAATCTAAATCTAATTAGCCTAACCTAATCACCCATCAAATCCTCTAGATATCTCCACTTGCACAAATAAATCAATTTATTGATTTATTAAAACCCTTATTTTCCATCAACTTGGCATGAAACAAAGTATTCCTTCAAATTTGAAAATGAGGACAAGTTTGCTTGTCCCTCCAACATTGCATTTATTTCTCATTTTCTTGTCCCCCTCTTAAAATTTATTGCACAAATTTTAATTTGAAACTCCTCTCTTGGGCACATTTCCCAATCTTGCACAACCTTCAACCTATCACAACTTGACAAGTGGCCTCCTTTCATTGGTTTACATTTAGTCCCACATTCACCCATTTGGCCAATCTCTCATCAAGAAAATCTATAAATGAAGACCTCATTCTTCATCGAATCCATCTACAACTTATGCAAAGTCACTCTCTTGGTTTGAGAATTGATTTTTCTCTTCATCTCCATTGCATCTCATCATTTTAGCTTTTGAGCAAGGATTGGGAAAGGGTCATTTTCTCATTTAACACCAATCCACTATGGAATAGATTTTTAATGGGTGCTCACAAAAGCATCCACCTCAACCACTTTAGAAGAAGAAGCAAGTTACACAACAAAATTTGATGAAACTGACTATCAACAACCACTGAATCCTAAAGAAATGAAAAAATTTATGAAAGAGGTTATGAACTTATGAGGTCCAACTTGGGCATAGTGGAAAAGGATGTGGTGCTATAGAACAAGGTATCCATGTTCCTATAGAACCCCACATGTAAGAAAAACCTAGTGGTCTTGGTTATTATCCTTTGAAAGAAACAAACAAGCCTTCACTCAATATCAACATGCTCAAGTGCAAAATATTCTTCTAGGCCAACTTTAATATTAGTACATCCTCAATTGATAAACACTATTGGTCTTGGTTTTTGTCCTTTGAAAGAAATGAAAGAAACAAATAAATCCTAGTTTAACATCAATGTCATCACACAAACCACTAATGATTTGAATTTGATAGATTTTATACACTCCTATAAAGGAGAGTACAAAATATCACAATCTAAAGAGTCTTGTGTAGGTACATGACATCTTGTACCAAGCAAGAGACATCTTTTTCGCATAATAAAGGAACATCTACTATGGATCAAGAGAGTATCTTGTTGAGACCCCTCCAAGATTGTTTGATATCCCTCCCTCCAAGAACAAAAAATAAATTTTACTACAAGAATTCATTTTGTGCATATCATAGAGTTCATGGTCATTCTACTAATGAATGCAAGGTTTTAAGTGGAAAATTTCAACATCTTAAGGAGTGGGGTGCTCTTCCTTATGTTGGGGAACCTAATTCCTCTAATTGATACTAATTTTCACTCTAGCGTGCTTTTCATCAATCATTACGGCTTAGGTAGCCTTGCCCTTGTATGTCACTTTCCATTGTCTCTTTTGGATAGTTGATCATCTTTCATGTATATATAAGAGAAATCTTAGGATTTGGGTGACATTCCTTAAGTTGGCTTGCATGTGATGTACTAAGTTATACATTTTGGAGGTAACCCCTTCCCTTTTCATGACATAGCTTATTGGAAACATTTGAATTGGCATAGGGCCTTCCAAATAAGCTCTCATGTCTACTTTAAAGAAATTGCTCATAACAATGGTGTTAGCAACCACTTTAAAGTGGGGGCATACATTGACACTCATACATTTAATTGTGTGATTTTCTTTCTTCATATGATGCATCCTTTTCTTGGTGGTTTCATTGAGCTAGATATCCTCTGAAAGCATGACATTTCTTTGACTTGTCCTCTCTTAGAGACATTAGGCACAATGTTCCCTAAGCAAAGAGCTTACACGAACTAAGCAAAACCCCTTTGAACGTTCCATGCACTACTTTGCATTTATAATATCCATTATATGGCCACCTTGCATAATACACTTTGCTTTCTTATAGTGCCATCCTATTTTTTCATGAGTTTCAAGCATACAAGGCTTTACTTACCTCATGAAGCTCGAAGTTCAATGTTTTGTGGTTCCTTGTCAAAGTTATCAGGAGGTATAGATTTGGTATGGTAAATGTATGATGAGAAGCCTAAACATGGGCATGACTTTCTCATTATATGGTGAGAAGTTGATACAGAGGCATGACTTTCTCACTAAGTCACTCCTTTCGGATACTCACCTAGGGGATAACACAATGTTTCGTTCCCTCAGAGTGGGTGTGAATTTTTGGACAAATAGGTTAGATCCACAATGTATGGGACAAACGGTTGAAGCTTGATCCACCTTTTTTTATTTTTGCTTATTTTTGTTTCTCTTTCTTTTCATTATTGGCATTTCATGTTTGTGTATCTTGGTGCTACATACCATACACCTTGTGTATGTCCCTTTGTTCTTATGTCAGTTGATGTAGGATCTTAGATCCTAGGGGATTGACCACTCACTTGATCTTTGTCATCCTAGACCATCCACATTGCTACACTTGGACCCCTCTTGAATGTCTACTTTGGTTTGAGTTTGAAGCAAGTTCCTCCTATCACTAAATTGGGGACTAAATGTACTATCAAAAAATATCGTCATTTACATTTTTACACTTGATTTTTTAATGTTTAACATTAAAATAGACCTACTGTCACCTTGATCTAGTGTTGTAATGTGTTTTCCACATTCACATTGGATTTAGGGCTCTTCTAAACTAAATTGTCCTAAAATTTCCTTATTTTGATGTTGTAAAGTGTATTTATTTGCACCTTCACATTAAGTTTTGGGCCCCTATAAACTAGATGGAATTAATTATTCCTTATTTAGGGTGTTGTAAAGTGTCATACCACACTTTCACAATAATCTAGGGTCTTCATTACTAATTGGTCTTATTTATGCCTTAATTGGCCCTATTTTGCATCCACGAGCCATATTAAATATATTTTTCTAGAGATAATCCTAACATAAACCAACATCCAATCATAATCCATGTCTTTTTAGGTTGTGTGGCCCATATTTAGTGATCTGAGACTCATATGCCACTTTGGGCATATGAGTCCCACCTAGGTTTTAGGGCCTTGATCTAGATTTCAAATCATTCTAAGAATTTTTGAAAAATGTGTCCCATAGTTAAGCCTAATGGGACTCATACACCATTTCTAGCATATGAGTCCCATGTGGCCCAAAATAAAATTTAATTCAAATTCTTGGTGGGATTTTATCTTCCTAGATCTAATTTCAACTTGTAGTGTTTTAATTTTTGGAAATTTGGCATAAACAAGTATAAATACAAGGTTATCTCACTCATTTTCACTTAATACTTTCAAGAGAGCATTCCCAATAGCAATTTTATAATTACAAGACATCATAAGAGTTTCAAAAGAGTTTACAAGAACATTTCTAAAATAGTCAAGGGTGGAGTTCTTCATCATTTGTTGTAGCAATTCAAGATCCACCATCATGTCAAGATCATCAAACATCAAACATGTTATTGAGCTAGTGTTGTGATGTAGCATCCTAGATCTGTTTGCAAGCATTATTTCATATCAAAATTTAGGATCAAGATTTGCATTCTATATGGCCATTTCATGTTATATTTTTTATTTGTAAATGTTCAAGACATCATTCCAAGTATCATTTTTCATGTTTCATATTTCATGTTTCATGTTCATATTTCATTGTTTCATCACAAGGTTTAATTATCTAAATGGGGTTTGACCAAGGAAAACCCCTATTCCCTAACAATCAACAAGTTTTTCATTCTCTTTGCATGTGTTATTGTAGATCTAGGTGTCTTGGAGCTTGAAGATCCTTTGACAATTAGGTTGCAAGGTTGAAGAAAGTCAACAAGTTGTCACAAGTTTTCTATCTTCATGGAAAGTCACCTATGCATTGGAAATCAGGTTTTCAGATCCAAAAATGAAGTGTGGAAAGAAGAGCAGACATAGGAGATGTAGAATCAAATCTTAACCCTCTAGAAAAGATGAGTGGAATTAATATGCCACTTGTGGCATATGAGTCCCAGTAAAGGTATTTTTCCAAATTTTAGTGGATTCAGGTCATAGACTGTCATATTCATGTTTTGGCATAAAAACCCTAGTCTAGGACTAAATTGCCCAAACTGGCGTATGAGTTCTAGTGGGCATTAAACAAAAAAAAATTAGGGTTTTGCAAATTTTTTGACCTCATTCTTCTTCTATACCTTCACCTCTTTTCATTCTCAGTCCTTTATTCTGCATTTCAATTTCATTTCCTAAATCATTTAGTTAGGTTTTGCATAGTACTTTGCATGTAACATTCATTTCTTGCCTTCCCAATCCCTAGCTTGGTGGTAATCCCTCTTATTTTCTTCAATCGCACATTAGGATACCTTATTTCAATATCTCTTTCCCCCTTTTCATCTTTGGATTGAGATCTCTAAGGTTTCCTTGAATGAAACAAGAGTGAAATAGGACTATACCCTTGTGCTCCATCTCCTAAAAGGTGGGGTACCCTATTTCCATTCTTTCATTTTGGTGAACCTGCATTTAGAAAATCTTATTTCTAATTTGGAGTGCAACATATTCCTAGATATAGCTTGCATTAACTTTACATTAGGTGTTGCATTAGTTAATTGACATCTAGGATTTCAAAATCTTGCAGTAGTGAAAGTGCATACAGGTTGCTTTTTTGCATCTTAGATCATTAAATTTTACTAAAATTCTATAATTTCAAATAGTCTAGACATCATACAAGATAGAAACATTAGAAAAAACTCAAAATTTGTGGAAATCGGTGCAAAAACCCTAATCTGGGACTCATATGCCCCTCTGGGTGATTTAGTCCTATTATAGGTAGTTTTTCCTACTTTCTAGCAATTCTCTATTATGTATTTTTTAGCATTTGAACCCCTGAAAAATCTTGACTGGGACTCATATGCCGCTTTAAGTGAATTAGTCCCATATTATCCCTAAAATTTCCTTTTATAGCATTGAAAAACCTTGTTTCTACACTTTTTTCTGTTGTCATTAGTTTTCCATTTCAGTTGGTTGAGTTTCTATTACATGAATTTCATTAGATCTACCTCAATTCGGCTTATTTCATGCATGGCTTAATTTCAAAATGTAATTTACAACATTTCATAGTTAATTATCATGTTCAAAGTCTAAAAATTGCATTCTCCTTTTGCATTTTTGATCTATCATTGTTGCATTTCAAATTTTTAGGACAATCATTACATCATGTTTTCATTGCAAAAATCTATGGTTATTATACTTCATATTCTATTTTCAGATCTTGTTGAGCATTGTAAGAACATTTTGTTAGGTGCATATGAATATTAAGTCCTCTCCCCTCTCTTTTTGCTTGTCATTGATTCCTCTCCTAATATCCCTTCTATGAGTGAGGTTAGTCTAGTGAAAGAGAACACAACCTTGGGTAATCATAACAATCATATTTATTCTTCCCCTAATATTTGTCATATTTGTGAAGAAGATATTTCAGTGTTAGAAGAACCAATCAGTGAGATTTTTTAGAACCCTAGTTGTTTCTCTCCTCTTATGTCTCCTATTAGGAAAAAAAAGTACTAAATAAGAAGACATAACAATAAGTAATCATGAAAATCACATGACACAACAAGAAACCATTGAAATCTACCTTCACAACACTTCAACTAGTCTACTTTTATCTCCCAACATCTTCCCCTCTTGTGAATTTTTTTAAATGATGAGGATATGTTGGTGTCAGATAATCAAACCTTTAATATCTACGACAACCATCTATATGTTCCCTCCCCTACCTATCTTATTTTGGGAGATACTATGGGACAAGGGAATGTAATTATGGAAAATCATGACAATCACATTTGTTCTTATCCTAGTGTCTCTCCTAGTTGTGAAGAAGATACTTTGATGTTAGACAATGCAATCGATGAAAGTCATGAGATTCTTAGTTACCCCTTTTCCCTAGGGAAAACCTTCTTGAACAAGATGATTCAGCCATTGATAAATCCCTTACTTGAGATGAAGTAATTTTAGAAGAACCAACCTTTGAATTTCATGAACATCTAGTTTTTAGTTCTCTTGAAAACTCTCCTACTAGGGAAGATATCATGGTGGAAGAAAATGACAACATTTTGGCCTTCTTAGAGGATGGTGAAAAGATAACACTAGATTCCCCTTCATTAGAAAGAAATCAAATCGAAAATTTTGAGGTTATGAATGCACAAGTGTCCATTAGATCCCCCTTAACTATTGGACCTCCTACATACACTGTGGGACATACTAAGCATCCTCTAATTCTTTACCCACCCTCACAACAACCAAAAACTCAAAACAAACATGAACTTATCCTTTACCCACCTAACAATAATGTTTCACAACAATCAAATTATAATGTCATTACTCATACATATAACACTAGAAACAATCCACAACCAAGAAAAACACCTTCAACATCCCTCCCATTGCCTAACCTTATCCTTCCTAGCCCTATCTTATTGAGTCCTCCTCATTTGCATCCACAAAGTGGAAAGGAGTATGATATTTTCAGAAAACTAAAGAATACTCATATTAAGATATCATTATGAGACATTATTCAAGCCTCCCCTCATTATCATAGCATGATTCAAAGTTCCTTGCAACAAGTTCCTATACCTTCTAATGTGCAATCGAATGACATAGTAGCCATGATTCAAGGAATAAATGTTGACATTATTTTCGACCAAAGTGAGCTCCCTCCTTTTGAAGTGAAAAAAAAATGAAGCTTTCATGATAATAGTTTCCTATGATGGGTAGGGAATAAAGAAAACCCTCATTGATAATGGCTCATCCCTTAATGTGTGTAGAGTAACCCTCTTGGATAGGCTTGGTATGGATAAATCAAAAATTCAACCTGAATCTTTATCTATTAAGGGATTTGACAATGTAGGACAACAACTACTTTGTGTGATCACTTTTCCTACTATAGTTGGGAAGGCCACATTAAAAACACCAATCCATGTTATGCCTCATGATCTTTCATACAACCTAATTTTAGGCAGACCATGTGTCCATGTAATGAATGGGGTGCCTTCTACTATTCATCGTAAAATGAAATATGTCTACAACAAAAAAGTGTACATATTCAAAGCTAACCATGAACCAAATAGTTGTTTGAACATTGAGAAAAATAAGGAAAATCCTCTAAAAATATTAAAACCAACCACACAAGTGGAACTCATGCAAGATAAAGAAAAACATATTGAGGAAGTCATGAAGCTATTAGAAGATTATTGTGGTTCCTTAGATTTCACACCTTGACATTCGTGGGAAAATATGAGATCATAAACAAAGGTTTTGAAAATGGAAAATAAAAGTGGGAACATCAAAACAAAATTTAGAAGACCCCTTGAAAGTTGTAGACATGCAAAATTAACATTATCCATTCAATTAGGTCCACTCATCAATTTAATCAAGTTCACCTTCATCCATTCATCAGGTAATCTCATTAATTTTCATCTCCTAAGGTCATTAATTTAAAATTAAATAAACTTTATCATTAACCTTTAAATTAAATAAATCAAACATCATCCCTTTAATTAAATAAAATAAACTTTATTTAATTAAATCTCCAAATGCATATTTCATCCTTTTCTGATTTAAATAAATCAAATATTAAATCATAAAAGTCAAACTCATCCTAATCATCATTAGGCTAATCTAAATCTAATTACCCTAACCTAATCACCCATCAAATCCTCTAGATATCTCCACTTGCACAAATAAATCAATTTATTGATTTATTAAAATCCTTATTTTCCATCAACTTGGCATAAAATAGAATATTCCTTCAAATTTGAAAATGAGGACAAGTTGACTTGTCCGTCCAACATTGCATTTATTTCTCATTTTCTTGTCCCCCTCTCAAAATTTATTGCACAAATTTGAATTTGAAACTCCCTCTCTTGGGCACATTTCCCAAATCTTGCACAACCTTCAGCCTATCACAACTTGACAAGTGGCCTCCTTTCATTGGTTTACATTTAGTCCCACATTCACCCATTTGGCCAATCTCTCATCAAGAAAATCTATAAATGAAGACCTCATTCTTCATCAAATCCATCTACAACTTATGCAAAGTCACTCTCTTGGTTTGAGAATTGATTTTTCTCTTCATCTCCATTGCATCTCATCATTTTAGCTTTTGAGCAAGGATTGGGAAAGGGTCATTTGCACATTTGACACCAATCCAATATGGAATAGCCTTTTAATGGGTGCTCACATGTGGTGCTAGAAGGAGGACTGGTACAAATGAAGGAAAGCAAAGGTGAGAACGAAGAAGGTACAAACGAAGGAAAGCAAGGAAAGCAAAGACTAACAAAGGTACAAACAAAGGTGAAAACAAAGAAGTTACAAGGAATAGCCAAAAAGGTACAAAGTGAAAATGAAGGAGGTACAAGGAAAACAACAAAAGCAAAGAAGGAAAATGAAGAATGAGGAGGATATTTTGAAAAATCAAAGTGTTCTTCAATGCTTTAAGTGTTTTTTTAACACTTCTTCAAGAAATTGTTATCTTTTTGTTTTTAGGACACTAATTTTCATTTGGGTTTAAAAAGAATTTTCAAATTCTTCTTGAAAAGGCTAAAACAAACTTTAGGATCACAACTTACTAGATTTTGTTTGGGAATAACAAATTGAACAAGGCAATCTTCATCTTTCCTTTGGTGTTTTAAAACAAATCAAATCATTGCTTTGAAGGATAAAATGAATGTGTGCCTTTATTTTTTTTAATTATTTACACAAAGTAATATCATCAAAAGACGTATGCACTTCTCTCATGCCTCACAACGATCTTGAGAATCAAAAGGCTTTTGGTGACTTTAAGTTGCATAAATAATTGCCCATACACATTTTGATTTGGATTTAAAATTGAACAAAACACTTTGTGAATGTGAGTTAGGTATATCATGTGTGTTCTCCCTTTGTTTCTAAACGAAGGTCGATTGAACTACGAATGCGCTTGCTCACTATTGTTTACCTTTAGAGGGGCCTACCTATGATACACATCTGAAAGGAGAACTCAAAGGCGACTCCAACCAATTTTTCATTCGGGCCAGTATACAAATGGATAAGACTAAACTATCAAGTCCTCATGGTATGTAGGCCTTAGTCGTACAATGTCTTTCAGAACGGGGTACTACCATAAAACGTATAAGAGCCCCTAGTAGGATTGATTAAAGTCTTTAGTGGCTTGCTGGACGCTTGCAAGGTTCCATGTCCCCGATGTTGTGTCATTAAGAACCTTGTTTGTAGCAGCCAACTAGTCCATCCAACAATTTTATCAAAGTGGTGCATTGGAACTTAGATTCCATGAAGTTATTTGCCATGTCTGATCTTGGTTGAAATATAGAGGTTAAGACTTCATTTTTAACATACCTTTATATTTTGTCCTTGGTTGCATGTAAAATCATCTCTTCTACTATGAAGGGTATGAGGCAAGCCCACTAAGAAAAATGTACCAATTGAGCTAGCATGTTACATTGCTTGTAAACACATTACTTTGATCGAAAACATTTGCAAACAAACATTCAACATGATCCTCAAAATTTCAAACCCTTTAGTAGGAAAATACCATTGCCCAAATTCGTGTGTTATTGCTTGCCCTTGGGATTACATCCTTAGAGGTTTCTAAGCACTTGAATTTACATCTCAATTTTCCTACTAAAGTTAAACAATAGGTAACCCTTGCCTTAAACTCATCAAAGTTTCACATAATATACCTTGTGAAATGAGATGAAGTTGAGACATTGGAAATTCAGTTTGAAATCTAATCAAGAGTTTGGTTGTGGTAAAAAGAATCCATTAAGCAAAGGTTAAATACAATTGGACCCTCCACATGTGTCTCTAATGATTTCACACAAAATCAAGATCAAGAAACCAAAGGTGAAAGCCCTTAGTTTGATAGCCCATCAAGAAAGTCTCTCTATGTTATACGAAGTCAAACAAAGATTGCTTTTCAACTTTTACAAGAAGGCTTCAAGGAACAATCTCAGTTTGTACTCATTCTATTACTGCCAAAACCCAAATATTTTCAGAGATGTTGAACATCTTGTTTAGAGAAAAGCGTGTTCTTCAATACCTAGGTCTAGGCAAACAAAGTGTCTCTTTTAGGTTCATCTTAGGATCAAAGAAAATAAAAATATTTTTCATCCATCCTTCAAAATATCAAAACAAACACCATCTCACAATCACCTTTTGGAAAATCTTGAAATCATCCTTACTACTAGGATTTTTGGCAAAATCAAAATCATCAAAATCATTGAGACTAAGTCCTTGAAAACATTATCAAAAATCATCTTGTGTAGCTTAGTATATGTAGATGAATCCTTCATCATATGCTTAGTTAAACTATCATCTTGTTTGGATAGGTGTGGATAGATGCATCCTTCTTCACACACATATTCAAATTATCATCCTTTGATCAAATCTATCCCTTAGATAAATCATCCAACATCTTAGGGTCTTTTTGTTCAAAATCAAAATCAAGGACAAAATCCCAAACCCAAAATCAAATCAAAGTCAAAAATATGAAACATATTCGAAAGTCCTAAAAGCCTAGAATCTCCTTCAAGATTTACCAAGAGATCATAGCATCCGCATCATCCATCTTTTACATCATCATCATATCACCTTTCGATCCTCAAGTTATCCTAAAATTTTCCACTTTGAGGCATAAATTAAAGATCAATTCAAAGAACCAAGAGATTCATCTCCCATTCTTAAAGACTGATCCTTGTTTTATGGTCCAAACTAGATCTCAATACAAGAAGAGCATGGAAGCCAACAAAGAAACGTCCGATTCAAGTGATTTAAGTCAAAAAACTCCTAGAATGAATCCATTTGGGTCTAGAAATCTTGTAGTTAACCTTCAAACATCATCAAAAAACCCACAAGAATAATCCCAAGGAGAAGACCTACCCTTTGGGATGTCTCACGATGAAATAACTGAAATGCTTCAAAATCCAGAAAATCATAAGATCGTCAATATCATGATGAGGCTTAACCCTTCATTATACATGCTTGAACTAGCAAAGCAAGGGGCCAAATTTCCTTCGGATTTTGAAATGACCACCATAGTGGAGACATCTTTTCCTCCATTCTCATCCACCATTTCCTTCTCATCTACACCCCCATCCCAAAGCATCACGCAAAACATTCCGCAAATCATGACATCTATTGCTCCAACCCAACCCAATGTTAATAAGGGGAATACACTTCTCCAAGCTCTTCAAGCACACCCCCTTGTTAATAATCAAAACTTATATGCAAATACCACCTTGGAACAGAACATACTTGAAAACCCACTACAAAATAATGTTCCTCTCACTTTCCATCGTGATCCATCATCATCCTTTTTTCTCGCATCACCTCAAAATCCTCTCCTCACACATTCGCAAGAGGGAGATATGTTCGGACCAGGGGGCATATTCAACACCACAACATTTTCACAAGAATTGGCACCCCTCACATTTCCACCTCTTCCACCATTACTATCATCATCCACATCACTTCTTGGTTTAGGGTTTCCTCCTCTACCAAATACCAACCAAACCACCATCCCAAATATCAACCAAAACATTTTACCAAATGCTCAAAATTTGTCATTAATATCACAACAACAAATGACAAATACACAAACAATTGCAACATCATCAAACACCCCCTTAATGTCACAAAGCATGGTCTCTCAAGGACCAACCACATCAACAACACCATCCATCATGCAAAACACCAATACCACCCTCACAAATACCATTCCAAATCCACATCCACCCCCACCAACACCAACGTCCACAACATCAATCCAATATGATGCAACATTGCAAGCTTCTTTTCAAAGAGGATACCAACAAGTTTAGAAACAAAAAGCCAAACAACTAGCTCCTTAGCAAGTTGCTCAAGCTGCGCAAGCCACCCAAATAGCACAAGCCACATTACAAGTGCAACAAGCCCAAGAGTTATTACAACAAAAACAACAAAAATTTTCCCAAGCTGCTCAAGCAATGCAAGCACAAAAGGCCACACAAACCCTACTACAACAACAAGCAGCACAAGCACAAGTAGCACAAATGAAAGCACAAGCACAAGCACAACTCCTGGCACAAAGATAAGTAGCGCAATTGCAAGCATATCAACAAGCAATTAAGCAATATCAAGAAAAATAAGAAGCAGTAGAATTGGCAGCCCAACAACAAGCTTTGTGGGAACAACAGCAAGCCCAAAAAAAAGCGTTGTTGGAACAACAACAAGCATAGTAGAAAGCACAAATCCTAGCATAGCAACAACAACATCAACGGGCATTGTTCATACAAAAGTAGGTGGAAGCCTACATCGCTCAGAAAAACATACAGATATCATCAAACAACATGTCAAACAACACACCGACCAACCCACCCACCCAACCAAAAATTCAAACACCCCAAAACACTCTCATTCCACCCCCTGATCTGCAAAATGATGTGACAACACAACTCAAGTTGCTCTCACAACAAGTGCTCTACCTTCAATCAGGGCGAACAACCAAAACACCAAGCAACTTGTGTCCCTATCCATTTGATAGGAGCCTAGATATGAAACCATTCCCCAAGGGATTTGAAATCCCTAAATTTGACAAATATCAAGGGACGGGAAACCTTGAAGATCACATAAGGGAATTCTAGGTTCTTTGCATGGAAGTTGCATATGACGATACCTATCTGATGCGGCTATTTCCTAGGAGCTTGGCAGGCCCCACTATACAATGGTTCTCTCACTTACCTTCAGGCATTAGAACATTCCAAGAAACTAGGGATGCATTCATTAAGAACTACACATGTAACATTGCAATGGATGTTATTCTTGAAGAACTCTCGGCTCTGAAACAAGGAAAGAATGAATCTTTTGCTTCATTCCTTCAACGATGATGATCCAAGACCAATCAAAGCAAGTGGACCATCCTATAAGAACAACAAGTTTGCACCATCATAGCCAACCTTGAAGGTTGCTTGGTATTTCATCTCAAGGTTTAGGGCATCACCACATATGATCAATTAATCTCCAAGGCGCTCAACATCGAAAGAGTCCTTATGACTCAACCCACGGAATCAACATCATACCGTGAACAGAAAAATAATCACCCACCATCCAATTACAATGATAAACCTTATACATGGGCAAGAAACAAAAACATTACTAATGATGGTGTCGTCGATGCCAAGGTGGTCATTAGTGGTCCTCACCAAAATGCACCCACACTGCAAATCCAATCACAACACCAAAACACTCATCACATAACATACCAACCAAACAACAATCCAACCATCAATAATCTCAATGATCAAAGAGGACCAACCCAACGCAAAAGTTATCCCAAATGAAAATACACCATTTTGGGGAACCACTTGAGGACATAATGAAAAAGTTGATTGATGAAAAACTCATCAAATCTCCTACATTTGAGAATTACCAAGAACCCGATGTCAAACCTCCTTGGTATAATGAGAATCAACTTTGTGAATTTCGTAAAATCAAAGGCCACACCACAAACAGTTGCATGAGACTAAAAAACATCATCCAATATCTCATCGATAAGAAAATCATAAACGTGGAACAACCTACGGGAAATCAGGATCTTAAGATATACACGAATCCGATGTCGAATCATGGCAGCAAAGGGAATAAAAATGATAAAGGGAAGGTTAGCTTAAATCATATTTATGAATTAGTCGTTGCCTCCCTAAATGAATACTGCATGGTCATCACCATCAAGGGTGCCCATGCCAAAGATTGTGGAGTCACCACAAGAGGCGAAAAAGTCACCATCATAGGATTATCCCAACCAAATAGAGTCCCATCATCTAGATTTGTTCTACATGGTTACAATGTTGTAGACCAACTTAAGAGAACTCCAACACACATCTCCATCATAGAGTTGTTAAGAATATCATCAGCTCATAAAAAGATCCTTGAGGAAGCATTAACTTCATCAATTGTCCTCGTAGATCTCAATGCGGAGCAATTCCAAGCTATGGTCGGAAATATCATAATGCCTAATCTCATTACATTCTCTGACCAAGATTTCCTCACCCAACCATCTCACAACCATGCACTTCACTTGGAAGCCATCGTAAATAAGAGAAAAATTAAAAGGGTCCTGGTGGATGGAGGTGCAGGTTTGAATATTTGTTCTCTTGGCCTCATCAAACAGTTGAAAATATTAAAAGATTCCATTGATAAAGGGAAAGGGATCACAATAAGAGCATATGATGATCAAGAAAGATTGTCTCAAGGCATGATTAAACTCCCTATTCAAGTAGGTCTGGATCTCATGGAAACCACTTGTCAAGTTTTGGACCTCGACTTGTCGTATAACATCCTCCTAGGATGCCCATGGATCCATACGATGAAAGCAGTAGCATCAACTTTCCACCAATATGTGAAATTTACACATAACGAATAGGAAGTTACCATCCATGGAGATCCTGAACCTTTCTCATACTACAAAAATCTTGAAGCAAAGTATTACAAAATCCCCCAAGTACCAAAAAATGATGAGGGCCCATCCACACAATGCATCGACCCCACCACCCTCGCATCCACTTATGAGACAGAGACACCCACCATTCCTACCATCTCTGACATCAAGCTCATCAACCAGGAGGATGGTTGTTGAAGCTACAAGCTCCCTAACAATGCTTTTGTGATAGGAGAGTTACCACAATCTCCTAGATCACGAGGACGCCCACAACATACGTGGCTGAAGTCCTCTGCTTAGAGTGGTTAATAAATCTTGTCAGCCGACAGCAGCAGAGCTACGATTACCAGTATCTACAAGTCATGTACTAGACAATTATACCTTTGATATAACTGATGTTTGTAGTAATAGCGATGATGAGGACCCCATGACTAATCTACCTAGGTTATTTGAGGACACCACCCTTTGCATGATTAGTACCTTATATTTTGAGCCAAACAACCAAGACCATGAAATCCGCTTGGTATATCCCCAACTCATCGATTATGACCACTAAGGACCACCAATTCTTGATACATTCAAAAATGATGAAGTGCTCTTAGAATTCATGGGATTGAGGGATAACATTCCATATGGAGATCATAAAGTAGGGTTTATAATGGAGTTGGACACACATGCCTATTACAGGGAAATGATTGAATCATTCAGTCATAAAAGTGAGAAACTAAGAATCATATCCAAGTCCTTGAGTGAAAACCACACTGTGGCACTCTCTGACAAGAAAAAAGTAAAAATAAAGGACGTATCCAATAGTGAAAACCTCTCTAAGGCACTTGAGGATGGGGGAATCAATCTTCCTTTAATAGCTATTCAATAGGAAAATTTAGTAGTCTTGGCAGAAAAATGCAATCCTATCAACCTAGGAATATAGGAGACCCCGCATATCACATTTTATAAAGAATCACTATTATCAGAAGAGCAAGAACACCTAGTAGCACTCCTAAAGGAAAGACAAATAAAATTCGCATGGAGTTATGATGATATGCCAGGTCTTGACCCAGAAACCATAGTCCACCACTTGGTATTATATCCAGAGGAAAAGCCTATCAGACAAAAGCTTCAGAAAATGCATCCTCAGATCGCCCTATTGGTCAAAATGGAGCTCAAAAAGTTGTTAGATTGAGGATTCATCCGACCCATAGATTATCTAGAATGGGTATCAAACCTGGTACTAGTTTTAAAACCTGATGGAGACATTCGAATATGCATAGACTTCAAGGATTTGAACGAGGTATGTCCAAAAGATGACTTCCCACTTCCCAATATTGACATGATAGTGGACATGACAGTGAGACATGAGATGTTATGCTTGTTGGATGGATTTTAAGGATACAACCAAATCATGATAACAAAAGAGGATCAACATAAGATAGCCTTCACTTGTCGATGGGGGACTTATTGCTAGAACATGATGCCATTCGGCCTAAAGAATGCAAGAGCAACATATCAAAGGGCTATGACATTGATTTTCCATGATATGATCCATAAAACAGTTGAGGACTATGTTGATGACATCCTAGCTAAGTATAGAAAGGGACAAGATCACATAGTGACCCTTAGTGCCATCTTTGACTGACTAGAGGAATATAAAGTCAGACTAAATCCCAAGAAGTGCATCTTCGGTGTACAATCAAGTAAACTGCTAGGATATATAGTATCAATGAGGGGTATCAAAGTGGATCCAGCAAAAGTGAAAGAAATCCTCGAAATGGAAGCACCAAAGACACTAAAACAATTAAGAGGCCTCCAAGGTAGACTTCAGTCCATTCGAAGGTTCATAGTGCAATTAGCAAACAAACAAAATCCACATTCTCACCTACTCCACAAGGGGGTAGCATACAAATGGGATGCTAAATGTGAAGAGGCATTTAACAAAATCAAGGAATACCTATTGACATCACCGGTCTTAATGCCACCTATCCCAAAGAAGCCATTGATCTTATATGTGTTAGCCATAGTAGCAGACCTTGGAGCTCTCCTAGCCCAACATGATGAAAATGGAACCAAGAGGGCTATTTACTATATTAGAAAAACAATGGTTGGGAATGGGTTAAAATATTCATTTATCAAGAAAGCATGTCTCACAGTAGTGTTTGCCTCTCAAAAGTTTAGACATTACATGTTGGCACATAAGATAAAGCTCATTTCCAAAATTTATCCCCTCATGTATCTACTATCAAAGGCAATGCTCACAGGTAGAACGGAAAAATGGGTAATGATATTATCAAAATATGACATCGAGTATGTGGAGAGAAAAGCAATCAAGGGTTAGATCATAGCAGATCAACTAGCAAAAGCACCTATTTATTTTGAGAATCCTCTTGTCTCAGAGTTTCTAGATAAATCCATCTTTAACCTCAACGTAGTTGATCACTGGAAACTATACTTCAACAGCTCATACACGCAGCACAGATCAGGAGCGAGTGTCTTCTTCATCACCCCACAAGAGGATTGTATACCAAGGTCATACAAACTGGCATTTCCTTGCACCAACAACATCGTAGAATATGGGGCTTTGACTATAGGTCTCAGGATAGCAATGCAATGGAACATCATAGCTCTAAAAGTGTATGGAGACTCTCAGTTGATTATAAATCAAGTCAATAATGAATATAAAACTAAGGATGACAAGCTCTATCCATACAAGAAATTGGTGGAGACCCTTAAAGAGTCCTTCATTGAAATAACATTCGAGCAAATTCCTAGAACCAACAACAAAGCAGCAGATGCTATGGTGACAATTGGGTCTTTATTGGATATCCCTCACAACACTTCAAAATATGAATTTTTGATTGAGTAGCTTCTCATTCCCGCATTCAAGGTACCAGAATTAGAATATGTGTGTGAAATCATTGGTCCTAGCGATCCTTGGTATCATGACATCTATATGTACCTTTGAATAGGAGTCATACCGACTAACTTGCCATCAAACCTAAAATGAACCTTTGTTAAAAAGGCATCTAGATTTGTCATCCTAGGTGATACCCTATACCGTAGAAGCATAGAAGGTACCTTACTCTGTTATTTAAACACTAAGGAGGCATTAACCGCTCTAACCGAAGTACATAACGGTATCTGTGGTTCACACTCGAGTGGAATGACCATAGCCAAGAAACTGCTGAGGATGGGGTATTATTGGCCTACAATGGAACGGGAAGCACATGATCATGCCAAAAAGTGCCTACAATGTTAGCAGCATGGGGATCTCATCCATGCTCTAGCTCAAGAGTCGTATCGTCACACCATGGCCCTTTTCATAGTGGGGACTCAATCTCATTGGGAAAATCACACCCACTTCATCTAACGGCCGCAAATTCATCATAACCACCATAGAGTACTTTACTAAATGGGTGTAGGCCATACCAATGATGTACATAACTGGGAAGCAGATTTCAAAATTCATCCTAAACTAACTCATATGCCGCTATGGTGTTCCACAAGCCATTATCTCAGATAATGGGACACCATTCAAAAATCAAGAAGTTCGTGACTTATGCAATAAATTCAAAATCTAGCATCGCTTCTCTACCTCGTACTATCCCCAAGGCAATGGCCAAGCAAAAGCTACAAAAAAAACCATCCTCAAAATCCTTATGAAAATAGTCAATGACATAGGTCATGACTAGCATCTGCAGCTTAATCCTGCCCTATGGGCCTATCAAACCAGCATCCACACACCCACTGGTGCCACCCCCTTTTCCCTGGTCTACGGATCAGAAGTCATACTCCCCATTGAGATTGAGCTCCCATCCCTCGGGATATCACTGCAAAACCTCATCACGGATGAAGAATATAGAGTATCAAGACTAAATGAGTTGGAGCTACTGGATGAGAGATGGATAGATGCTTTAAATCACTTGCAAGTCTATTAGAATAGACTCAAAAGGAGCTACAACAAGAAAATCAGATTTAGGACGTTCCAAGTAGGGGAACTGGTCTTAAAAGAGAATTAGAAGAATGTCCCAAACCCAAGCAACAAAGGCAAGTTTTAACCCAATTGGCTGGGACCATTCATCATCACAGCAAGCTAAAAATCAGGGGCATATCAATTATCAACACTCAAAGGGGAACCTCTGTAGGAGCCCATGAATAGCTCCCATCTCAAAAAGTTTTTTCTAAATCTTTCATAGTATAGAACCAAAAATCAAAAAAAAAAATCAAAAAAAGTCCTAAAAAAATGGTTACTTCAGTAAAAACCTGGCAAACAAGCATCTTGGTAACAACAAAAAAATCAAAAAAGAAAAAAATCCATAAAACTCAGAAAAAGGATCAAAAAAATCATCCTCTAGTGAAAACTACTTCGGTGGCACTTTGGGCAACTACTTTGGTGAAAACCTGGCAAACAGGCTCCTTGTGTAAATAAGCACTTTCCATCCACCAGGATCTTTATGGCTTGTTTGGCATCATCCCTCCATTTCACTTCCATCATCCATCGCATTCAAGTCTCCATCCATCACTCATGCACTCGCATCCGCACCATAGCTTGGTCCTGTTTTCATATCATGATCCCTCCTAGTACTACTCGGCCCATCCTCAAGGTCAGTTTGTCCTGCCTTTATTAGAGTAGTCTATTGCATCACGCTGGGGGCATGTTCTCATCAGATCAGATTCATGTATGATCTTAAAATCCTCAAATCAAAAATCCAAAAACATTAGAAAATTAGAAAATCCAAAACATCAAAAAATAGAAAATCCAAAAACATTAGAAAATCAGAAAATCCAAAAATAAGAAAAAACTAGAAAATCCAAAAACATTCAAAATCATCAAAAATCCAAAAATAGGTCAAAATTCATTCAAAAAGTCAAAAACAGAGTCGTCTAGTCAAACTACATCATCTCTAAGCTTGAACGTAGGCAAGGTTGATCTGTGATCATCCCCCGAGACATTTAGGTCAGTCATTTAGCAGTCTGTCATAATAAACTAGCATATCATCATGTATATCATCATCTGTAAATCAATCAAGTCATCACTTGAACTATGTGGTCTCTACATGTATAACGTAGGCAAGGCTAATTTGTTGATCAGCCCCCGAGGCCCCAAGGATAGGTCTTTAGGTTAGTCTCTTGGTCAAAATCTCAGAAAATTCCAAAAAAATTGGAAAAATTAAAATCAAAACATTTGAAAATCTCCAAAAAAATAGCAAAAAAAAAATGCCTCAAAACATTGCAAAACTCCAAAAACATCCAAATATTTGAAAAATCCATCCACCTCATCTCGCTTGCACCCGCAATAACACCATCTGTAATAAATTGATTGTCATCCTCAACCTTCGGTGAAATAGTTAAAAACAAGTCTAGCAGGTTACAAGTAAAACTCCAAACATCAAGTCTCAGGTCTAAGTCAGTACATAAACAAGTTGGTCAATTCTTTGTGTCAATAGTCCATCATCCAATTAGCCGCATATCAATCATCTGATAGTATCATGTCGTAGGATGAATCCTTCTTACAAGGGGCATTATTTATTAGAAGGAACACTTTGGGTAAACAAAATGACGTGTCGCCATCCACTAACATGTCCTAGGATGCATCCTTCCTACACTGGGAATTATCTTTTGGCAATAGTTTCGGTTCCTATCCTTGAAAACACATTCCCTTTTGGTTAACGGTATTGAAGAACATCAACTTGTTTTTGTGCTTTATCTTTGTCTTTTCACTTGTCTAATTGCACTCAGTCCAAGGACCTCTCGATGATATCCGAATGAAGTATTTAGAGAGGTAGGAATGGGGAAACGATCATTATTCTTTTGTCTATTGTGCTTGTTGGATGTTCTTGTAAAATAACTTGGTGAATACTTGCTTTTTTAGATATGTATAGAGGATGTTTTGGACAACTTTTTGACTATTGCATTGGTTGGTTATACCTTTCCGTATTTTGGTCCGAGATGTTTGAAACTTCTAAAGTGCATCCTAGCAAGGTTTTCGTATGTCAGGTGTGAACAAGAATACACTTATCTATTTGTCAAGTCAAATTCCATCACACTAAGTACAAATCCATCCTGGTCCTTTATACCTTGATGCATCATGCTTATGTGTGTTATCAAACATAAGGTAAGTGACCCTTTTAAAATCCCAATCCTTGATAAGCAAATCATCCATCTATCATCATCCATTTTCTCATCATCATTTCGTCATCATCATCTCTCATAAAGTTGGCTTGATTGATCCTCTTGTCATCATCTAATGTCTTCTTCTCCACACTAACATCATGTCATGAATAGTTATTTATCATCACCAGTGCATCCATCTTGTATCCACAAACCATCAATATTTTGCATATCATAATCATAGCATATCATCATAATATAGATCTGTTAGTCTAAGCATCTCATAAACCATCCATTGCATAATCATAGCATATCACATCATATATCTCATCCATCATCACATCATATAATCATTTAAGTTGTTTAAGATAATATAGATTTGTTATTCTAAGCATCTTAAAATCATCTCATTTGCATCATCATCCATAACCATCCATCTCAAACCTCTTTATCGCGAGATCAACCCTCAAATTGAATCTTTTCACTCGATCTCTCGAGGGGGAAATGTACTAGTGTACTTTCCACTGGGGCAACCAAAAAAATCAGAAAAATTTTGAATTTCGATCGCAGCAAGTACATTGCTTCAAAGAGGGGCACAATGTAGACATGCAAAATTAACATTATGCATTCAATTAAGTCCACTCATCAATTTAATCAAGTTCACCTTAATCCATTCATTAGGTAATCTCATTAATTTTAATCTCCTAAGGTGATTAATTTAAAATTAAATAAACTTTATCATTAACCTTTCAATTAAATAAATCAAATATCATCCCTTTAATTAAATAAACTAAACTTTATTTAATTAAACCTCCAAATGCATATTTCATCCTTTTCTGATTTAAATAAATCAAATATTTAAGTCATAGAAGTCAAACTCATCCTAATCATCATTAGGCTAATCTAAATCTGATTATCCTAACCTAATCACCCATCAAATCCTCTAGATATCTCCACTTGCACAAATAAATCAATTTATTGATTTATTAAAACCCTTATTTTCCATCAACTTGGCATAAAACAGAATATTCCTTCGAATTCGAAAATGAGGACAAGTTTACTTGTCCCTCCAACATTGCATTTATTTCTCATTTTCTTGTCCCCCTCTCAAAATTTATTGCACAAATTTTAATTTGAAACTCCCTCTCTTGGGCACATTTCCCAATCTTGCACAACCTTCAACCTATCACAACTTGACAAGTGGCCTCCTTTCATTGGTTTACATTTAGTCCCACATTCACCCATTTGGCCAATCTCTCATCAAGAAAATCTATAAATGAAGACCTCATTCTTCATCGAATCCATCTACAACTTATGCAAAGTCACTCTCTTGGTTTGAGAATTGATTTTTCTCTTCATCTCCATTGCATCTCATCATTTTAGCTTTTGAGCAAGGATTGGGAAAGGGTCATTTTCACATTTGACACCAATTCACTATGGAATAGATTTTTAATGGATGCTCACAAAAGCATCCACCTCAACCACTTTATAAGAAGAATCAAGTTACACAACAAAATTTGATGAAACTGACTATCAACAACCACTGAATCCTACAGAAATGAAAAATTTATGAAAGAGGTTATGAACTTATGAGACAACTTGGGCATAGTGGAAAAGGATGTGGTGCTATAGAACAAGGTATCCATGTTCCTATAGAACCCCACACGTAAGAAAAACCTAGTGGTCTTGGTTATTATCCTTCGAAAGAAACAAACAAGCTTTCACTCAATATCAACATGCTCAAGTGCAAAATATTCTTCTAGGCCAACTTTAATATTAGTGCATCCTCAATTGATAAACACTATTGGTCTTGGTTTTTGTCCTTTGAAAGAAATGAAAGAAACAAATAAATCCTAGTTTAACATAAATGTCATCACACAAAACACTAATGATTTGAATTTGGTAGATTTTATACACTCCTATAAAGGAGAGTACAAAATATCACAATCTAAAGAGTCTTGTGTAGGTATGACATCTTGTACCAAGCAAGAGACATCTTTATCGCATAATAAAGGAACATCTACTATGGATCAAGAGAGTATCTTGTTGAGACCCCTCCAAGATTGTTTGATATCCCTCCCTCCAAGAACACAAAAGAAATTTTACTACAAGAATTCATTTTGTGCATATCATAGAGTTCATGGTCATTCTACTAATGAATGTAAGGTTTTAAGTGGAAAATTTCAACATCTTAAGGAGTGGGGTGCTCTTCCTTATGTTGGGGAACCTAATTCCTCTAATTGATACTAATTTTCACTCTAGCATGCTTTTCATCAATCATTACGGCTTAGGTAGCCTTGCCCTCATATGTCACTTTCCATTGTCTCTTTTGGATAGTTGATCATCTTTCATGTATATATAAGAGAAATCTCAGGACTTGGGTGACATGCCTTAAGTTTGCTTGCATGTGACGTACTAAGTTATACATTTTGGGGGTAACCCCTTCCCTTTTCATGACATAGCTTATTGGAAACATTTGACTTGGCACAGGGCTTTCCAAATAAGCTCTCATGTCTACTTTAAAGAAATTGCTCATAACATTGGTGTTAGCAACCACTTTAAAGTGGGCACATACATTGACACTCATACATTTAATTGTGTGATTTTCTTTCTTCATATGATGCATCCTTTTCTTGGTGGTTTCATTGAGCTAGATATCCTATGAAAGCATGACATTTCTTTGACTTGTCCTCTCTTAGAGAAATTAGGCACAATGTTCCCTAAGCAAAGAGCTTACATGAACTAAGCAAAACGCCTTTGAACATTCCATGCACTACTTTGCATTTATAATATCCATTATATGGCCACCTTGCATAATACACTTTGCTTGCTTATAGTGCCATCCTATTTTTTCATGAGTTTCAAGCATACAAGGCTTTACTTACCTCATGAAGCTCGAAGTTCAATGTTTTGTGGTGCCTTGTCAAAGTTATCAAGAGGTATAGATTTGGTATGGTAAATGTATGATGAGAAGCCTAAACATGGGCATGACTTTCTCATTATATGGTGAGAAGTTGATACAGAGGCATGACTTTCTCACTATGTCACTCCTTTCGGATACTCACCTAGGGGATAACACAATGTTTCGTTCCCTCAGAGTGAGTGTGAATTTTTGGACAAATAGGTTAGATCCACAATGTGTGGGACAAACGGTTGAAGCTTGATCCACCTCTTTTTATTTTTGCTTATTTTTGTTTCTCTTTCTTTTCGTTATTGGCATTTCATGTTTGTGTATCTTGGTGCTACATACCATACACCTTGTGTATGTCCCTTTGTTCTTATGTCAGTTGATGTAGGATCTTAGATCCTAGGGGATTGACCACTCACTTGATCTTTGTCATCCTAGACCATCCACATTGCTACACTTGGACCCCTCTTGAATGTCTACTTTGGTTTGAGTTTGAAGCAAGTTCCTCCTATCACTAAATTGGGGACTAAATGTACTATCAAAAAATATCGTCATTTACATTTTTACACTTGATTTTTTAATGTTTAACATTAAAATAGACCTACTGTCACCTTGATCTAGTGTTGTAATGTGTTTTCCACATTCACATTGGATTTAGGGCTCTTCTAAACTAAATTGACCTAAAATTTCCTTAATTTGATGTTGTAAAGTGTATTTATTTGCACCTTCACATTAAGTTTTCGGCCCCTATAAACTAAATGTAATTAATTATTCCTTATTTAGGGTGTTGTAAAGTGTCATACCACACTTTCACAATAATCTAGGGTCTTCATTACTAATTGGTCTTATTTATGCCTTAATTGGCCCTATTTCGCATCCACGAGCCATATTAAATATATTTTTCTAGAGATAATCCTAACATAAACCAACATCCAATCATAATCCATGTCTTTTTAGGTTGTGTGGCCCATATTTAGTGATTCGGGACTCATACGCCACTTTGGGCATTAGGTTTTAGGGGCCCAATCTAGATTTCACATCATTCTAAGCTTTTTTGGAAAATGTGTCCCATAGTTAATCCTAATGGGACTCATATGCCACTTCTGGCATATGAGTCCCGTGTGGCCCAAAATCAAATTTAATTCAAATTCTTTGTGGGATTTTATCTTCCTAGATTTGATCACAGCTTATAGTGTTGTAATTTCAAGAAATTTAGCATAAACAAGTATAAATACAAGGTTATCTCACCCATTTTCACCTAAGAATTTTAGGAGAGCATTCCCAATAGCAAGTTTATGATTACAAGACTTCACAAGAGTTTCAAGAGATTTTATAAGAGCATTTCTAAGGTATTCAAGGGCATATTTCTTCATCATTTTTTGCATAAATTCAAGATCCATCATCATGTCAAGATCATCAAGAATTAAGCATGTTGTTGAGCTAGTGTTGTGATGTAGTATCCTAGATCCATTTGCAAGCATTGTTTCATATCAAAGTTCAAGATCAAGATCTACATTCTACATGGACACTTCATCTTAGATTGTTGATTTTTATTTCAACACATCATTCAAGTTATCATTGTTCATGTTTCATATTTCATCTTTCATGTTCACATTTCATTGTTCTATCACAAGGTTTAATTACCTAAATGGGGTTTGACCAAGGAAAAACCCTATTTCCTAACAATCAACAATATTTTCCTTCTCTCTACATGTGGGATTGTAGATCTAGATGTCTTGGAGCTTGAAGATACTTTGAAGATTAGGTTGCAAGGTTGAAGAAATTCATCAAGTTGTCACAAGGTTGATATATTCATGGAAATTCACCTACAAGTTGCAAATCATGGTTTTGGATCCGAAAACAAAGTGTGGAAGGAAGAGAATACATAGGAGAGTAGAATCATCAACCCTCCAAAAAAGTTAAGTGGGACTGATAGAGCACTTTTGGTGTATGAGTCCTATTATAGGGATTTTTCTATATTTCAATGGATTTAGGTCAACACTGGTAGATTCCTATTTTAACACAGAAAACCTA
Organism: Sequoia sempervirens; assembly: GCA_007258455.2. Classification (NCBI taxonomy): domain Eukaryota; kingdom Viridiplantae; phylum Streptophyta; class Pinopsida; order Cupressales; family Cupressaceae; genus Sequoia; species Sequoia sempervirens. The sequence goes on from VDFB02000363.1 coordinate 88,069,931, forward strand.
GTCTGGGAATAAATCACCCAAACTAGTGTATGAGTCTTAGTGGGCATTAAACAACAAGTTTTTCAGGGTATTGGAGATTTTTTTCATCACATCTTTCCTCCAGGTATACCTTTTTCTATTCTCAATCCTTTAAATTATATATTTCAATTTCATTTCTTAGATCATTTAGCTAGGTCTTGTATGATACTTTGCATGATTCATTCATCTCTTGTCTTTCCAAGCCCTAGCTTGGTGGTGAACCCTCTTACTATCTTTAATCAAACCCTAGGACATCCTATTATATATTTCATTCCCCTTTACATCCTTAGATTGAGATCTCTAGGGTTTCCTTGAATGAGAAGCAAAGAAAAATTGTTATTCTATGTCCTAAACTATAGAGCTACAATTTTCTTCCTTTTAGAAAATAAATAAAAAAGTTTAAAATTTATCCACCACATGAAATTTAGAAAAAAATAAAATAAAGTGAGTTTTCTATATTTTTTGATAGAGACATCTAAGTTGAATATAAAAGTTGAAAATAAGAACAATGTGGTCTTATATTTCAATTTGGCATATGGAATAAAGAAAATAATTATCTAAAAGAAATAAGTATTATTTAGTAAAATTTGTAGAAAAGTGGAGTTGGATACAAAGGAATAGTTAGTCTTAATCCTTATTTTATTTCATGCAAGCCCTAATTCTATGAAAAATCATTGGTTTAGAGGAGGTGGCCATCTAATACACAATTGACAAAGAGGAAAAAGAAGAAAGCGAAATCAAGGAAGTTTTCTCAATTTCAATGAAAAACTACCCATAATAATCATCATAGAGGAGGATGAAAATAACAAGAGAAATCCAAAAAAAAGTCTGCCAACATTTAAAAAATTCATACTAGAGTGATGACATGGTGTATATAGTGGTATTTTATTACTTCCAAAATGGGATTTAATAAAAAAGGAAAATTTGAAGAGGAAAATAAAAAAGAAATGATTTAAACTATTTACATATAATTTCCTTCCAATATAACTTAAATTAGTTTGAAGAGGAAAATAAAAAAGAAAATTGAAACCCAATAGCACAAAGAGGCCTTCTCTACTATAGATGAATGAAGATGAAAAAGGGTATGTTATCCTTACCTTCTATCTGGAACCTATAAATAGGGAAAAATTGGGGGAAAGCATGAATCACCGATAGCAACCACAAAACCACCTAACAATGAAGAACAAATGAAAGGGTAAACTGATGCAGGAGCATCCAGGGGTACTAGGAAATCCTATGATGGAACTCTTAATTTTTATATTCCATCTCAAAATATTATTGAATTTTGGGTAAGATTTGCATCTAAGGGCTTAGGGTTTTGATTACTATCATTGTTTAGGTTTCTATAGCATACCTCGTATCATACTTGAAAAACCCTTGAGTTTATTTCTTTGCCAAAGTCTTAATTCTCTATTGACTCCTTGTTCCCAGTTCTCAGTCCTTTAAGTTACAACTTATTCCATCAAAATACATGAAGTAACCAGCCCTTTGATTTAGTTTTATCGGTTTTTATATGTTAGCACATTATTTTATTCCTTCCAAAGTCGGGCTAAATATTTCCTGCTAAAATTGTTCGAGCCTTAAGTTTTTAATCCTATGGTTTATAGTCTCGTCAACCTAGTTGGGTCCCTCTAAATTAAGACAAACAATTTTCACATGTGCAAATATGAAGATCTTTGATGACCATTCAATTTTCACAAGCAGATCTTGGTCATTCCTTGTGCAACCATTTTGTTTCATGGCTTACTATTTTTTCCTCATGGGCTAGCGGGCATAAGCCAAGTGTTACATGTGATGGTGGGACCAATATATGAGTTGAGGATGGTAGGAAATATTAAAAGAAGATAAAAAAACTCGTTAACACATGTGGCCACACCTCAACCATTCCCAACTTGTTCGCCCCATTTCATTCTTCATTTAAATATTCAAATGAGCTAGTGGGCGACTGTTGTGCAAAAAGTTTGACTATAGGCCTAGTGTTTCCAAGCAGTCAATGTGTGAATCTTTTAAGTGGATCAATGGTCGATAGTGGGTGACGTGGGTCAATCTTGACCACTCCTCATTGTTTTGTGCAAGCCCTACCTTTATTGATTGATTCTCAATGGGGTAGCGGGAGATTTCCACATGGAATAACTCAAAGGATATGGAAGCATTGGAGTAGTGGAAAATATTAATAAAATATTTCAACATGAGGCATAGAGAATAAAGTCCACAATACTAAAGAAGATATAATGCTCATGTTTGAAGATCTTCTAATCTGGGTCATTGATGGTTTAAGAGGAATAAAATTCATAGGCGATTGGTCTTGGATTAAGATGTGAGTATGAAGAGGCTATGGAACTTAATCTTAGCCTTTCCTCGTCTCCCTATTGATGAAATTTTCACATGAGTTAAGACTCATGGGGGTGAAGGGAAGAAGACACGTGGTTTCTAGGTGAAATGATAAAGAAATGGTGGAGCCCACATATCACCAGCAAGTGATTCCATATGGCTTTTAGTCATTTGATAAGTATTGCGGTTGTGTATAGTCAAGATTTTCAAATTAGGCTAACTCAATTTGGATCGTCCATCAGTTAACACACTTGTGTGATCAATGAATGGCATTCAAAACTCAATTTGAGGGCAAGTGAGTCATCCTACCGAAGCAGAAGGTTTCACAACCATTAAAACATATCCTAAAAGCATAATTGAGCATTATAAAGGATATTCTACACACCTGGAGAGCTCATGTTGCAGTCTTTAGGAACGCCCAACATTGAGGCTAGGGTTATCAACCTACAAAAGAACCAGTAAGTGAAGTGTTGCCTTCCCATCAAAATTAGTGATAGAATTATGGTTTCCCAAACCTTTGAGTTTGTTAGGGTTTTTCTTGGTTCTGCATTTTAAGGTTTGACATTCAAAAAGGATAATTGTTTGGTCTTGCATTGTCATAATTAGTGTCAAAACCTTATATGACTTGTAAGCCATGTTCAAAGAAACCAAAACCCTACCTTGTAGTACGTTTTGCATCATGGCTCCCAAAGCATAGTCAAAAGTGTCTTTGTCTAAAGGGGAAGCTTTTTTTCCTAAAAGGCCTTTAAATAAAGACATTATTGACTAGTTACCACCCTCAACCAGTGAAAAACGTAATGGTCAACTACTTCTCCAAGGTATACAGGTAGTAGAGGGTTTCATTGAAAAGAACAATTCTCCTAAGGATGCCAAATTACCTTATACTAGGTGGGAATTGTTCTATAGTTGGTTAAAAAATAGAAACCTAGGTATTCTAGTAGGTAACCCTTGGAATTGTGACCTAGGGAAGTTGATCTTCTGAAAGCATTAGCCACCAATTATGACCTAGTTATAAGAACTATAAGAACCTACAACAAGAAGGAGATGGTAAAAATAACTAAGGAATTTGCTCATGTTTTCAAACTCACTAAATGGAGTGATGAAATTCCTAAGATCAATGAAAGTACTCTTAAGGAGGAATATGACAATACTAAGGTTGCATTTAGAGTTCATATCCTACCAAGATATCTAGCTGAAATTCCAGGCTGAAGGATTACAATAGGGAAACATTATAAGGAGCCTTTCCCTATTAGTTATTTGTTCCCTACTTCCAAAAACCCTTTCATTCCATTTTGTAGATAATTGGTTATGATTGTCACAGGAATTTCTATGGCATGGATGTATATGGCAGCCTATATTTTACACCCCCAATATTGCATAGTATATGATTATGTGGAGTTTCTTGAAAAAAATATTCATGAGGGCTTGATAAGATTGAAGAAAGGTGTAGAGGGAGTAAGATTTAGTTGGTACTCATTATTGATGCATATGTTTATGTTCAAAGATGCACCTTACTTCAGGAATAATATAACTTTGCATAGAAAGGAGGGTAACTTGGAAATTTTCATGTACAATGTTGGAAAACTATTTTAGACAAGGATGATAGAAGATATGATTATGTGATATTTCAAAACTTTTTTGCTTCAAAATTGAAGAGAGCCTTGGTTTTGAATATACCTAGAATTCTCATAGCCCTACATGATTTCTTGAGACTAAAGGAGAGAAGCCCTGAGGTAGGAGTTGATCACAATTAGGGAGATGTCATCCCATATCCTAATTAAAATTTCTTAGGAGTGTATGGTTTCATGGTTGCACCTCACCTATTGCAAATATTTGTGCCAAAGAGAATTTATTTCCTTGAGGTGATGTGGCAATTGGGAAGTGCGGAAAATGAACATAATTTTGAGACAATAATGGACCACCTTGAAACTAAAGGGGTGATAAGTAGGGATAAGGGGAAATTCCCAATGGAAGAAGAACAAGGAAGGGGATAAGTCCCTACTGTGACATAGAAATCTACATCTCAAGCCCTTGAAGAACCAAGAATAAATTTCTTTGTAAAGAGAAAGAGTAAGGAAAAGAAAAATGATGCAGCTCCTGCTCCCTTTGAACAAGAGGAGAACAAGCCTCCTTGTGTGCCACAAGTACCACCACCATCTCCTCAAAGTTCAATAGGGCTTGAAATCATGGATCTTGATGTCCCACCACTTATTGCATCACCACAAAAAGAGCCACCATTGAAGAAGTATAAGGTTGAAGTAACTAGTTTGGTAGACTATGTTGATGAAGAATCAGATGGTGACATTTGGGTATCAGAGCAGGAAATGGAGTGCCCACTGCACTAGCAATAAGGGTGACACGATAATTAGGTACGAGGTTGAGCAAAGCTACTCTCACTAGGCTCAATGGCTAAGTTGCAATGTGGGTGGAAGCATGCACAATTTTTTTGGATGGTGACTAATTTGTAAAGTATCAAGCTTTTATGGAATTCACATATAGGGATAAAAGAGATGAATATGTCAAAATCGTAGACATAGAAAAGATCCTTCATCCATAATTACCTGATGCCACCATCCGGGCAAAGGTTTTGAATGAAATGAGAGCTAGGTTCAAAATGATGATTGCAAAGGAAGGAAGAGAATTAGTGAGAAATAATGGTATATTATTACTTCTAGAATGGGATTTAGCTTCTTCCATAGCCTTTGATACAATAAAGAGATGTGATACACCACTCTACAAATCAGAAGAAGTTGTAGTTGCATTACAAGGGTCTTCCTTCACTGAACAATGGGATGCATTAGCTATCTAGTCTCTAGCCCCAAGTATGAGGAAGACAAACATTGTTGAGGCTACACCTAACTACAGTGGAGGCCTACTAATAAAGAGGGTGTCTAAAACATCAGCTCTAGAAGCAAAAAACATGTTAGTACATGTTGCATAATTCACAAGGGCCATTGTAGATTCTGTAACTGCAGAAAAGGAGAAGCTTGGGATAGAAAACAATGATTTTTTGGTTAGATATGGAAAGCTTTAACAATACAATATGTAGTTACAGAAAAAGGTAGCATTATTGGAGGATAAGTTGAAAAGTTTGAAACCAAGAAAGCATAAGTAGATTGATGTTGAATCCCCCATAACCACTTCACAAGAAACTAAACCCCCTAAATTTACCGCTAAAGTGATTTCTTCATGGAAAATTGTTCCATACAACATGGGAAGTGTGCTTACTTCAATAATGGAACCTAGTACATCGGAAAGACCACAAGCTGAAGAAGATATCAACAAGGAAGAGTTCATCAAGCAACTACCTAAATATAAAGAGAAATGTGATAATTCTGGTAGGGAGGTATTTAATAGCAACATGGAGATTTTCACTACAGTGTTGGAGAATTTGAATCTAGAAGAGTGAGTAATAGATTGAATAACATTCACTATAGTTATTCATCCATGGTGCCCGCTATACAAAATTTTGACAATGATAGGGAAAGAGCTATTCTTCTTGTGGAAATATGGATCCCTAGGATGAGAGAATTGATATTAATGTCAATTGGAGCTAGGAATGATTCCAACTTGCCTAAAAAATTTAAGCCCACTGTTACTCTTATAGGTAAAATTGAGAGGTACATGGAAAATATTGAATCTTTGGAGAACAAAATAAGAGAGTTGGTTAAATATTTTCATGAATCACATCATGGACTCCTTCCATCCATTCTAAGGGATGATGGTAGCATATAAACCCTATAGGAATAAAAAGATGAAACCAATAAAGTTATTTCAGTTCAGGCAGTTTCATTTTGTCAAAAATGTGATATGGGAAAAATGAAAAGAAATACGGATATGTTGGTTCATGCAAATACTATCTTGCTTTAATTTGAGAAGGAAGCTAACCAAATTGTCACAAAGTATGCGCCTTATAGAGAAAGTGTAGATGAGGTCATGAATTTCAACTAGCCCATTGAAGGGGAATTCCTGTCATGGAGAAGCAGATACTTGGAGGGGGTAGTAGATTAATAAAAGATCACGGGGTGGTGATTTAAATTTTTTATTCTAAAGTCAACAAAAGTGATGAATAACAGATAGGTGAAAATGAATTGCATAGCTTGGATTTAGCAAAGATTAGGCTTTTTCTAAGGTATGGAAAATATAGTTCATTTTCTTCAAATTGAATTAATGGCTGGTTTGCAGACCTGGACATATTATTTGTCCTTTATTCTTCTTTTCTTTCATGTTCTCTTTCTTTTCCACTTGGTGTGTGTGGGAACAAACTTTGAGGTAGCTATTGGAAGATACTTTTTGAAAATGGGACCGGATCTCCAACAACTAATGAAGACTACTTTTATTGCACACGTGTTTCCAACCTCTTCAGAATGTTGAGTAACTAAGAAAGGAATCTTTATTGTAGCGGTCCAATAGGATATTGACATGTGTCCTCTCTAGCCTAAGGATTGTTTTGCTCATTTGTTTCTATAAGAAGGAATTCGGTGCCAAAAAGTAGGGGTTCATTTTTTTTGCAATCAACACTGTGAATTGTAAGAGGAATATCAAGCATGTTTCAAGTTTTGTCTTAAGTTCAATGTATGTTATGTATGTAATTTTGATAACAATATAGAAAATAAAATAGAGAGTGATACCAATTTTATGGATATTATCTCTCCTTTGTACTCATTTTATGAGTTATGAATGAAAGTAATCAAGGATTATTTTGTTTACCTTTGTTGTTTCTCAACGGATGTTTAATTTCATTCCTACTTATTAGTTCAATGAAACAATGTAAATTCTTGGATGATATTGATAACTCATAAGAATTAGTTGTTAGGATATTTGTAAGTAGCGATGATCATGAATGTAATATGGGAGTGTTGTAATATAGTGTTTCTTGAAATTGTGTGTTTATATTGTTGAGTTGTTGTTAGGTTGCATAGGTTGAGATTGACTCCATGTTTGGGACAAGGCACCGGTTCATGAAAATTATTCATAATTCAATTTTTGGGTTGATTCATCAGCTAATCACTTTTTATTCACAAACTTTCAAATGATTACTACTATAGTTGTTCTGCAATTGAGTTTCGTTATTCTCATGCTCCAAGTGTAGGATATCAATTTAAATGAGCTCACAACTTGTTTGATATACTACATTGTTGAGTAGTTGTGTGAGAATTATCTCTTCTATCAATGTATTGAAATGGTGTTCATATAAATTATTAAGTGTACAATGTGGGATTACCCTCCTAGGTTTCATAGAGCCCAGAGTGTAGGAGTAGAAGTTTTGCAGCTTTTACTTGTTTGTTGGCCAATCCCTTTGGAGTACTAAATATTGGAGAATGGAAAAGTGCATTGTTATTTTTGAATATTATCTTGGTTCTTAAAAATAACCAACAAATCAATGACTCTATTGGGGATTTGCTAAGTCCAAAGTCTCTAGTCCAAATCTGGTATAGTTAGATTTGAGTATTATATTATTATTCATTGTTGAAGAATAATTGGTTCAAAATTGTAGCACATAAGCTATGTCTTGGTATTATGTGCCAATTCCTAGTTAATTCTATTATATTTTGTTGGGTTATGTTCAAAATATTTTCTAAAATTACAAATAACAAGTTGAAGTGCAATCACTTCCTATTTCCTAGCATTCTAGGTGGCAACTTTGAAGTCTCATATACTAGTGTAAAGATAAATTCTCAAAAGGAATGCAAGAAGAAAGATTTTGACATATTTGACACCATGAAGAAGACCAGAAGTTATACAAAGAAGCATCCAAAGTAGAAGGTGAAATTTGAACCTACAAAAGAGAAGCAAGCTACCTAGGTTAAGAAAAGCTCTGAATTGAGTAAGTCTATTGAATCCCTTGCATATGCGTCTCCTACTTTTAATGTTGAAGAAATTAGTGCTAACATCCAGGAAGAGGCACATGAAGTTGAAGTGTATAACATAGATTAGGGAAGCCTTCATGTTGAGCAAGTGTTAGATAATGATCTTGACATTTCAAGAGAGGAGGATAGATGGGAATTTTGGGGTAAAAATAAGTTCTCTAAACCTTTAACCCCTGGGGCCAGGTCTATTTTTAATGGAAATAATTTCAAGCCAAGGGATGAGTCTCCTAATGTAGAAGTACACATTTCCCTTGAGGAAGACCCAATTGATCAAACGTATTGTACTCCTACATTGAGTGAGCCTGGAGATTTCATAGAAAATGAGGAAGACATAGACAAAGGCATGCAAGCCTTAGACGAGGAAGAATTTAGGCTTAAGAAAGAAGAGGAGAATAGGTTGAAGGGGTTGAAGGAGAAAGAAGATAGGATTAGAGCTAATAAACTTGAGAGGGATACCTAGAAATAGAAAATAGAGAAGATGAGAGAAGGTGTTGCTAGGTAGAAGGCCTTTGAAGAAAATGTCTCTAATTTTAATGCTAAAATTACTCATGGAAGTCCTAAAGAGACTTTGCTACTAGTACCTAAAACCACATTTTTCTCAACTACCAAATTTTTAGATCCTTTTGCTACTGCTAAGAAAACATCATTTGTAGATCACGGGAAGAAGCCCATTGATAAAACAAAGAAGACTACCTTCAATAAATCCAATACCCACACCAATAAAAATACCTATACTTCATATGCTAAAACTCCCATCAATAATTCTAAGATTGATCCTACTCCATCCATTGCACCCCCAGATCCTGAGCTCTTGAAATTACAGTTGGAAAATGACAAACTACAACAAGAGTTGAGAAAAGCTGAAATAGAAGTTGCTAATGTGGAAATGGCTAGGAAGATTTCTTTCCTTAAAATGTCTACACCAACTCTAGAAGCTTCAAGCTCTAGACATAATATTAATGAGTCACAAAAGAAGAAGTCTGAAGGAAATACTCCTAGTGGAGGTGGTGGTGGAGATCAAGGTGGTGGAGGTGGAGGAAATAATAAGAACAAGAATTCATATTCTAAAGATGATGAGGGAAGAGAGAAAGGTGGTGGTAATGATGGAGAGGAAAAAGGAAAGGAAAACAATCAATTTGACAACCAAAAGGATGATGAGTCTAGAATTGCTCATAGGGATAGAAACACTAGAATACCATTGCAAGAAGATAGATACCAACAATTGTGTTTTATTGGAATACCTGGTTATCCTAACCCTTCCCCTAAATATTTCAGAACTACTCTAGTCAAATTTTTTGGCAATAATTCCTTGAATGGTGAAGACTATCTCAAAGCGTTTGTGAATGTTATTGTGGAAAATGGAAATGTATGCTTCACTTTATTGACCACAAAATGGATACAAAGAGAGAGAGATCAAATTCCCTGATGTTCACACTCAAGAGTACCTTAGATATCTCAACCCAATGAAGGATGTGAGAGACCTAACTATAAAGTATCCTAGGATAGGGTTTGGGATTAGAAAATGCTGAATGAGGGGTTCACCACCAAGTGAAAAGTTGGAAAACACAATGTGAAATTCAAACATATGCTAAATGACCTAGAAATACTCATGAAACAAAAAAACAAACTTTAAAACTTGAAGTGTGCACCTAGAGACTTGTAGAGGATGGAATGAAGATTGAAAATACTATTGATTCTAAAATTTTGACCTACTAGGACTCATTCGTCATTTTGAGGGAATTAGACCCAAATCCAAAAAAAATGCACTATTGAATGATTTCCACTTTGACTTTTTTGAAAACTTGAAAGTGGAAACAAAAGCTCTCAATTTTCTCTTTTTGTATCTCCAACTATCCGGATCTAAAACCCTAATTTCTAACACTATAAGTGGGTATGTGCAGGATCATGATGGGCCAAAAAGTGGCAATATTATGGGTATTTCTAGGGTATGTAGCTGATGAATTTTTTTACCCTAAATTGATGAAATGAAAAGGGTTTTTAGAGGAGATTCTCAGCTTTCCACCAATATAAATTATGCTTTAATTTTAATTTAATAAATAATTATTATTTATTTTCTATTAGAATTATGACTAAACTCCTAATCAATAGGTTGATTGAAAAACATCTATAACTTTCAAACGGTATCATCTTTTTTGAATCTGAAACATGCATCACATTCTATGCTTCACATAATATAGGATTAAAAAAAGAAAAATTAAATTTCATGAAGTTTTAACCAAGTTAAGGTGGTCGATATACAAGTTTTATATTTTTAAAATTTGTAATAAAAATCATAATTAATTATTTACTTGGAAAAAAATTACAAAAAAATATGCATCACATCCAGACATGAGTTATCTACTTATATATTAAATCTTATAAAAAATATTATTATTTTATTATGGTTAGGGTGGTCAGATAGACACCTACTTTATTTTTCCCCTTAAATTTAAGTACTAATGCATTGAAATTTCAAAATTTCATCAAATAAATTTTATTTATTTTTAAATAAACCTAGTAGTTTAGAATTACATTCAATTTTCTACAGAATATATTTTTATATATTTTTGAAATAATATAGATAACTTATTCAATTTTTTACATCAAGTTGCCCAACACTAATTTTTCTGAATTTTTTGCCACTTAAGGGCCTAATTTTTCCATGATGATCCTACACATACCCAAGTGACTTTTTGTGGATATTTTTTCCTAGCCAATAAGGAGATGACTTCAATGAGTTTTCAACCTATTATTCAATCATCTCCAAGCCTTCAAAGTATTCAGATCTACAATCACACAAGGAAAGAGAGAGAAATGTTGAATGTTAGGGAATAGGGGTTTGCCTTGGTCAAGCCCTATTTAGGTAATTAAACCAAATGAAGAAATAAGATGAAGTATGAAAATAAAATAATGTAATTAAAACCTTTCCATGATGATGGATCTTGAAGTGCTACAAAAATGGATAAAGAATCTACCCTTGAATGCTTCAGAAATTAGCTTGAATGCTATCTTGATGTCCTTTAAATGCTTAACCCTAACTTGCTTGAATTGATATGGATAATGAATTATGAATGAATTATGAATTAGGGTTTAGAATCTTTTTATATAGGAAATCCTACTCAAATTCATGTTCATTTGATCCCCAAGGCTGACATTGAAGAAAATTAAAATTAAACCCTAATTTTTCCCGCTTAAACCTTGAAAATGACCCAAATGGGACTCATTCGCCATCCTAGGTGAATGGGTGCCATAGGGGCTATTTTGCTAGCTGGGATGTTAGGGAGTGAATAATTTTAGGTTTTATGTTGATTTTGTTTGGTCTTTGATCAAAATAAGCCTTGGGATGCACAATATGGGGTCATAGAGGGCCTATTAATGATGATGTAAAGTGTGATTAGGGCTAGGGACACAAATTTCAATGTGAAAGTGTGATTAAATACACTCTACAACATTAAAATGAGGTCCACATAGCCTATAAAGTCACAAAATCCAATGTGAATGTGTAAAACACATTACAACACTAGATTAAGATTAGGTTTAATTTGCAAGCCTTCTATCTATTAATGTGAGAATGCAAATAAATACATTTTACAATATTCAATTAGGAGAAAAATAGGTCCATTAGACTTAAATACTTAACAAAAGTCTAGAAAAGGTGAAAATCATTTAGAACACTTTGCAACACCTTTACAAGACATGTATTTTATTCAGTTTGCAAGTGCCCAAGACCTAATGTGAATGTGTTCTTCACATTACAAGATTAAATCAAGGAAAAATTAAGCCAAAAAACACAAGGAGGACCCAAACGAGACAAAAAAAGTAGGGTTACTTTTTCCCTATCCACATTTAGCCATCACTTTAGTGAGAGGATGAACCTGCTTCAAACACACACTAAATTAGACATTCAAGAGGGGTCCAATTGTACCAATGTGATGGTATAGGATAACAAAAATGAAGGAGGTGGTCAAGCTCCTAGGATCTTAAGATCCTAAGTCAATCCGAACATAAGTGCAAAAGGACATGCACAAGGCATTGATTTGCAAGAAAGCAAGATATGTGATCATAATAATGGAAAGAACTAAAATAAATAAAAATGAGTAAAATGAAAATGAGGTGGACCAAGCTTCAACCATTTTTCCAACACGATAAGGCACCACACCACACAAAGTTAGCGAAGTTATACCTCCTAATAACATTGACAAGGCACCACACCAAAAAAAAATGATCTTCGAACTTTATGAGGCAAGCAAAAATTTGCATGCTTGAAACTCATAGACATTGTAAATGCAAGATAGTGCAAGGAATGTTCAAGGGTATTTTTCTTATTTCAAGTGAGATCTCATCTTAGGGAACATCATGCTTAATGTCTCCAAGAGAGGAAAAATGCAAATCGTCTCATCATAGGGAACATTGTGTTTAATATTTCCAAGAGAGGACAAGTCAAAGAAATATCATGCTTTTGGAGGAATTCAAGCTCAATGACATCACCAAGAAAAGGATGCATCACCAAAAGGAAGAAATGATGCAATGAATATGAGTGTCGATGTATGCCCTTCTATTGCCACCATCGCTGTGAGCAATTTCTCTGAATAGAAGAAGACATGAGAGCCTATTTGGAAAGCCCTATGCCAAGTCATATGTTTCTTATAAGCTATGTCATGAAAAGGGTAGTATGTCACATGCGAGCCAACTTAAGGCATGTCATCCACATCCCAAGCTTGCTCTAAAATGTTAAGGTGATCAACTAGCCCAAAGAGACAATGGCAAATGACATGTGAGAACAAGGCTATCTAAACCCTTTCCCCCACTTAGTGTAGGACAAGGATGCACCAAAATGATTGATGAGAAACATGTTAGAGTGAAAATTAGTATTGATTAGAGGAATGAGGTACCCCCACAAAAGGAAGAGCAGAAAACTCCTTAAGATGTTGGATTTTACTACTCAAAGCCTTACATTCATTAGTAGAATGACCATGAACTCTATGATATGAACAAAATGAATTCTTGTAATAAAATTTCTTTCAAGTTCTTAGAGGAAGGGATATCAAGTGATCTTGGAGGAGTCTCGATAGGATACCCTCTTGACCAATGGTAGATTTTCCTTTATTATGTGAAAAAAATTTCTCTTGCTTAGTATAAGATGTTAAACCTACACAAGACTGTTTAGATTGCAAGATTTTTTTCTCCTTTATAGGAGGGTGTATTTAATCTAACGAATTCAAATCATTAGTGTTTTACTAGATGATATTGGCATTAAGCAAAGATTTATATGTTTGTTTCATTTCTTCCAAAGAAAAAAAATCAAGACCACTAGTGTCTATCAATTTAGGATGCACTAGTAGGGTGATCCCACAAAACTGGTTTACAATTTTTGGTCAAATTGGACATTGAAATAATTTTTTATAACTAAATCTTCACTTTCAGGCACCTATAGTGGTTAAACCATGAAGAATTTGAAGATGATGCAAACTAGTGGTTTGTCACATTTTTTTGTAGATTCTAAATATATTCTTTTCAAAAAATTTAAAATCAGATTGCACTTCTTTTTCCATCTCCTTTGAAAACTAGTTTTTTTCAGTAAACAACATTTTTAAGGAGTGATGCTCACCATATAATGCATAACTTTTTTCCATGAAGGATAAAATTCTTTTTTTTTCAAATTTAGATTAGTTTTCAAAAAAAAATTATAATTTGCTATTTTTTGACATGTGCAAAACATAGATCTTCATTTTTGTTGAAAAACCTATGTTTAATAAAACTAAAAAAATAAATACATAATAAAACCAAAACATATTAAAATTATATTTGTTAGATAGCTTGTTCTAAGGACTACCATCATCTAGTTGGCTCTGTGAAGTCTCCTCCATTTTCATCTTCAACTCGAGCTTCTAAACACAAAATTCCAAAAACAAGTGGTGCCAAAGGGTGAGAGGGTGGGAAAAGGGGGATTCAAGCAAACCAGGGGGGTTCGAGTGAACCCTCACTTGAACCAACGTTCATTCTAACCCCCTTTCAAAAAATGTTTTCTTTGTGTTTTCGGGTGGGAATGGTGGGACCTTGTATTTAATTGGTTCGCTCAAACCAGGGTTCATTTGAACCCTTTTTTGGCTCACTCAAACCAAAGGGTTCATTCGAACCCCAAAAACAATTTTTTTTTGCATGGGGTTATTTTTTGTAACTTTTACTTCCTCACTCGATTTGTAAACCACTTTTGTGGGTTTACCCACTATTAAGGTTGGCTTAGAGGAATCTTTTTCGATGGTATTGATATTGAGTGAGGGATTTTTTATTTCTATTAAAGGACAATAACCAAGACCATGAGTCATTTGTTGTGTGTCAAGCTCTATAGGGTTGCAGATACCTTATTCTCTAGCACCACATCCTTTTCCACTATAGAAAAGTTGTTTCATAAGTTCATAACCTTTTCCATAAATCTTTTTCATTGCATTTGGATATGGTGGTTGTTCATGATTAAGTTCATTGAAGTTTGTTGTGTAATATGTTATGTTTTGTTCTAAAGTCGTTGAGGTGGATGCTTTTGAAGGTTCTTCCAAATTTTGTGTTGACATTACTACTTTTTCGTGTCCTTTATTTGAATATTCTTTTATGATCTTGTACTTTCCCATGAATGTTGGTGTGAAATATAAGGAACCACAATAATCTTCTAAGAGATTCATGATTCCCTCAATTTTTGTTTCTTTTTCTTGCACAAGTTCAACTTGTGTAGTTGGAATCAATGTTGCTAAAGGATTTTCCTCTCCTTTCTCAATGTTTAAACAATTGTTTGCTTCAAGGTTAGCTTTAAGTGTGTACACTTTGTTGTTGTAAATGTATTTCATTTTACGGTGAAGAGTATAAGACACCCCATTCATTGCATGAATCCATGGTTTTCCTAAGAGAATATTATATGAGAGATCTTGAGGCATAACATGGATCAGTGTTTCCAATGTGACCCTCCCAACTGTACATAATAGGAAAAGTGATCACACCAAGTGGTTGTTTTCCTACATTGTCAAATCCCTTAATAGATAAAGAGTCTAGTTGAATTTTTTATTTATCCACACGAAGCCTCTCCAAGAGGTTTATGCTACACACATTAAGGGTTGAGCCATTGTCAACAAGGGTTCACTTTATCCCTATCCTATTCTATTGAGTTATGATCATGAAAGCATCATTTTGTTTTTTCACTTACAAAGGGGGGAGTTCGCTTTAGTGGAAAAAAATCTCAATGTTTATTCCTTGAATCATGGTGTGTATTTCAACTACTTACACAATAGAAGGGATAGAAAATTGTTGTTGTAATGCCAAAAAAGAGCACATAGAAGACAAAGATGATTAGAAGCAAACATGCAATACTAAATCTAACATGCAAATCTATTGTGTTAAGCAACAAAGAACAAAGGAAAGTAAAACATAAACAAACTGAAACAATCTCACCAATTTCGAATGTATTTCCATGATTCATCTCGATTGCCCTTCTCCATTTTGCTTGTATAGTATAATTGCCCTCAATTTTTTTTGTAATTCGTGCAAGTATAGCCTAAGATAGTGATTAGCAAAATATCGAAGATTCAAGATTGAGTGCTCTCAAAAGTCATAAGATTTTGCGAGAGATTGGAATGAAGAGTGATAAATCAATTTATAGAAAATTGATTATTCGAACGACAGGCCAAGATTGAAAGATCAACGGACGGTTGAGATCAACAGATTAGACATGCATTCTGATAACTGTTAGTAGTGACATGAGTGATACAAACTAGAAATAGGATTAAAGATTAAATAAATGATTTAATCTTCAATTCGGCATTCAAAAACATAAGAAATATCTTTGCATAACAAAGATGAAGATTGATTATAACGACTCTCTGTTCGAATGCATGCACGAGGTTTAATTAATTAAATACAAATATTTAATTAATTTGCATGTACACACAAATAAGTTAGAACTGGATGATTGAATGATCTAACGAAGAGATTACTCGAGACAGCCACTCAGACATCAAATGAAGAGTTAACTGAGCGATTAAAATAGATGTTGAGTCGAGTAAAAGTGAATACTTAGATAACTCACATAATTATCTAAAATATAGAGGAATGCATTAAAATAGAATTAATGAATTAAATAATTCATTTAATTCAAGACTCGATATTCGAAGAATAATTAAATAAATAAGATTTATTTAATTAAATGATGAAGGGATTTAAATGAATAATTAAATAAAGAATTTATTTAATTATAGTTGAAATATGATAAAGATAAATTAAATAATGATTTATTTAATTTAACAAGAAGAATAATGTTAATTAGTAACATAATTAAATAAAAAAGCATTTATTTAATTAATCAGATAGAATAAAGAAAAGTGTGACTTAATTAAATAATTAATTAAATAATTAAGATTATTTGATTAATAGAAGAATTGATGTTAAAATGAGCTAATTAAATAATTGACATTATTTAATCATGACCGTGAAGAATAAAATATGGAAGTCGCAGGCCTAAAACCAGATTTCGGTGTCTACATTTGCCCCTCTTTGATACAATGTCATTTCGGCGTTGTGTCAAAGAAAATTGATAAGAAATATGCCCCAGTAATGCTCCAGATTAGAATGGGTTAAGGTATGCCCCCTTGGGAAAATTGACAAATTGTCCAAAAAGTTTAGAAAATTTTGGAAATGTTCCCGATTAGTCCATAGGATAGGCAGAAATGTAGTGAAGTTTGCGGAATTGGGTTTGGAAATGTGATGGACGAGTACAGGTTGATGGAAAATGGAAGTTAACATGGCCAGTAGGACTGAAATGCCACCTAAGCCCTAGGTATATATAGGAATAGGGGTGAAAACCCTATTCATTTGCACCCACCTAGCTTAGAGATTTGAAAATTTTTCTTAATTCCTAGCGACGATGTCTCCAGTTCCAGCCACCCATCACCGCACATATAGGATCTGGACATTCCAAAGACCAGCCGTCGCGGACCCCCTGGTATGTACCTAAAACTTGTCTTTTGAAATTTTTGATTTGAACGCATTTTAAGGCATTTAATTCATTTTTTAGTTATGTGTCGTTTTAGTTATGAACCGCATATGCGTGCGCGAACGATGCATGTGTATGCGGAAAAACGCATTTGAATTTTTTTCATCGGTCATTTGGAATAGTGTTTAGTGGTTGAACGCATTTGTTTATGTTTGAAACACATTTGAATTTTTGAAACGCATTTGCATATATATAGCCGCATGTGTATATTTAGAAACGCCTTTGAAATTTATGCAACGCAAGTGTTATTTTGCAACGCATATGACTGTATTGTGACACATTTGATATTATTAGGCGCATTTGTTTAATAATGACGCATGTGAAGATTTGAACCGCATATGTGAAAAAGCGACGCATGTGAAAAATAATGACACATTTTCAAAAAAGTGACGCATTTGCATTTTATTGTATTATAGTCAGTTTGCACTAAAATAAATGATTAAGGCTGACATGAGGCATGTATAATGCCATTACAGGTTGTATTAGACACGATTTATACATGGGAGTCGAGACCTACAACGTTTCGATTCAGAGATAGCTTGCGACCGGCAGAGCGATGGGTTCTATGGCACCTTGGTCTATTGCATGTGACAGACATGCCCCAGATTCAGGTGAATTGGGGACTACTGACAGCTTTGTGTGAGCGGTGGCACTCAAAGACATCATCCTTCCACCTACCACTAGGAGAGGCCACGGTTACTTTAGAGGATGTCTATAGGATCCTTAGACTTCCTATCAGGGGGACACGGGTGACTTATGATACACAGAGGGGTACTGCCGAGATGTGTAGGTATTACCCCCATGCTGACATTAGACAGGTAGGGTTGGATGATTATGAGATTAGGTAGCGGGTGTTGGCCCAAAGGTATAGACAGTTGGACTGTCTATTGGCTACATTGATAGGCAGTATAGTACTTCCTGACCGCCAAGGTCATGGTTTTCCTATGGGATGGGGAGAGATGCTAGTGGGCATGCTCGAGCGTCAAGTTGTGTATGCTTGGGGTTCCTATGTGCTCGAGATGTCATACTTCCATTTGCATGATATTGCCTACCGAGAGGCACAGTCGATGAGTTGCGGTACCACGCTCTTGATGGTATGGGTGTGGGAGCATATTGCCATTTTTTTGCCACCTGTGATAGTAGACCTCCCACATGGAGCTTTGTACGCCTTCCGGTATGCAGGGGCGACCACACAGCATCACATTAGAGATACAGGCTACTTCTGACATGCCATAGACACGATGCAGTAGTTTACATGGAGGCCATACCTGGGGTGTGAGGAGTGGTCAGATGAGGATGATCACTTGCCATTTTGCAGACAGGCACAGTATTTGGTTGGACGGATAGTATCTCATGTTCATATTATAGAGCGGCAGTTGCCAGAACATGTCCTGCGATAGTTTGGGGAGGTGCAGGATGTACCTCGAGGGCAAGCAGAGTTTGTGAGATCCTTGCGAGAGGTCCCGCTATGGGGGCCAGAGATTCCAGTGGCCACAGCAGAGGTAGATATTGATGCATTGCAAGCACTTCCATGGAGATGGAAAGATGGAGCAGTAGACCCAGGGATGACAATAGAGTATGATCAGTGGTGGGCAGCTCACAGGCCGATCCCTTTGACAAATCTGGAGCAGCCAACACCGGTAGAGCAGCGAGGGACAGGGCCACGAGGTAGGCGAGGTAGAGGGAAAGGCCGAGGAGGTAGAGGAGATGATGGCCGAGGTGGATGGCGTGGAGGCAGGAGAGGGAGACGTGGTCAGAGGGGACGAGGACCACCACTGTCATCGATCTAGAAGGACGGACGAGGAGAGGAGGATGTAGCCATGTCAGATGTTGGGAGAGGAGGAGAGGAGGATATTGCTTAAGGTGGAGAGGAGGCATAGCCGGTAGAGGCAGCTATACCAGATATCTCGGCAGAGGAGGAGGTAGGTGCTGAGGAGGTAGGCAGAGAGGAGGCAGGTGCCGAGGAGGAAGGCAGAGAGGAGGCAGAGATTGATGCTCTAGGTTTGTTAGGTGCTTACTAGGAGGATGATGATGAGGATGATGATCATGAGAGAGAGATTCGGGATTAGATCCTAGAGGAGCTGGATGAGGAGGAGGATGGGAGAGACACGGACAGACAGGATGATAGAGAGGCAGAGGATCCAGACAGAGATACACTACGTACTCAGGTTGCATCCTTGGAGGAGCAGATAAAAGTTCTCATGGCCAAGAGGGATGCATATCGGGTGGAGAGAGATAGAGCAGTGATGGATAGGGATCAGGCCATAGCTCGGAGATAGGAGACGAAGCAAAGATTTACAGAGCTCAGGGCATTGTGCACAGGACCATCAGTTGCATTCGCCAGAGAGCTAGTCAGAGCTGGGGAGAGGGATAGAAACTATCAAGATCTATATGAGGCAGAGATTCCACAAGAGAGGCGAGCTCCCAGTTTCTCAGTGACACACAGTAGCAGGTCCCAGACTAGGACCCATACTAGGACAGTTAGCACAGAGGGGGTGGAGCAGCCACGTAGAGCAGGTCCATATGACAGACCTCCCACAACTCAAAGGTCATCAGGTTCCCATCATCATTCTCCTACACACTCCCGACATGATGGCAGTGGCAGTTCAGGGTAGGAGTACCATTTGTCGAGACATTGTATTTTGATCTCATAGCCTATGGGCTTCCATGTATTATTGATACATTATGACATCGTGATGTGACACAGTTGAGCGATATATATATATGATTTTGGCGGTGATTCTCATGATATGGATGTTTATGTATTGATTATGCAGTCTTTATTTATACATGTGATGTTCATATGATATGCCTATGTGATGGATGAGTATATTTGTTTTATGATGTTTATGCATCTAATGAGATAATGTGGATTCTATGTGATGTATGCAATTTACAAATTATGAAATGTAATATGATGTTATATGTATGATGCATACTACATGTGATGTTATACAAATGTAATGTGATGCATGTATGTACAATTGCTTTATGTATGGAATATTTATGATATGTATTATTTGATGATGAATATCTATTATCCCATGATGATCTAGATATGAAATATGCCTATATGTATGTAGCTTTCTAACATGTATGTTGATGCAGGATGATGTATAATGTTTTGTGTCACAGGAATCCGTCATAATGTAAGAAAGAATTGTTAGTGCGGGAAGAAAGAACGACAGACAGGAGATAGACGTTAGTATTAACAATCTTCGATATTTTGTTGTATCACAAAAGGTATTGCACTTTATCATCATTGGGTGGGACTAACACAAATGGATAAAAACACCATGATATGACATAAATCAAGGTGTGCAAGGTCATCCATTTGCTATTAACAGACAGTCGTAGACAAGGATTGTCCTCAACTCATACTAAGGGCACAAGTTGCCCCAGTCTTTTTGTCAAGAAAAACCATAGATAGAAAACAAAGTAAAAGATGGGTCATGAGATATCATTGCTCCTCTAAATCCTTCATGGGACATCCTTGAGGAAACTAGTAACATGACTCCATCGAATTGAAAAGACAGTCGACAAACAGTAGTCAAAGAAAATAGAATTCTGATACATCGTTGCTTCTCTAAATCCTTCATGGGACATCATTGAGAAAGCTAGTAACAATATTCCTAGTCATCAATTCAAGAAAAATGATAAGATAAACAAGCCATAAAGTCAAAAAGCTAGTAAAGTATTTGCCAAAACTGGATTTGTTTGTTTGATTTGTTTTGATTGATAAAAGGATTGATTGATTGAGCCTAATGTCAAGAAATACACATACCGAATAAGACTGTGAGTCTGGTTTCGATGTTATGACTATCTATATAAGGCATGACAAAGCCTGGTTTCAGAAAGACATACATCGTATAAGACGTTGAGTTGGATGTCGTTGATGTGATAACCTGTGTAGGGCTATGTTTGATTGTTTAACAATGTCAATTATGTAGGAAGGACTCATCCTGTATAAGACATAGATTATTTTGCTGATATGAGGATTCAGTAAAGACTCATCCTGAACAAGATACAGGTCAATTTCCAGGATGATGATGTCTGTTTCCAGGAAGGACACATCCTGTAGTAGATGTTTGTTGATCTGTTTTGTTTGTTTTGTTTGGCAAGTTGTTTGATTTGACTTAGAGACATTGCTGACATGTTCACCAGATTGATGCATGACTTGAGATGATATGCTAATAATTGACTGGTATGTGATGACAAACCCTAAAGGACTGACCTAGTGTAGCCTCGGGGGCTCATCGATTGATGGCCTTGCCTACGTTATACACGCAGAGACCTCGTAGTTCGACTCGACTTGACTGACAATACTGACTACAAATAGAAGACGTGTGTGAAAGTGAATGCAATGAACCCTAATGGACTGACCTAGTGCGGCCTCGGGGGCTCATCAATTGATGGCCTTGCCTATGTTATACACGCAGAGACCTCATAGTTCGACACGATCAACGAGCTTGTCATATAGACATATGGATTGAATCAAGATATTATACAGACAAAGCTAAAGGGACTAACCTAATGCCTCAAGGGCACATCAGCAGATGGCCTTGCCTATGTCTAGTCGCAAAGGCAATATAGTTCAACAAATGACAAAGACTGACAAGTGCGACTGACTCTGACTCTATTTTTTTTTGGATTTTTGAAATGTTTTGAGTTTTTTTGTCTTTTTGAAGTTTTCTGATGTTTTTTTGTTTTCTTAGGTCATTTTGTGATGTTTGTGTATTTTTCATGGTTTTACGTCTTCAACACAACCAATGTAAGAACCAATATGACACATGTCAAGTGTTTTCCCCCGGTCGAGTACAAGACCAATTGACTATGAATAGGGTAAGATGGGGGATATGAAATGCACTCGATGTCAATCATTCCAAGTTATGGGAAAGACTACCACTTATTAGGAATGATATAGACAAGTGATGGACATGAAAGATAAGGGATATGTACAGGGATAGGTAGTATGTACAAGGATAAGTACTATGTACAGGGTAGTGGTTTATATACAATGATAAGGACTATGTACAGTGTAAGGACTATGTACAAAATAATAGTAGACAAAGGAGCAGAGTTAACTACACATGGCGCCTGTTTGCCAGGTTTTCACCATGGTACTTATCCAAAGCGCCACCGAAGTGGTTTTCACTATTGGATGAATGATTTGTCTTTACTATTTTCTAGATTATCTAATTTTTTTTGGTGTTACCAAGATGCCTATTTGCTAGGTTTTCACCTTGATAATGATTTTTTTGTGATTTTCTGATTTATTTATTTTTTATTTTTTTCTAATTAAGACAAAGGCTCCCAGAAGCTATGCGTAGAACTTCTTCAGATGCATACTATTGATTGGTGAAGACAATGGTTCTCCTTTAGGAGTAGAAATTTGGTACGCTCCTGATCCAAAAGCTTCTGTAACAACATAAGGTCCTAACCAATCAGGTTCAAACTTTCCTGGTTTGTCTCTTTCTGCTTGATTCTTTGGGTTCTCCATTAAAACCAGGTCACCAATGTCAAAGTTTCTATTCAAGACCTTCCTTTTATAGCTACGACCAAGGCGATTCTGATATGCTTGAAGATGGTCTAGTGCCTTCTATCTACACTCATCCAGGAATTCTAGCTCATGGAGTCTTGATACTCGATACTCTTCATCATCAATGTGGCCTTTTAGGGATACCCTTGGGGAAGGAATCTCGACCTCAATAGGCAGAATAGCTTCAGAACCAAATACAAGTGAATATGGAGTAGCACCAGTAGGGGTACGGATACTAGTGCGGTAAGCCCATAAGGTAGGGTTAAGCTGTAAATGTCAGTCATGACCAGCATCATTAATAGTTTTCTTAAGGATTCTAATGATGGTCTTGTTAGATGCCTCCGCTTGGCCGTTACCTTGGGGGTAGTATGGAGTGGAAAAGTGATGTTGGATATGAAATTCATCACATAGATGGCGGACTTCTTGGTTCTTAAATGGGCGGCCATTATCAGTGATTATGGACCGAGGGACACCATACCGAAAGATGATGTAGTTTAGGATAAAACTAGAAATCTGTGTGTCGGAATGTATGTCATAGGAATAGCTTCAATCCACTTCATAAAATACTCAGTGGCAGTGATAATGAATTTGTATCCATTCGATGACGTGGGGTGGATCTTACCTATGAGGTCGAGTCCCCATTGGGAAAAGGGCCATGGTGACATTATAGGATGGAGCTCCTGTGCTGGTGCATGTATTAAGTCTCCATGAACTTGACATTGGCGGCATTTCGTTGCAAAGACATATGAGTCTTTTTCCATAGTAGGCCAGTAATAACCTAGTCTCATAATCTTTTTGGCTAAGGCAGGACCACTAGAATGGGAACCACATATACCCTCATGGACCCCACACAAATTTGTTTGTGCTTCAGTAGAATCAAGACATCTCAGTAAGGTATTATCTAAGGTGCGTCGATATAGGGTGTCTCCGACGATGGTGTACTTAGCTGACTTGCAGAGGAATGTCCTACATTGGTTATTTGATAGGCCAGTGGGTATGACTTCAGCATGAAGGTAATCATAGATTTCTTTGTACCATTGGGAATCAGGACCAACAATGTCACACACCATTTCAAAATATAGGATATCGTAGGTTGGGACCAAAAGCTGTTCTACCAAGAACTCAAACTTACGCACGTTGTTAGGAATGTCAAGGAGTGATGCAATTGTAGCCATAACGTCTGCTGCCCTATTTAAAACATGAGGTATCTGATGAAATTTTACCTTGTCGAAGTACTCTTTAAAGCTATCAGCCATGCACTTGTATGGAGCAAGCTTCTCGTCCTTAGTCTCATAATCATCATTTACCTGTCTAATTACTAGTTGAGAATCTCCATATACTTGTAAAATCTTAATTTTCCACTTGACTGCCATGTGTAACCCTGTCACTAGAGCTTCATACTCTGCTATGTTATTAGTGCATGGGAATGCAATCCTAAATGACTTAGGGATGGAATCACCCTGTGGTGTGATAAATAGTATCCCAGCCCCTAAACCATGATTAGTATGTGAGCCATCAAATTATAGTTTCCATGTTATGTTTGTGTCAATTGTGAATATGAACTCATCAGGAAAGTCTGCAACTAAGGGGTGATCTGCCTATATGGGTGCGTCAGCTAACTGATCAGCAATGACCTATCCTTTAATAGCCTTTCTTTCGACATACTGGATATCATACTCACTAAGTATCATAACCCATTTGGCCAGTCGTCTTGTTAATGATGCCTTACCGAGGAGATATTTCAGAGGGTCTATTTTAGCAATCAACATTGTTTGATGGTTTAGCATATAGTGCCTCAATTTCTGAGTAGCAAATACTACTACAAGACAGGCACGTTCAATGGTACTATAGTTGAGCTAATAACTTACCAAAGTCTGACTGATATAATATACTGCCCTTTCATGACCTTCATCATCATTTTGTGCAAGCAATGCTCCAAGTGATGAATGGGTTACTGTAATATAAAGAATCAATGGTCTTCCTTGAACAGGTGGCATTAAAATAGGTGGTGTGAGTAAATATTCTTTAATCATTTGAAAAGCCTCATCACACCTAGCTATCCATGCAAAGGGTACTCCTTTCTTAAGTAGATGTTGGAAAGGATGTGTCTTATCTGCTAACTGCATGATAAATCTTTTGATAGATTGCAACCTTCCTTGTAATGTCCTTAATTGACTGAGATTAGTAGGTGGAGGCATATCCATGATTGCTTTCACCTTAGCAGGATCCACTTCAATGCCTCGTCTAGAAATAATATAATCTAACAGCTTTCTCGACTTGACTCCAAACACACATTTCTTTGGATTAAGTCTCACTTTATACTTCTCTAGCCTCTGAAATATCTTGTCTAAAACCTATCAATGTTCTACCCTTGTCTTGGATTTTGCAATAAGGTCATCGACATAATCCTCCATAAGAGTGTGCACTAGATCATGAAAGATAGTAGTCATGGCACGTTGATAGGTTGCTCCAACATTCTTGAGTCCGAAGGGCATAACATTCCAGCAATATGTTCCCCAAGGACAAGTGAAAGCCATCTTAGGTTGGTCTTCAGTTGCAATTCTAATTTGGTTATATCCTGAGAATCCATCCATAAGGGACAACATCTCATATCCTGCTGTCATATCAACTATCATGTCTATTTTAGGCAAAGGAAAGTCATCCTTAGGACAGGATTTATTAATGTCTATGAAGTCAGTGCAGATGCGGATGCCCCCAGCTGGTTTAGTGACTGGTACAAGATTGGAAATCCAATCTGCATAGTCGATAGGTCTGATGAAACCAACGTCTAAGAGTTTCTTGAGTTTGGCCTTAACTAATAAAGCAATCTGTGGGTGCATTTTTCTCAATTTTTGTTTCACTAGTTTGGCACCTAGTTGTAAGGGAAAATGATGCAGAACAAGGTCAGGATCCAAACTTGGCATATCTGCATATGACCAAGTGAAATTTATCTGTCTCTGTGCAAAGAAGTTATGGAACTCAGGCTGCTCTTCTGTTGTCAATGACGCTGCAAAATAAACGAGTCAAGGATTCTCTTTGGTACCTATGTTGACTTCTACTCAATGAGCATGGGTGACTTTTCCTATGCAACGGGGAGAATGTTCAAACCTCCATCCTTAGGTGCCTCAGAGAGGTTTTCACCTTCGGATGCATCATTTCTTTTGACTTTTTCATTGTCTAAAGGTGCCTTTTGGTTTTCACCTAGAGAGTCATCCTGTTTATCTTGTTTATTCTTTTTCTCGTTTTTACGACTGGAGGGTTGAACAGATTCCCCAAAATATGCTTTGTTTTCCAAGTCAATGGTAAAACCAGCCTTATGATCACCGTTTGGTATGCCTTCTCGTAACCATAGGAACTCAACAATTGCTTCATCGTTCTCAAACATATCTAAGACGGGTGTGTCTTGTTGGTCCCAATCAATGAGTTGGGGATAGACTAAGGCATGTCATCATTGGAGTTATCGAAGTTTAATGGAGTCAAGGTAAAGATTGAATTATTCATGTGATCACAAAAGCCTTGTACTAAGTCTCGTTTGTTCTTAGGTTTTGGTTTTGGCGGATGGATAGGTGGGCCTAATGCCAAGGTTTGACTATTGGAAATAGGTGGCTCATGTGGCCACAAGGTAGGATCAAGTGATTCCCAATAGTAGTGTTTAAACCATTCCTCTTTTTCCATTTTCTTTAGAGGACAAGAATTTAAGGGATTGGGTGAGGAACTTAGCATCAAGTCAAGTTCTCCAATAACTTGTCAAGGTTCATGGAAGAAGTGGAGGATAGGGAGTCCCACTCATAATCGTTATAGTCAGGGGAGTCATAATGATATTGGTCTACTGGTTCATGAGATGTCTTAATATCTATTGAAGCACTTACTTCCTCAAGTAAGGGTAATGGGGTATATGGAATGCCAATCTGAATCAGTTGAAACCCTAGCCCTACTCCTTTTGGCCACTGAGAAACAAATATTGGTTCAATCCTGCCATCTTGGTTTAGGCCTAAACCACTTTGTCCATCATATCCTTTGCTTTGCATGATTTTAAAACCCTTTCCATATATATTTGTAGGAATATGAGCAAGTATGAGGGGTTGCTCATCATCTTCTCTATAGATCTAGGAAGTGAGATCCTCTGTATTTACGGCCTCTTTGCTTAATTCACCCCATTTAGTAAAATTTGTTGTGGGAGGAATGTGTATAGTGACCATAGATTGTCTCCTATCTGATGTAGGTAAACCGTATGACTTAGGAGGAATCAAATGGCTAACACAATAAGAAGTTTTCATATAATATTCTCCACAACCCTTGTCTTGGATCTCAACCCTAGGAGTGGTAGGAACTGAGGGTGAAATAGATGTTTGGATAAGTGTGGCCAGATCAACATTGGAGGATGAATTGGATGATGAGGCCTCTTGGTTGACTGGCACTTGGCATTGGGGAATCTCCTTTAGATTGGTGCAATACTGGAAAGGATCTGGATCATTGTCTATAGTTATTTTTGTGACATTGTAAGGAAATTTAAGACACTAATGATACGTGGAAGGGACTGCCTTCATAGCATGAATCCATGGTCTACCTAGCAGGAGGTTATAAGTAAGGGTGAGATCCAAGACCTAGAACTTTGTCTCCATTACCGTAGGACCAATTCTGATAGGAAGTGTTACAACTCCCTTTGATTTTCTTTCTTCATCATCATAAGCTTTAAGGACAATACTCTTGGTTGTGTCTACACATGCTTCTAAGATACCTAAAGCCTTAATTAGTTTTAAAGTGCACAGATTTAACCTTGCTCCTCCGTCTACCAAAACTCGTCTAACTTTGGTGTTATCAACAAGGACTTCTAGGTGTAAAGGGTCGTTGTGGTTCGTCTTTTCAGTTGCATAGTCTTGTTCAAAAAATGTGGCATGATGATTATTGGTCAAGTAGCCCACCATTTCCTTGAAATGATTGTCATCCAGATCATTAGGGACTGTGGTGTTCTATAAAGCCTTATCAAGGATAGATCTATGCTCAAGGGAAATACGCAACAATTCCAAGATTAAGATTTGGGTTGGGGTCTTCCCCAACTGGTCAAGAAGGTTATATTGTAACTTGGAAGGTTGAGGTGTTTGCTGCGATGGAGGGCCTTGAATAGTAAATTTAGTATGACGAGTATTGACCGCACACTCAGGATTGGTATTGATAATAATGGTATTGATATTCTCATCGACGGCGCGAAGGAAGTTAATGGTTTTCCCACTATTATAATCATGCTTGACACTGGCATAGTTGGCGGACATATTGGTCTTAGTACTCAAACTGGGGATAGTTCCTTTTCCATGATCATGTAATGGGTCAGAAAATACTTGATGATCAGTGTTGGATGACTTCTGTTTTTGTCCACTAACTTCAATAATTCTCTTTTCGACAAGATCTTGTATGATATTCTTCAGTTGTCGATAGTTTTGTAGGTTATGCCCCTTAGTTCTATGGTAATCACAAAAGGCATTATCATCCCACCAAGCTGGTTTAAATTGTCCTGGATCGTATTGTCTTGGTTCTTGCAGCTGTATGAGATTATGTTGTAGTAGTTGTTTGAACATCGACTCAATAGGTTCCCCTAAGGGAGTGAATTCATGTTTTTGAAATCTTCTTGGTTGTGGATGTTGAGTATTTTGGACCACGTTAGGCAGTTGATTGACAACATTAAGGGTGTTGGCAAAAGTATGAGGTCCTTGTAATGTGAGGAGGGGTCCTGCTTGTAATGTTTTAGCATCAACCACCCCATCATTGGTGACATTTTTATTGCGAGACCAGAATATGTTTCTGTCAGTGGGGGTGTTTTGTACAATTGGGTTTCTATTGGATGTTGATGTCTTGAGTTCACCCTTTTCAATGAGATCCTTCTCTATTATCACCCCTTTTTCCACTAGTTTCGAAAAAGACGTACAACAATGTACCCTTAAGTTGCTCCTGAGTTTTGCATGAAGGTTTTCTTGAAACATTGTAACTTTTTGTTTTTCAGGTATCTCAACAAGACACCTACTAGCTATAGTTCTCCATCTCTGGAAGAAAGCAATGAATGTTTCCCCTTCATCTTGCGTTGTGTGACACAAGGTTGCTATATTTATCTCATGATCTATGTTGTAGGAAAATTGTTCCACAAATTTCTCAACTAGTTCACCCCAAGATCTAATGCCTGAATCTAAACCCGTAAACCACTCTAGTGCAGTTCCCACAAGACTTCTTGGAAATAGTCTCATAAGATACGTGGGGTCATAAGCAACATCTATGCATATGGTAGAAAATTCCCTTATATGTTCTATTGGATTTTGTTTTCCATTGTACTTCGAGAGATTCGGTATGACATATCTGTGAGGGAAAGGGGTCATATACAATGATCTATCAAAAGGGAATGGGCATATGTCCTTTGGTGAAAATTATTTCTTAGTTGACGCCGACATGTTATCCATTTTCATTTGTAATGCATGCATTTGTGTTTGTAAGACGTCAGCTTGGGTCAAAGATGTGCTAGGAGGATTATGTAGATTCAGGTATGTATTCTGAAATCCAAAATCTCATGATGGGTTTCAATTAAATGTTGCAATCTAAGGTGGATTTGGATTCAGAATGTTAGTAAATGTGTTCTGGTCTGAAATCGGCATAAATTGGTGTTGACCTGAGATCTATGTAAACGGATTCTGAGTACCACTTTGGAAAAAAAGATTCTAATTCATAATTGATGTAAGTTGGTTTTGACTTGGAATCTGTGTGGATGGATTCTGACTACCAATCTATGAAAAAGGATTTTGATTTGGAATCGATGTAAATGGGTTTTGACTCAGAATCTGTGTAGACAGATTCTAATTACCAATCTGCGAAAAAAGGATTCTGATTGCCATATTGGAAGGAGGGAATGCCTCATGTTTGTGTAATCCTTGGTATAGCTCTAGTGACTTGAGCACTAGGTATGGCCATCGACTGTGGTATGGTACTCATGATACTAGCAGTAGGGGTGGTTGTTGATTGCGGATTTGGGACACTGACATAAGGTGTAGAGGCTAACGTTTTATGTCATTTACTCCCAACAAGAGGACTGAAGGGAGTGGACGATGAAGCCCCTACAGTGAAATTAAATCCTGATGTCATGCTAGGTGTACCAAATGGGGACGTATGGACTGTCGTACTCTGTGTAGATGTGGTAGATGGCATAGTGGTGCTTATCTGAGGTATAGTAGTACTAGCAGTCGTGGTATTTGTCCCTTGTGTAGGTTGAGTTTGTAAGGTGCTGATATCAAATCCTGGAGGTAAAGTAGCACCTTGAGCTAGCAATTTTCCTAAAAATCATTGACGATCATTTGTTAGGTACTCATCTACAAAAGAGGCAAACTCAGGGTCCTGTGCGGCAGCCTCTATGTCCTCTACTACAATATGTCCTTGAGCATTTCTACTGGTGAATTTTTCTAATAGAGTCTTGTGAGGTCTTGAAGAAAATGGATTGATGAATTCATTTGGGTTCGACATGTTTTCTCTCTCTCTTCTCTTAGACCTAGTTTCAACCATGTAAGACAAGCTCAATATGCGGGAAATGCAAAGCTATATCTATGAACAGTATGACCCTAGTCTATGTTTTTGGGATTTTCGTATGCAAAATAAGGAATGTTCTAGGATGACGCTAGCCTAAGATCTAAAGATGCAAGATCTAAGCAATGTTCTAAAATAGTCAATTCTATAAACCTTAAGATGAAGGGACCAAATACCTAAATTCTAACCAAGGCATCAATTTAGTTTAATTCAAGGAACCAATGTAGGATGAGGATCAAAGATAGGTTGAGTTTCCTAACTAGACTAATGAGCTAGGAGGACTCTATGTAGGATAAAGGATATTCTGATAAAACTAGGTTCAATGACAGATTTCATTGATGCTATGACCTTTCTAGAGTGTAGATGGTGAACTAGTCCTAAAGTTTGTAAAAGTGACCTTTCTAGTACTTTAATGCAAGATAATATGTACCCTAAGATGAAACTGAACTCTAGATGAAGACAACTATGGTAATGACTAAATGAACCTAAATGATGCAAAATTGAGCAAATCATTTCAGGTTTCTGTTCAAAGATTGTTTGTGTGAAGGCAACTAAAACTAGTGTAATCGTGTTGACTGGACAGTGACTGTGAATTCTGGTTTTCTGATAATCAGACAGATGTGTCTCAGGATTTAACAGATGCGGTTCAAAATTAACAGTTGTGGTTTTCTAGTGATCAATTGCATTTCTCTGGTAAAGTTCAGTTTGACTCTGACATATGTAGTTAACCTATAACAGATGCGACTCTTACTGACAGTTGCGACTCAAAATATAATGCATGCAATTTTTGCAAAACAACTGCGAGCTATACTGACAGATGCAGCTCTAATTTTGACAGATGTGACACGTGATAACAGATGCGACTCAAAAATTAACAGATGTGACTTGTGATAATAGATGCAAGTTTTTGGTGAACAGTTGCGACTCTCTGTGTATTTTCAGTGATGAGATTTAAACTGACTATGTTTTTCGTGATCAAATTCTGAAAATCAAAGACAATCATAAGACAAAGTGTTTTCAATTTCGATTTTGGACTCAAAGAACATCTAAATTGATAATAGACAAGCACATCCTAATAGGCCAAAGGCCTAGGGTTTGTATACTTGGTATAGCCCACCGAAATACCCCAGATTGGTGATAAACACCTTTCCTTCTTGAGAGCAGATAGCTTAGAAATTTGGTGGAATTGGCTCCCCTCCATGGCTCATTAACGTCTTTCGAGCACACCAATTTTGAATTCTTTGGGCAATGACCTCCCAAGAACTATTATCTCTACTCAAGGGGATCAGTAGTGAGTATCTTCGGGCATGATACTGTACCCTACACTATACCAAGCAACGGCCACAAATAGGTTGGTCTCTAAAACAAAAGGTATTTAATTCGGGCATTCCGTTCGTGGGGCATGATCCATACGACGAGAGTTCCCTTTCGAATCCATCTCGTTAGAACCATACTCGTGATTCTTGGGTTTTCCCCAAGAACCCACTTTTATATACCGGCTGGAAGTCCATCGGGTTCAAGGTGCTACCAGTCTAAGTCATCCTAGGGTGAGTACTTTTTCCCACCAGAACGGGCCCAAGTTCTAGAGTTGGTAACCGTTTCTCTTACACCCAGGATCACATGGATGCACAAGGGGAGAGGATACTTCGATGTACCAAGTCGTAAGGGTGACCAAACTTGTGCTTTCGCACCAAACACAGTAAACACTTGTTAATTTTAACCAAATGAAATATTTTCTACGCTACCAAACAATCTGTTTCAAAATTAACTAGGGTCTTCGACAAACATCCTGCAAAAAAAGTAGTTAGTAATTTTCAATATTGTCTTCATCAATCGTCCTGCAAATGTTTGTTAACTCCAAAAGGCCACGCGCTGAAAATTAGATATCAGTAACACACAAATCAATTGAAAAGTTCATATTTCTGAAAATAGAAATATTTTTTTACCAGTCAATTGCGTCATTGTATTACCAGTCAAATGCATCGCTTCTTCTTTATTTGTGGCTCGGGAAATCAATTGCGGTTTAGGAATTTTCAGATGCGTCATATTTTTTTCAGATGCGTCATTTCCTATGTCAGATGCGGTTCAGGAAGTCAATTGTGTCATTTATTCAAACTGATGTGTTGTTCCGTACGAAAAACCTAAAAAAATAAAAATAAAAGATGTATGGATTCATGAAGATGGTGTCTTCACGTCAGGTTCACCAAATGTAACGCCAAGAAAGTGCACATAGAAGACAAAGATGATTAGAAGAAAACATGCAATACTAAATCTAACATGCAAATCTATTGTGTTAAGCAACAAAGAATAAAGGAAAGTAAAATGTAAACAAACTGAAACAATCTCACCAATTTCGAACATATTTCCATGATTCATCTCGATTGCCCTTCTCAATTTTGCTTGTGTAGTATAATTGCCCTCAGATTTTTTTGTAATTCGTGCAAGTATAGCCTAAGATAGTGATTAGAAAAATATCGAAGATTCAAGATTGAGTGCTCTCAAAAGTCATAAGATTTTGCGAGAGATTGGAATGAAGAGTGATAAATCAATTTATAGAAAATTGATTATTCGAATGACAGGCCAAGATTGAAAGATCAACAGACGGTTGAGATCAACAGATTAGACATGCATTCTAATAACTATTAGTAGTGACATGAGTGATACAAACTAGAAATAGGATTAAAGATTAAATAAATGATTTAATCTTTAGTTCAGCATTCAAAAACATAAGAAATATCTTTTCATAACAAAGATGAAGATTGATTATAATGACTCTCTATTCGAATGCATGCACGAGGTTTAATTAATTAAATAAGAATATTTAATTAATTCTCATGTACACGCAAATAAGTTAGAACTGGACGATTGAATGATCTGACAAAGAGATTACTCGAGACAGCCACTCAGACATCAAATGAAGAGTTAACTGAGTGATTAAAATAGATGTTGATTCGAGTAAAAGTGAATACTTAGATAACTCACATAATTATCTAAAATATAGAGGAATGCATTAAAATAGAATTAATGAATTAAATAATTCATTTAATTCAAGACTCGATATTCGAAGAATAATTAAATAAATAAGATTTATTTAATTAAATGATGAAGGATTTAATGAATAATTAAATAAAGAATTTATTTAATTATAGTTGAAATATGATAAAGATAAATTAAATAATGATTTATTTAATTTAACAAGAAGAATAATGTTAATTAGTAACATAATTAAATAAAAAGCGTTTATTTAATTAATCAGATAGAATAAAGAAAAGTGTGACTTAATTAAATAATTAAGATTATTTAATTAATAGAAGAATTGATGTTAAAATGAGCTAATTAAATAATTGACATTATTTAATCATGACTGTGAAGAATAAAATATGGAAGTCACAAGCCTAAAACTAGATTTCGGTGTCTACATTTGCAAGGTAGTTTGAAGCATAGTGTGATAATTACATGAATTTTGAATTAGGTCCCATAGAGATATCTTTGTAAGAGTATTCTAAAGTTGTTCAACAAGATCATACTCTTTCCCACTATGTGAAGGAAGATGAGGAGCACTAGGCAATATGGGATTAGGCAAAGGTAAGGGTCTGAAGGTTGGTTGTTGTGGTTGCATGGGTATGTGCAGGATCATCATGGAAAACATAGGCCCTTAAGTGGCAAAAAATTTAGAAAAAACAGAGTTAGGAAACTTGACGTAAAAATTTGATTAAGTTATCTATATTATTTCAAAAATATGTAAGAATAGAATTTGTATAAAATTGAATGCAGTTTCTAAAATACTAGGTTTGTTTAAAGCAAAAAAGATCTATTTGGTGATAATTTTAAATGTTAATGCAGTGGTACTTAAATTTCAAGGAAAAAATAAGTAGGTGTCTGTCTGACCACCCTAACCACAATAAAATGATACTATTTTTTTATAATATTTTAGATATAAGTAGAGGACTCATGTCCTGGTGTGATGCATATTTGTTTGTAATTTTTTTCCAAGTAAATAATTAATTATGAATTTTTCATTACAAATTTAAAAAAATATAAAAACTTGTATGTCTAACCACCTTAACTTGGTCAAAACTTCATGAAATTCAATTTTCCTTTTTTTAATCCTATAGTGTGCAAAGTATAGAATGTGACGCATGTTTTGGATTCAAAAATTATGATACCATTTGAAAGCTATAGATGTTTTTCAATTAGCTTATCAATCAAGACTTTAGTCGTAATTTGAATAGAAAATGAATAATAATTACTTTTTAAATTCAAAGTAAATCATAATTTATATTGGCTGAAAGCTGAGAATCTCATTTAAAAACCCTTTTCGTTTCATCAATTTTGGGAAGAAAAAATGTCGTCAGCCACATAACCATCATATTGCCACTTTTTGGCCCATCATGATCCTATGCATACCCGCACATTGTTTCTAGTTTTATATGTATGAGAAACAATATTATGAATCAGCTATTGTGATACATTAGTCTTAGGTGGGTAAAAGATAAGTTTGGGGTTTTTTTGAATTTTTTGCTTGTGTGATGAAGGGTAAAGGATAATTTGAGGTTGAATAATATTAACATCCCTTAGCAAATGAGAGCCAAATATTACTTTATCTTCTTAATCTAAGCAGCAATATCATTATTGTCAATGTTTTCCTCTTCTTGTACCATGATATCTTCCTTAAAGGAGGAGAGTTTTTAAGAGAACTAAAAACCAAACACTCTTGACATTCAAGGATTGGTTCTTCTAAAATAACTTCATCACAAGTAAGGGAGTTATCAATGGCTAGATTTTCTTGATTATCAATAGTGGGGATATGAGGAGAAGGATCTATTTGATTTTTTGTTTTCTCTAAGGTATCATTACATCATGTGCCATATTATCCACCCTATTAGGAGAGCTTGTAAGATCACATTCCATGCTTATATTTTGTAAAGTAGCTTCATCACAAGTAGGAGAGACACCAAGGGAAGGACAACTATGATTTTCAAATAGATTGTCCCAAATGGTAGGAGAATTAGGGAAGGGGGGGACAAGATTCCCATGACTATTAATAGGTATATCTTCTAACACCAACCTGTCCTCTTTGCATCAAGGAGGTATATTAGGAGAAAGACAATTTTGAGTCTCATGGCTATGGAGACTAGGTAAGGTGATGTTTAGAAATGTTTCTATGATCTCATCTTCTTGTTTTATAATATCTACCAAAGGGGCATGAGGAGAGGGACAATCAAGATCCTCAATGCTTGTATCTTCTTTCACCAAGATACCTTCATCACTAATAGGAAAGGTATCGGGAGAAGAACAAGCATGATTACTATGATTGTCTACAATAACATCCTCACCAATGGGAAATGCAATATTAAGGATTTTTTGGATTTTTTGATTGTGTTTCTGATATTTGGTTGTTATTAATGTCAACACTATTAGCATTGATGTATTGAAGGTTGTATATGTTGAGGATATTGAGAAATTTGTTAAAGAAAGTGTTGCAAGTTGCCAATGGAATAGTGAAGGTCATGAAGGTGTATTGCTTAGTACGTTGAGGATTAATCATTGTGGAATAAAGGGTTTATTGCTAAGAGTATCTAGTTTATCCACTGGAAGTTTCAAAGGTCTACCTAAAATTTTGATCATGTTATGAATAGTTGTGTTCTGACAGTTTTTATGTGGTTTTAGTTAGTATTCTTGAGTGAAGTTGATGTGATGCTAGTAATTTCAATTGTTGCGGATATTTCAGTATTGGTTCTTATTGCTTTTGGATTCTTCTATATCATTCTCTATCTTTGCTGTGTTTCTATGTTGATTGGTGTGTTCATGGTCAAAAAAATTTCTCATGTGTGTTTAAGTTTTCATGTTCTTGGCCTACATGGTGGTTGTAACGTGTTGTGGATCCTTGGAGATTAAAATTTGAATGTTTTGCACACTAAAGGATGTTGTTTTGGGCCACAACATAATATTGGCCAATGGTGTTTGATTCGCATTGAAAATTTATTTGTAAATTTGGGCCAACATTGAAAATATGTTTTATATTTTGGCCAACAAAGTTTTTGATGAAATTCACGTTGCGGATATATAAGAGAGATTTGTTTGAGAAAATTGAAGAGTTCATAAGTGTGTGAGAGTAGAGAAAGAGAAAATGTGTGAATAATTATCTAATCATTTGATTGCAAAGCAGAGTGTGAAGAAGTTTGAGCGAAGTGTGAAGGAGTGTTTATGTGCTTAACTAGAATTGTATCAAGTTTTTGCATAAGCTATTTTCTCAGTTCATACCCTACAAATCTAATCTGTATTTCTATTCTTTGGGCAACAATCCCTCTTGTACATTTGATTAGTGAGCTCTAGGCAGTGTGCTTGAATGCATGTGCATTCCCATTATTCTTCTCTATACTTTTAACAAGGTATAATGTTGTGGACTAACATCCATTGTGGTTTTTCCCCTAACAGGGTTTCCACATAAAAAGAATTGTGTTCTCTATGTTTTTGATGTGTTGATTGCTTATGGTTTATTGTTCATGCATCAAATATAAGATTAAGTTAAGTTAAGTTTGAAATGTTTAAATAATATGTGACAACTAATTCACCCCCCTCTCAATTGTCAGTCCTTGTTTTTCCAACAATTGGTATCAAAGCAAGTTCCTCTGAAGAAGTTTAAAATCTTGAGGTTGTCCGAGATGGCATCATAAAAGAAGGATAGCCCTAGATTTGATGAAACAAACTACTATTTATGGAAATCTAGAATGGAGTGTCATATGAGGTGTATTGGTGAACCGTTCTAGAAGATTACAAAGAACAAATATAATATTCCTCAAAATGGTCCTTCCACTCCTGATGAGATTACAAAGGCTGAGACTTTAATATCAGGGCTATTGAAGCTTTGTTGAGTGCTCTAACAGATTCAAAAATGAAAAATGTAATAGGTCTAAAGACAGCTCATGATATTTGGATGAAGCTGGAGAATTTGTATGAAGGGAATGTACATGTGAAGGTCACTAAGCTACAGAGTTTGAAAGGCAAGTATGAAAATTTGAAGATGGGTGAATATGAAAATATTTCTTCTTTTATGCAAAGAGTAAATGAACTTGTGATGGGTATTAGATGTGCTAGTGGTACCCTGGATGAACAATAAATTGTAGCTAAAGTGCTCATATCATTGCCTCCCTCTTACAAGTCAAAATATTATACTATTGAAGAGTTCAGATCAGTAACAAATGTGACAAGGGATATGTTGATTGCTAAACTTGCTACCTTTGAGTTAAGTGAATTTGGTGATTCTTCCCCTAAGATTGAATCTGTGTTTAAGGCTTCTGTATCCAAAATAAACATGCAAAGATATGATCTGGGGGAAATTTATAGAAAAAAAATAAAGTATGAGGAAGAGATGAAACAACCTGAAGAAGAAGAAAGAGAGGTAGAAGAGCTGGAAGTACTTATTGTGAAGAAATAAGGTAGAGGACAAGGTAAGTATAAAGGAAAGTTTCCTATTAAATATTTCTCTTGTAGTAAAATAGGTCATTTTGCTTCAAGGTGTCCTAAAAGAGTTCCTAGGACTAAACCTAACAAACCTAGATTTCAAAATAAGTGCTATTTTGTTGAAGGTGTGATTGATGAAGAATCTAATAAAGACAATGGAAATGAAGATGAATGGGTTTTCATTGCTATCAAGGAAAATTGTTTGATGGATATTGAATCTACTAAAGTTGAGAAAGCTCTTACAACCCAAATTGAAGAAAATGATGAGTGGGTTATTGACAACAGATGTTCACATCATATGACTAGTGACAAAATAAAATTTGTAAGTCTAGAGAAATATGATGGTGGGGTTGTAAGATTCAAAGATAACAATGCTGGTGTGATTCATGGGAGGGGATCTATTTGTCTTGGTGGTAAACATAATGTATTGATGGTGTAATTTATGTTGAAGGCTTAAAGCATAACCTGTTGAGTGTTGGAAAGATGGTGGACAAGAGTTATGATCTTTAGTTCAAAGATGGAAGATGCATGATACTTGGAAGTTATGGAAATATGATTGCTTTAGGTACAAAGACAAGAGGTAATATTATTCACCTAAGTGTCGGTAATGCAAGTTTAATTTCTCAAGTAGATGAAAGTTGTTTATCGTATAGGAGGTTGTGTTATGTGAATTTTGATAACATTGTCAAGGTAAGCTCCATTCAAGCAGTAAGAGATCTACCTAAGCTAGTGAAGCCTGCTAATACAATATGCAAGGAATGTTAGATGGGTAAACAAACTAAAGTTTCTTTTCAAAGCAAACATCATTCTAATGGAGTACTAGAGTTGGTGCATAATGATCTATGTGGTCCCTCCAAAATTAGAAGTCTACAAGGAGAAATGTATTTTATACTGGTTATTGATGATTACTCTAGGATGATATGCATTTCTTTCTTAAGAGAAAAATGTGAAGCATTAGATAAGTTCAAGAGTTTCAAAGCTATGGCAGAGAATGAGACAGGTATGAAAATAAAGTGCCTAAGGCCAGATAGAGGTGGTGAGTTCACCTCGAGGGAGTTTAATTATTTTTTTGAAGAGCATGGAATCAAAAGATAGTTATTTTCTCCCCAAACCCCTCAATAGAATGGAGTTGTAGAGAGAAAGAACAAAACAATTCTAGATGTTGCTAGAACAATGATGATTGAAGGAAATGTGCCTCACATCTATTTGAGAGAATCTATAAACACTGCTATGTAAACTTTAAATTGGGTAAATGTCAATGGTATTTTTGGAAAGACTCCTTTCGAGCTATGGTTTGGTTATAAACCTACTATTAAATATTTCAATATTTTTGGAAGCAAGTGCTACATTAAGAGAGATCAGGACATAGGAAAGTTTGATGCAAGGATCGATGAATGAATCTTTCTAGGTTACTCTACCAAGAGCAAGGCTTATTGGTGCTATAACAAAAGATTGAGAAAAATGGTCGAAATTCGAAATGTCAAAG
The DNA here is from genome assembly GCA_007258455.2 of Sequoia sempervirens. NCBI lineage: Eukaryota > Viridiplantae > Streptophyta > Pinopsida > Cupressales > Cupressaceae > Sequoia > Sequoia sempervirens. The sequence goes on from VDFB02000363.1 coordinate 88,109,227, forward strand.
TTGATGAGGACTCTACTAGATCATCTAGATACTATGGATATTCATTTAGATGACTAGAAAGATAGTTCAAAGGGAAGCATGCTTAGACATAGAATCAAGCTCAAGTTGTTATGATAAATCAAGAAATTCAAGAAGGAGAGACAAGTGGAAGTGCAAAAGAAAGAACAGTAGAACCAAAAGTGTGAGTGAATCCTAAAACTCTAAGGTATGTGAGATTGAATCATTCAAAGAATCAAATTATAGGAAACAAGAATAAAGGTGTGTAGACTAGAAGAAGTATTACAAAAGAGTATTGCCTAATTTCCAAAACTAAGACTAAAAATGTCAATGAAGCTTGCAATGACAAATACTGGATGGAAGGTATGAAGGAAGAACTAATGCAGATTGAAAAGAATGATACATGGATTCTTGTTTCGAGACCTAAAGATAAAAAATTGATTCGTACTAAATGGGTCTTTCAAAATAAGCTAAATGAATAAGGTGAACTAGTTTGGAATAAAGAAAGACTAGTATGTAAAGGGTATTCACAAATGGACGGTATTGATTTTGAAGAAACCTTTGGCCCTGCTGCTAGAATTGAAGCTATAAGATTATTTCTTGCTTACATTGAATATAAGAACTATAAAGTCTATCAAATGGATGTGAAGTCGGCTTTTTTGAATGTGAGTTAGAAGAATAATTATATGTTGAACAGTCAGATGAATTTCAACTGATTGACAAGGAAGACATGCTTTTCCAATTGAAGAAAGCTTTGTATGGGCTCAAGAAATCTCCTAGAGATTGGTATGCTAGATTGGATAAATACTTACTAAAGCTTGGATTCAATGAAGGTACTATTGATAGCAACTTGTATTTTAAGTTGGATCATGATAAAGAGTTGATTATTGAAGTCTTTGTTGATGACATTATTTTTGGAGATGATGATTTATGTATGAAGTTTTCTTATTAAATGAAAAGTGAATTTGAAATGAATATGATTGGAGAGATGAATTTCTTTCTGGGATTACAAGTCACTCAATTAGGCAATGGGATCTTCATATCTTAGTCCAAATATGTGAGAGAGTTACTAAAGAAGTTTGGCATGGAAGACTCAAAGCTTGTTGGTACACCCATGGCAACTAGATGCAAGTTAACATAGAATGATGATTCTCCTAAGGAAAATAAAACAAGATACAAGTCAATGATTGGTGGATTGCTCTACTTAACTTGGACTAGACTAGGCAACATGAATGTTGTATGTATGGTTGCTAGTTTTTAGGTTGATCCAAAAGAATCTCATGTGACTGTTGTAAAGAGAATCTTTAGATATCTGAAAGGAACAATTGATTTTGGGCTTTGGTATCCTAAAGATGATGATCTTACATTGAGTGCATATACTGATGTGGATTGGGCAGGAGGTGTAGATGATAGGAAAAGTACTAGTGGTGGTGTTTTCTTCCTAGCCTAGAAGAAATTGGTGTCTTGGTTGAGCCAAAAGAAGAATTCCATTTCCCTATCTACTATTGAGGTAGAATATATTGTTGTTGCAAATAATTGTACTCAAGTGATATGGATGAAACAGATGTTGAAATATATCAAAGTATCATATGATGAACCTATTGCCATATATTGTGACAAATCAAGTGCAATAAGCATATCGAAGAATCCAGTGCTACACTCTAAGACCAAGCATATATCAATCAAGCTTCACATCTTGGGGGAGAAAGTGAATGAGAAAGAAGTCAGATTGGAGTATGTTCCTACCAAAGAATAGGTTGTACAAATTTTCACCAAGTTGTTGCCAATGGATACTTTTGAGCATCTCAGATGGATGCTAGGGGTGATTACCTCCTGATATGAACTAGAGATGCATTTACTTGCATCAATTTGTATGCTTCAAAGCTATATTCTAATCTAGATTGATGTTTGTGTGGATGCTACTCAGGGGGAGTAGTTAGATGCACAAATATGTGGTTCAAATCTTGTATATGGGAAGACAATTTTTATATTTTCTATTGATGTCAAAGGTGGAGAAGAGTCATGTGAAAAACTATGAATTATCTAGAGAGAAGAGCCTTGTGGCGTGAAGATCATATAGAAGAAGTTGAGGAAGAAGATTCAGAATCTAAGGGGGAGTAAGTGTTGATTGAGAGTTGTGCTAATGATGTTTTTCACATCATGTGTTCCCATCAATTCCAAAGAAGGAGATTTTAAGATGTCCTAGTTGTGTTGTTGATATGTGGTTGCCATTGATGTCAACACTATTAACATTGATGTATTGAAGGTTGTATATGTTGAGGATATTGAGAAAATTGTTAAAGAAAGTGTTGTAGGTTGCTAGTGGAACAGTGAAGGTCATGAAGGTGTCTTGCTCAATATGTTGAGGATCAATCATTGTGGACTAAAGGGTTTATTTTTTAGAGTATCTAGTTTATCCACCAAAAATTTTAGTGGTCCACATAAATTTTTTATCGTGTTATGAATAGTTACGTTCTAACAGTTTTTTGTGGTTTCAGTTAGTATTCCTAAGTGAAGTTGATGCGATTCTAGTCATTTCAGTTGTTGTGAATTTTTCTCTATTGGTTCTTGTTTCTTTTGGATGCTTCTAGATCATTCTCTATCTTTTTTTTTGTCCACATTGATTGGTGTGTTCATGGTTGAAGACTTTTCTGATGTGTGTTTGGGTTTTCATGTTCTTGTCCAACATGGTTGTTGTAACATGTTGTGGATCCTTGGAGATTAAAATTTGAATGTTTGGCTCACTTGAGGATATTTTTTTGGGCCACAACATAATATTGGACGATGGTGTTTGATTTGCATTGAAAATTTATTCGTAAGTTTGGGTCAACATTGAAAATATGTTTTATATTTTTGTCGACGAAGTTGTTGATGAAATTCATATTGCAGATATATAAGAGTGATTTGTTTGAGAAAAGTGAAGAGTGCATAAGTGTGTGAGAGTAGAGGAAGATAAAATATGTGAATAATGATCTAATCATTCGATTACAAAGCAAACTGTGAAGAAGTTTGAGTGAAGTGTGAAGGAGTGTTTCTATGCTTAACCAGAACTATATCAGGCTTTTGGAGAATCTATTTTCTTAGTTCATACCCCACATATCTAATCCATATTTCTCTTCTTTGGGAAGTGATCCCTCTTGTATTTGAGTAGTGAGCTATAGGAAATGTGCTTGAATGCATGTGCATTCCCATTATTCTACTCTATACTTTTAATAGGGTATAATATTGTGGACTAACATCCACCGTGGTTTTTCCCCTAATAGGGTTTCCACATAAAAATTTTGGTGTTCTCTATGTTTGTGATGTGGTGATTTTTTATGGTTTATTGTTCATCCATTAGATCTGAGATTAAATTAAGTTAAGTTTGAAAATTTTAAATAATTTATGACAACTGATTCATCTCCCCCTATTGAAGTTGTCAGTCCTTGTTTTGCCAATAGGATTGTGTCAATGGTTTGATCATAACTCTGACTGACATATTACTTAATGACCTCATTGTTGTAATCAAAAGTGAACTCATAGGAGGGGATGTTGTACTTATGCAAACCATTTTTAACCATATCAAAGCCACATCTCTTGAAAGAAAACATGCTATCATGAAAAAGTAACTTAGAAAGTACAATGCAATGATCTAAAGTAAAATGTTTAAATGAAATTTTCAGATGTGAAACAAGGTAATTTTTTTATTACATTATGCAACAACCTAAAAGATGAAATATTGTAAATGCAAATTTGAAATTGAGCAATGCATGAAATGAGCTAATTTAAGAGAGATCTATTGAAATACATGTAACAAAAACATAGAAAATTGATACAAATAGTTAATGGTAGTAAACAAAAGTGTAGAAATAGGGTTTTTCAGTGTTGTGAAAGGAAGTTTCAAGGGTGCAAAGGGATTGATTTTTCCAAGGTGGCGAATGAGTCCCCATGGGGTTTTTTTCAAAAAAAATTATATTTTTTTGATTGATTTTTTTTTTGTGTTGTATGATCCAGAACTAAGGTGAAAATGCATATTTTCATAAAGTTTTAATGATTTTAGATACAAAAATGCAACCTATATGCAAAATTTTAGAAACCCTAGATGCCAATTAATTAATGAAAACCCAAATGCAAAGTTAATATAAACTAGATCTAGGATGATGATGGACTCCAAAATTAGAAAAGAAGGTATTTGAAAGTTGAGTTCACAAAAATGTGGACAATGGAAACAGATGCTTCACTTCCTTGACCACAAAATGGATACAAAGAGAGAGATCCAATTCCTTGATGTTCACACTCAAGAATACCTTAGAGATCTTAACCCAAAGAAGTATGTGAGAGATCTAACTATAAAGTATCCTAATATAGGGTTTGGGATTAGAAAAGGTTGAATGAGGGGTTCACCACCAAGTGCAAACTTGGAAAACATGAAGTGTTTTAAACCACAATGTGAAATGCAAACATATGCTAAATGACCTAGAAATGTTCATGAAACAAAACAAAAAACTATAAAACTAGAAGTGTGTACCTAGAGACTTGTAGAGGCTAGAGTGAAAATTGAAAATGCCACTGATTCTAAAATTTTTACCTACTGGGACTCATTTGCAATTATGGGAAAATCAATCCCAGATCTGGAAAACTACACTGGAGCATATTTGGGACAAATGGGTATCCAAATCTATGGAAACCTCTAAAAAATAGGTATAGTGGGACTCATTCACCACTAATGGCGAATGAGTCGACTTTGATTTTCTGAAAACTCAAAAGTGGAAACAAAAGCTCCCAATCTACTCTTTTTGTACCTCTAGGTGTTCGGATCTGAAACCTTGATTTTTGGCACTATAAGTGACTTTTTGTGGATATTTTGTCCTAGCCAATAAGGAGATGAATTCAACAAGTTTGCAACCTATTCTTGAATCATATCCAAGCCTTCAAAGTACTCAAATCTATTATCACACAAAGAAAGAGAGAGAAATGTTGAATGCTAGGGAATAGGGTTTTGCCTTAGTCAAGCCCTATTTAGGTAATTAAACCAAATGAAAAAATAAGATGAAGCATGAACATGAAATAATGGAATTAAAACCTTGCCATGATGATGGATCTTGAAGTGTTGCAACAATGGATGAAGAATCTATCCTTTAATGCTTCATAAATGAGCTTGAATGTTATCTTGATTCCCTTTATATGCTAAACCCTAACTTGCTTGACTTGAGATGGATGATGAATGGTGAATGAATTATTAATTAGGGTTTAGAAGCTTGTTTATATAGGAAATCCTACTCAAATTCCCATTAATTTGATCCCCAACACTGACATTGAAGAAAATTAAACTTAAACCCTAATTTTTCCCACTCAAACCTTGAAAATGGCCCAAATGGGACTCATTCGCCATCCTAGATGAATGGGTCCCATAGGGGTTCCTTTCCAACTAGGATGTTGGGGAGTCAATAATTTTCATTTTTATGTTGATTTTATTGGGTCTTTGATCAGAATAAGCCTTGAGATGCACAATATGTGGTCATAGGGGCCTATTAATGATGATGTAGAGGGTAATTAGCACTAGGGACATAAATTTTAATGTGAAAGTGTGATTAAATACACTCTACAACATTAAAATGAGGTCAACATAACCTAGAAAGGCACAACATCCCATGTGAATGTGTAAAACACATTACAACACTAGATTAATAAGATTAGGTTTAATTTACAATCCTTCTAGATTAATGTGAGAATGCAATTAAATTCACTTTACAATATTGAATTAATGGAAAAATAGGTCCATTAGACTTAAATACTTAATAAAATTCTAGAAATGTGTGAATGTCATTTACAACACTTTACAACACCTTTACAAGACATGTATTTTATTTATTTTGCAAGGGCCCAAGACCTAATCTGAATGTGTTATCCACATTAGAACATTAAATTAAGGAAAAATTAACCCAAAAATCACAAGGAGCACCAAAACAAGAGACAAAAATTAAAAGGGTTACTTTTTCAGTGTCCATAGTTATGGATGAGTTTGAGGTAGAAGCAAAGTTCATGATGAAATTTTTTATGTAGTATCTCATTGAAGATGCTTGAGAGTGGTATAGGAGTTTTTCTTTCAAGAGAATTAGCTCTTGGGAGGAATTCAAAAGGATATTTAGAGAGCAATACAGTGATAAGGTTGATTGAACTTTTCTATTGAATCAATTTAATAACAATGCTAAAGGTCCTAATGAATCTATGGCTAAGTTCAATACAAGGTTCTGAAAGTCTAGGAAGATATTTCCTCCTCGTCTACAATTGAATAACAATGTGTGCTTGGTAAATCACTTCAATTCTTTTGATACAAAAATGAGTTACCACCTATTGGATAAGAATCCTCGGACATTGAGGAAAGCTTACAAGATGTTAGAACATATTGAGAATATCAACAAAGAAATGGATAAAATTGGTAGAAGAGATGATGCAAAACTCTTTAGAAATCCAAAAAAGGAGATAAAATATTGGGTGCTAAAGGGGGCACTCTTATGGATAAGATTGATAATTTTATGAAAACTATAAATCACAAAATTGTAAAACAAGAAAAGGCTCAACCAAAAAATTATCAAAGGAATGAAAGACCCCCTCGGTTGTAGGATCACCCATATAATACCAATTGGTATAATGGAAATCCTATTCCTAATAATCAAAGAAATGTCTAGAATAAAATTCCTCTGGATCCTCTGCAGAAGAATTCAGGAAATTTTGTTGAAGACGCCCCTTGGTGCATGGCTTTTCGAATACCACATTCTCCTCAGCAATGTGCAATTGCTCAAATGGTTGAGGTGGAAGAGGATATTCTTGAAGACTGTGATCAACCAACTAAGGATGATAATGATATACTCATGGTTATGGGTGATTTTTATTTTGTTGGAAATGAATGCTCATCTAGTATGGAGTCCTGTGAAATGGACATAGATGATCAAACCCAAATTTCTAGTACATATCATTAGCAAGTTATCTCTAATGAATGTTGATAGTGATTCTAAGGTATACAATTTGGAAACAATTGAAGATGGTGTGTCCCTAAGGAGGACCTTAGATGAATAGATTGCAAGATATTGGTTGCCCAAGTTAGAAGTTCATACCATCTAAGGCATAGAATAGTCGATGGTGAATAGGGTAGTCTGACTAGTCTTTTCATTAAGGACCAGAATGTCAAAAGAAAAGAACACAAGCCTGGTGGAAAAATAGAAGAAGTCAAAGCTAAAGAAGTCATGGGAGGTAAAATTTGGGCTAAAAAAGTAGATAATCCAAAAGCTAATGCAGAATTCGAGTCCCCTACTGCTAAGATAAAGACGCAAAATCGAAATCCTGACATTATAAGGAAGGATTCCAAGAATAAAAGCTAAGGTAACCATAAATCAATAGAAAAAAGTATGCTCCCAATTGAATTACCCAAGTATACTCCTGTTGATATGTTCCAATTGCTTAGCCAAGTGATATTATCTATGCATTTTTCTTGAAATGATGAGAATGGATGAACATAAACAAAAGGCAATAGCCCTTATCAATGGTGCTACTATAGCCTGTAACAATTTAGTGGTTCCCACTCCATCCAAAGTGAGTGAAAAGGATAAGAAAGACAAGAAATTTGAGGGATTCATCACTAATATTCCCCATATCTTCCTAGGAAATTCAGTGACTACTTGTCCTAGGAAGATTGACCCATTTTTCTGCACACTGATTGTTGAGGGAAATTTTCTAAAAAACTGTATTATTAATTTTGGAGCATCCAATAATATCATGCCAACCAAAGGTACCACATATATTCAAGTTGTGCAAGAACTAAAGGTACCACATATATTGGAGCATTCTCCTAAAGATGATAAAATCCTTTTTATTGACATTGATATCAATGAATTTAAGATTGAAGAAGTATCAAGAGAACTTGATAGATACACTGCACCTTTAGAAAATGAGGTTTTAAGATTATCTGATCAGGACATACTTTGGATAATGTACTTTTATGGTGCAAGTTCCAAGGAAGGGTCTAGTGCAATGATATTATTGGTGTCACCTAGTGGAAATGCATACAAATTCTCTTTCACTTTATCTTTTGTCTATATGAATAATGTGGAAAAATATGAAGCATTATTACTAGAATCGAGATTGGCTAAGAAGCATGGAATAAAAAATTTAATGGTAATTGGTGATTCTGCGCTTGTGGTATCCTAAAGGAAAAAAATGCTTGCAAGAATAGCATACTGAAGCAATACAAAAATGTTGTTTGGGATTCCATTGAGTAGTTTGATTCTTTTGGAATTGACTGGATGGAAAGAGGACAAAATAGAGTAGTTGACTTACTTGCTAACTTTGTGTTAAGACTAGATGACATAACTTTTATGGGTATTTCCAAGATTGAGGTATAGTCAAGGCCTTCCATTCCTAACAATGTGCATTTATACTAACAAATTTTCAATGATGATGAGTATATTCTCCAATATTTGAAATGTGTTGACAAATATGAAGGTCAGGAGATTGACTTTTGTGAATTTTTTGAAGATGTAGATGGTAAGGACACATTATTTGGGAAGGAGGTCATTTAGTTAAAGACAAACAAAATCCCCAAAGGCCTTGTAGCACTTGAAAGGTTCTTTGGCAATCAAGATAAAAGAAAGATTACGAAAACTGCTACTCATCTAGAGGACCTAGAAGAAGTAAATTTGGGGACTGAAAATGCCCCTAAGAAATTGTATGTAAGAAAGAGGATGAAACCAAAGGTTAAGAAAATGTTGATTTCCTTACAAATAAAATATAGGCATGTCTTTGCTTGGTCATATGATGACTTGAAAGCCTATAAAGAGGAATTGTTTCAACATGAGATTCCTCTAAAGGAAAATGCTAAGAAATTTAGGAAGAAGCAAAGACCAATTAATCATATGTTGTCTCCCAAGATGCAAGAGGAGCTAGTAAAGTTAAGAGATGCAACTGGCATCATAAAGCCCATCAGACATTCTTCACGAGTATCCAATCTAGTGCCAGTTAGAGAAAAGAATAGAGATATAAGGTTATGTGTTGACTTTAGGAATCTAAATAAATCCTCATTAAAGGATAATTATCCATTGCAAAACATGTAATCCATGTTATAGAAGGTAACTAGATGTGAGTTGTTGTCAATGGTGGATGGTTTTTCAGGTTATAACCAAGTAAACGTAAAGAAGTCTGAGCAATATAAGACTACATTAACTACTCCATGGGGCACCTATGTCTATGTAAGGATTCCATTTGGTTTGACAAATGTAGATGCCACTTTTTAGAGGGTTATGGATGTAGCCTTTTCAGATTTTATTGATTTATTTATGGCTATCTACCAAGATGACTTGATTTCTTACTCCAAGAAAGAGGAGGATCATTGTACACACTTGGAAAAGGTATTTACCAGAGCTTTAGAGTATGGGATCTCACTAAATCTAAAGAAATGTGCCTTTGGGGTCACTAAAGGTAAACTAATGGGGCACATTGTGTCTAAAGAGGGAGTGAGGATTAACCCAGAAAGGATTAGATAGAATCCATAGATTAGATCCCTTAGCCAAAGAATGTCAAGGGAATTTAGTCATTCTTTGGACAGATAAGTTTTTTGAGAAGGTTTGTGACTAACTTTGCATAAATCACTAGACCCATTTCCAAGATACTGAAGAAGGGTGAAAAGGTGCTTTGGAGTGAGAAGCCTAGTCAAACCTTCAAGAAAATTAAACTAGCTATCAAGGAGGCTCCAGTCTTTAGATCTCTGAATTTCTCTAAGCCAATGCACATTTTCTCTTTTGCTTCCTTTCATACTATTGTTGTTGTTTTATTACATAAAAATGAGAAGAGTTTTGAACAGCCCATTGCATTCTTTAGCAAATCTTTACAAGCTATTGAGCTTAAATATGACATGATTGAAAAGAAAGCATATGATCTAGTTAAGGTTGTGAATAATTTCAGAACTTACCTAGTGGGAGCTACGGTCACAGCTTTTGTACCAAGTGTTGATATGAAAGATATATTCACTCAAAAATAAACTATAGGAAGGATGTGTAGATGGATCAATAGGATCCAAGAATTTAACATTGATGTCCAGATTACCAAACTAGTAAGAGGGTAGGGCCTAGCTAAATTAATCACATAAACTAATTTGGAAGCTAACTAGATTAATCAGATAGAGATTGTTAATATTGCACCTATCTGTGATATGCAAACATGCAGATGGTATAGAAGGATTGTCCAATATTTACAAAATTTATAGTGTCTAGCAAATATGGCTAACAATGATAAGAGGACATTAAAATTGCATGCCATCAAGTATGTGATTATTGAAAATGAGCTATGGTGGAGAAACTGGGATGGTGTATTGCTCAAATGTGTGGATGGAAAACAAGCATTAGAACTACTTTAGGAGATGCATAAAGGAGTGTGTGGTGGTCATTACATGGCAAAAACCATTGCTCATAAAGTATTGAGAGCAAGATTCTAGTGGCCTACTATCTTCAAGCATGCTCACAAGTTCATCAAGACTTGTAATGCTTGTCAAATATTTGCAAGAAAGCTAAAAAATTAGGGAATCTACCACTTAGACCTATTTTTGTTCAAGCCGCTTTCCAACAATGGGGAATTGATTTCATTGGAGAGATCCTAGAAAATTCTAGCTAAGGGCACTCATGGATCCTTGTTGCTACTGACTACTTTACAAAATGGGTAGAGGCAATACCCATAAGAAAGGAAACAAGCAAAGTGGTGGTGTATTTCCTATTAAATAATATTCTCATAAGGTTTGGAGTCCTAGAAAAGATCATTTCAGATAATGCTATGTGTTTTAGACATGAGGAATTCAAAGACTTTTGTAATGAACACAACATACAAGTTTATAATTCTCCACCTAACCATCCTCAAGGAAATGGTCAAGTTGAATCTACGAATAAGAGGTTAATGAAAATTATCAAGAGGGTGATGGAGAAGAACAAGAAAGCTTGGGACTCAAAGCTAAATTTGGCACTCTAGGTAGATAGAGTGACTATGAAAAAGGCAGACTAGTTATTCACCATTTGGCTTTGAATATGGTCTCGATGCTAGGTTGCCACAAAAGAGCTTGCTAAAGATTTATAATTTTTTGCAATAATATGATGATGATATTTGTGAAGATATGCATCAAAAAATTGATAATCTAGTGCAATTGGATGAAACTAGAAGGGAAGCTCAAGCTAAAAATGCAAAACTACAATTGCAAGTCAAGCATTTTCATGATAAGAGAGCTTCTCCCATAAAATTTAAGGTGAACAGTATGGTACTAGCATGGAATGCATGGGCTCAAGATAAGGGTAAACATGGAAAGTTTGAAGCATTATGGTTAGGCCTTTATCTAATACACATAGGGGGGATTCATACTTCCTCCAAAGCTTGACAGGCGAACTTTTTGAACTGTCAATACATAAACTGTTCTTAAAGCCATACTTCACCTAAGTATGTAATGATTCCATGTACACTATAGTTTTTGTGCATTTCGTTTAGGTGTGTTTGATATGGTTTTTTTTGGTTTGGTCTTTCTACCTAGTCTGGGTAGTTTCCTAGTTTTTGGTTCACTATGTTTGACTAGTCTGTTTCAACCTAAGATTCTAGGATCTCGCTATGTCTGTGAGAACCATGCATCCCCAGTCGGAGCCACTGATGGAACTCATAATTTTTATGTTCCATCTCAAAATCCTATTGAATTTTGGGTAATATTTGCATCTAAGGGCTTAGAGTTTTGATTACTATCATTGTTTAGGTTTCTATAACATACCTCAAATCCTACTTGAAAAACCCTTGAGTTTATTTCTTTGCCAAAGTGTTAATTCTCCATTGACTCCTTGTTCCTCATTCCCAATCCTTTAATTTACAACTTATGCCATCAAAATACATGAAGTAACTGACCCTTTGGTTTAGTTTTCTTGGTTGTTATATGTTAGCCCATTATTTTGATCCTTCTAAAGTTGGGCTAAATATTTCCTACTAAAATCATTTGAGTCTTAAGTTTTTAATTCTATGGGTTATAGTCTCATTAACCTAGTCGTGTCCCTCTTTTAAGACTAACAATTTCAGCATGTGTGTGCAAATATGAAAATATTTGATGACCATTAGATTGTCACAAGCAAATCTTGGTCATGCCCCATGTGCCTATTTTATTTCATGGCTTACTATTTTTTTCCTCACAAGCTATTGGGCATAATCCAAGTGTTTTATGTGATGTTGGGACCAATGTCTAAGTTGAGGATGGCAAATAGTATTAAAAGAAGATCAATACCATCTATTAACACATGTGGTTGCACCTTAGCCATTCCCCGCTTGCTCACCCCATTGAATTCTTCATTTAAATATTCAAATAGACTGGTGGGTGACTGTCGTGTGGTGAGTTTGACTATGGTCCTAATGTTTCCAAGTAGTCAATGTGTGAAGCTTTGAAGTGGAACAGCGGTTGATAGTAGGTGACCTAGGTCAATCCTGACCACTCCCCATTATCCCATGTGGTCCCTACCTTTACTAACTGAGTCTGAATGGGGTAGTGGGTGATTTCCAAATGGAATTGTGCCATAGAAAAATGGACCTTTGTCATTTTTATGGCCTTTTAGGTCTTTTTTAATGATGTTTGGTCTATATTTCTTTAATTTTATATTGTAATGTGGCTTGAACATGCATATTCATGTACTAAAATTCAAATAACGATGTCTTGTGAAGGTGTTGTGAAGTGTTATAAAACATTTCTACACTCTTCTAGACTCTATTCATTGCAATTCACCTAAAAATCACCTTTTCATTACTAATCAAGTCCTATTTTAAAGTGTTGTAAAGTCTTGTAATAAGATTTCACATTTTTCTAGGCACTTCATTATTTACACCTTTCTTATGCTTTATTTGACCCCTTTATGCCATTATAAGCTTTAATTAAGTGTATTTTTGAATGTAAGCCTAACAAACAATATTAAATGCAAGATAATTCCTGACACCCATTTCTAGGTCCTGGGTGGGACCCATTCGCCATGGGTGGCGAATGAGTCCCCCTTGGCTCCAAATTCACATTTTTTAAAATTTATTTTTGGATTTTTATTCAAAATCACTTGATGTTAGTCTATGATGAGGTATCAATGGGTTACTAAGGCATAAGATTGTATAAATAAGTGATTTTCACCTCATTTTACATCCTCCAACATTCACACATCATATTCAAGCAATCTCAAGCATTCAAGCATCTTATAACATCAAATCAAGCATTATTCAAGCATTTTGGAGCATCCATTAACAATACTTTAGATTTTCATCAACAAGGGTTTGGTAAGTTGATAGCATTTTCATGTTGTTAGTTTATCATTCTCTTACATTTCATTATTTTATTAAGGGTTTGATTACCAAAGTGGGGTTTGACCAAGGCAACTCCCTATTTGCTAAGCCTCAACCATTTTTCCCCTCTTGCATGTGTGTTTGTAGACCTAGGTATGCATATTTTACAAGTATGTAGGTGATTGAAGAGTGGTAAACAAGTAAACTAGGTGCTTCAAGTCAAATCAATCATATTTCCAGCTTGGAGAAGGTTTTTTGTCTATTTCCTATAGAATTGACTTTGGCAACCTGACAAGTAGACTTTTCCAAATCTAGTGTTGTAGAGTTGTCTTTTAATTTCTCAAAATTTTGGGAGAGGATTGATTCACCATGAATGGTGAATAAGTCCCACCTTAAGATTGAAAATCTAGATTTTGTCAAATTCTAGATCCTAACAATTAGAAATTGGTTCTTGACAAATTTTCACTAGTAGTAAGACTAATTCACCACCCTACATGAATGAGTCCCATTGTTGATTTTCTGTAATCTCAAACAACATTCCACAGATTCCATATTACTCAAATCTTGCCCAGGTGCACTATGTTTCATCCCATTTCTTTTTGTTTTGCATTAATTCATCTTTTAGTTCATTTGTTACATATCACAATGTGTTTTCTAGCATAGCTTAAATCTTAGTTTTGCATTCATAATCATTCATTCAAATCACTTACTTGAATTTATTTCACTTCATTTAGCTTAGATAACATCTCACATAACATAATTTGAACAAACCCCTTAGCATTTTTGCCCCTACCACTCCTTTTAGGTGAAAAACCCTAGAAGAGCTAGAGAAGTGCTTGGAGCCAAAAATCTACGGTTCAAGAATAACTCAGAAGACATGGAAGCATTGGATAAATGGTAAATCTTAATAAAATATTTCAACAAAAGGTATTGAGAGTAAAGTCCGCACTACTAAAGAAGATATAATGCTCATGTTTGAAGATCTTCTAATCTAGGTTGTTGATAGTGTAAGAGGAATAAAGTCTACAAGTGATTGGTCTTGGATTAAGATGTGAGTATGAAGAGGCCAGGGGACTTGATCTCAGCCTTTCCCAATCTCCCCATTGATGGAATTTGCACAAAATTTAATACTCAGGGGGAAAAGGGGAAGAAGACACGTGGTTTCTGAGTGCAGTAACAAAGAAATGGTGGAGCCCTTAGCTCACCAGCAAGTGGTTCCATATAGCTTTTAGTTATTTGATAACTATTGCAGTTGTGTACAATCAATATTTTAAAATTAGGCTAACTAAATATGGATCATCCATCAGTTAACACACATCTGTGATCAATGGCTGGCATTCAAAACTCAAATTTAGGGAAAGTGAGTCATTTTGGTTTGCGTGAGTGAGCCTTAATAATGGAAAGGACATCGATCTACTGAAGCAGAAGGTTGTACAACTATTAAAATCTGTCCTAAAAGAATAATTGAGCATTATAAAGGATATTCTACACATATGGAGAGCTTGTGTTGTGGTCTTCAAGCACGTCCAACATTGAGGCTAGAGTTATCAACCTGCGAAAGAGCCAATAAGTGAAGTGATGCCTTCCCATCAAAATTAGTGATAGAATTGTGGTTTCCCAAACCTTTGAGTCTGTTAGGGTCTTTCTTGGTTCTACAGTTTAAGGTTTGGTGTTCACAAAGGATAATTTATTGGTCCTGCATTGTCATAATTAATGTCAAAACCTTATCTAAGTTGTAAGTCATGTTCAAAGAAACCAAAAACCCTACCTTGTATATATTTTGTGTCATGGATCCCAAACCACGGTCAAATGTTTTTTTTCTATAGGGGAAGCTTCTATTCCTGAAAGGCCTTTAAATAAAGACCTTATTAACCAGTTACCACCCTTCACTAGTGAAAAACCTAAGGGTCAACTGCTTATCTGAGGTACGTAGGTAGTAGAGGGTTTGATTGACAAGAACAATTCTATTAAGGATGCCAGATTACCTTATACTAGGTGGGAATTATTCTATAGTAGGTTCAAAAATCAAAACCTAGGTATTCTAGTAGCTAACCCTTGGAATTGTGACCTAGCGAAGTTGATTGTACCTAATGTCTACATGGATGTTTATCTACTCAAAGCAATAGCCACCAATTATGACCCAGTTACAAAACTATAAGAACCTACAATAGGAAGGAAATGGTCAAAATCACTAAGGAATTTGCTCGTGTTTTCAAACTCACTAGATGGAGTGATGAAATTTCTAAGATCAATGAAAGTACTCTTAAGGAGGAATATGGCAAGACTAAGTTTTCATTTAGAGCTCATATCCTACCAAGATATCTAGTAGAAATTACATGCCAAAGGATTACAATAGGGAGACATGATAAGGAACCTTTCCCTATTAGTTATTTTGTTCCCTACTTCCAAAATACCTTTTATTACATTTTCCAGATATTTGGTTATGATCTTGTCACAAGAATGCCTATGGCATGGATGTATATGGTAGCCCATATTCAACACCCCCAATATTGCATAGTATATGATTATGCAGGGTTTCTTGAAAAAAGATTCATGAGGGCTTGATAAGATTGAAGAAAGGTGTAGAGGGAGTAAGATTTAGCTTGTACTCATTGTTGATGCATATGTTTATGTTCAAAGGTGCGCCTGACTTCAAGCATAATATAAAGGAGGGTAACTTGGATTTTCCCGTACAATGTTGGACTACTATTTCAGACAAGGATGATAGAACATATGATTATGTGATATATTTCAAAACTTGTTTCCTTTAGAATTGAAGAGAGCCTTGGTTGTGAATACACCTAGAATTCCCATATCCCTACATCATTTCTTGAAACCAAAGGAGAGAAGGCCTGAGCTAGGAGTTGATCACAATTAGGGAGATGTCATCCCATATCCAAGTTATTACACTATCTCAAGAGTGTATGGTTCCATGGTTGCACCTCACCTACTACCAAGATTTGAGCTAGATAAAATTGCTTTCCTTGAGGTGATGTGGCAATTGGGAAGTGTGGAAAATGAACATCTACTGAATCAAGAAAAATGAACATTCTTTCCTTTGTATACATGATTTTCTGACTTTTTTATGACAAAAGGAGGTTGGAACAAAATACATGATATACTCAAAGCTTACCACATGCAAAGATCAGTGGAGAGGGTCAGATATGATCCCGAAGGTTTCAAGGCCTGGTTGAAGGAGAGGAACAAGAGTTACAAATTTGTGCATATTTTTCAATATCCAGAGGATGTGATAAGAAATGAGTTGAACCTTTTTGAACAAGAAAGAAAAAAAGGAAGATGGATTTCTTTCACTAAGATGCAGAGAAAGATAATGCAAGAGGAACCTAACTTTAGAGTTCTCCTAGAGGGTGAAAATATAATGCAAAAGGTGGAACATGTATCCCATAATTTTGAGACAATAGTGAGCCACCTTGAAACTAAAGGGGTGATAAGTAGGAACAAGGGGAAAGCCCCCATGGAAGAATCATAGGGAAGGGGAGAAGTCCCCACAATGACAAAGAAATATACATCTCAAGCCCCTGAAGAACCAAGAATAAAGTTCATTGTAAGGAGAAAGAGTAAGGAAAAGAAAAATGATGCAACTCCTACTCCCTCTCAACAAGAGGAGCACAAGCCTCCTTCTCATGTGCCACAAGTACCACCACCATCTCCTCAAAGGCCAATAAGGCCCGAAATCATGGATCTTGATGCCCCACCACTTAGTGCATCACCACCAAAAGAGCCACTGATGAAGAAGAAGGTTGAAGTAATTGGTTTGGTGGACTATGCTGATGAAGACTCCAATGATGAAATTTGGGTATCAGGGAAAGAAATGAAAGGAGTTCCCACTACACCAGCAATAAGGGAAACACAACAATTAGGTATGAGGTTGATAAAAGTAGATCTCACTAGGCTGAATGGCCAAGATGATATGCAGGTGGAAGCATGCACAAAGTTTTTGGATGATGACTCATTTCTAAAGTCTCAAGCTTTTATGGAATTCACATACAGGGCTAAAAGAGATGAATATGTCAAAATCCTAGCCATAGAAAAATCATTCATCCAGAATTACCTATTACCACCATCCAAGAAAAGGTTTTGCATGAAATGAGAGCTAGGTTCCAAAGGATGACTACAAAGGAAGGAAGAGAATTAGTGAGAAATAGTTTTATTTTATTACTTCCAAAATGGGATTTACCTTCTGCCATATCCTTTCATACAATAAAGAGATGTGATAGACCACTCTACAATTCAAAAGGAGAAGTTGCAATTGCATTACAAGGGTCTGCCTTCAGTGAACTATGGGATGCATTAGATATTTGGTCTTTAGCCCCAAGTACCAAGAAGATAAACATTGTTGAGGCTGCACCTAATTATAGTGGAGGCCTAATAATAAAGAGGATATCAGAAACATCAGCTCTAGAGGCAACAAACATGTCAGTACATGTTGCATTACTCACAAGGGCCACTATAGAATTTGTAACTACAGAAAAGGAGAAGCTTAGGACAAAAAACAATGATTTTTTAATTAGATATGGAAATCTTGAACAATAGAATATGCAGTTACAAAAAAAGGTAGCATTACTGGAGGATATGTTACAAAGTTTGCAACTAGGAAAGCATAAGCAGACTGATGTTGACTCTCCTACCACTTCACAAGAAATTGAATCCCCTAAATTTACCCTAAAGTGAGTTCATCATGGGAAATTGTGCCATACAACATGGAAAGTGTGCCTATTTTATGATGGAGCCTAGTACATTAGAAAGGCCACGGGCTGAAGAAGATATCAACAAGGAAGATTTGCTCAAGCAACTAACTAAATATAATGAGTAATGTGATAATCATGATAGGGAGGTTTTTATGGATATTGTCACTATAGTTTTGGAGCATTTGATAAAAAGAGTGATTAATAGATTGAGTAACATTCACTATAGCTATTCATCCATGGTGGCCATTGTACAGAATTTTGACAATGATAGCAAAAAAGTTATTCTGCTTATGGAAATATACATCCCTAGGATGATGGAATTGATATTGATGTTAATTGGAGCTATGCATGTGATTCCAACCCACTTGAAAAGTTTAAGCCCATTGTTACTCTTGTAGGTAAAATTGATGGGTACAAGGGAAATATCAAATCTTTTGAGGACAAAATAAGAAAGTTTGCTAAATATTTTCATGAATCACATCATGACCTCCTTCCATCCATTTTAAGGGATGATGGTAGCTTCAAACCCTACAAGAATGAAATATGAAACCAATAAAGTTATTTCAGATTAGGTAGTTTCAATTTCTCAAAAATATGATATGGGCACACTAAAAAGAAATATGGATATGTTGGCTCATGGAAAGACTGTCTTGTTGGAATTTGACAAGGTAACCAAATTGTCACCAAGTATGCACCTTATAGAGAAAGTGCAGATGAGGTCATGAATTTCAACTGGCCCACTAAAGAGGAATTCCTCACATGGAGAGGTAGATACTTGGAAGGGGTAGTGGATTAATAAAATATGGCAAGGTGGTGATTTGAAATTTTGATTCTAAAGTCTGCAAACATGATGAATAACAGATAGGTGAAAATGTACACTGTATAGCCTAGATTTAGTACAAATCAGGCTTTTTCTAAGGTATGGAAAATATAGTGCATTTTCCTCAAATTGAATTAATCACTGGTCTATAGATGTGGACATATTATTTTCCTTTATTCTTTATTTCTTTTAGTTTCTCTTTCTTTTCCACTTGGTGTGTGTGGGAACAAAATTTGAGGTAACTATTTGAAGAAACTTTTTGAAAATGGGACCGAATCTCCAACAATGAATGAATACTACTTTTATTGCACACATGTTTCCCACCTCTTGGGAATCTTGAGTAACTGGAAAAGGAATCTTTATTGTAGCTGTCCAATAGGATATTGACATGTGTACTCTCGAGCCTAAGGATTTTTTTGCTCCTTCATTTCTATAAGAGGGAATTTAGGACCAAAAAGTAGGGGTTCGTTGTTTTTGCAATCAACATTGTGAATTGTAAGAGGAATATCAAGCATGTTTCAAGTTTTTTCTTAAGTTTATAGTTTGTCATTATGTATGTAATTTTGATAAGAATATAGAAAATACAATACAGAGTGATACCAATTTCATGGCTACCATCTCTCCTTTGTACTTGTTTTATGAGTTATGAATGAAAGTAATCAAGGATTATTTTGTTTGTCTCTATTGTTTCTCAATGGATATTTAATTTCATTTATGCTTATTAGTTCAATGAAATAATGTAAATGCTTGGATGATATTAGTAACTCATAAGAATTAGGTGCTAGGATATTTGTAAGTAGTCATGATAATGAATATAATATGGGAGTGTTGTAATGCAGTGCTTCTTGAGATTGTGTGTTTCTATTGTTGAGATGTTGTTAGGATGCATAGGTTGAGATTGACTCCATGTTTTGGATAAGGCATTGGTTCGTGCAAAGTATTCATAATTCAGTTTCTAGGTTGATTCATTAACTAATCACTTTTTACTCACAAACTTTCAAATGAGTACTACTCCAGTTGTTCTGTGATTTATTTTTGTTATTCTCATGCTCCAAGTGTAGGATATCAATAAATGAGCTAAAAACTTGTTTGATATACTATGTTGTTGAGTATTTGTATGAGAATTATCTCTTATATCAATGTATTGAAATGGTGGTCATATAAGGGTTGGGGCCGTAGCTCGATTGGCTAAATATTTCCTATTGCAGGAGGTTGGTCATGAGGTCTAGTCCCCCCCCACTCCTGTGGTACCGGAGGGCATGTTGTACCAGCGCCACCGGTCACGTTAAAAAATTTACCAAGCACACTACAGTTTATAGGGGGTCATGCTACTTGATTCCTGCAGTCTAAAAAAAAATGTTGGTCATATAAATTCTTAAGTGTACATTGTGGGATTACCCTCCCAGGTTTTACAGAGCCCAAAGTGCCGAAGTAGAAGTTTTACAGCTTTTACTTGTTCCTTGGCCAATCCCTTTGGAGTATTAAATATTGAAAAATGGAAAAGTCCATAGATATTTCTGAAGATCAGCTTGGTTCTTAAAAAATAACCAAATTCCTTCATCCACAAAAACATTTTATTTTAATTTTTTTCTGTGATTTCTTGTATAGACATCCTTTCAGCACTTGATTTGAGGACACTCTGGGCATAAAAAAATATATATATTAAATTAGTTGGGTAAATTAATGTTTAAAATATTATATTTGGGTGAAAATTGGAGCCAAAATATTGTAACAATTATTTTATTATTTGGATCAAAGTTTGTTATTTGGATGAATTGTAGGTTCCACATTTAATATGCTTGAATTGCCAAAATATGTAAATTAAAAGAAAACCCAATGCCCAAGTTGGGAAAATTGAAATTTGGAATATTAAATAATGGATTGGAAGATAATCTTAATGCCCATGTGCATCTAGAAAATTAATTGGGCACCAAACATGTTACAATAGCAATTACATGCAACAAGCAATTACATTTATGCATACATCTTTTTCCTGAATAGAGGTAGTGGTTTGCAGGGGGTTTTGAAAATATATTGGAGTGATTTCATTTCTTAATTAGCAGCTCTAGAAATGAGAAATTGAAATTCCCACTTATAGAAGAAAGGAAAATAAAAAATGAGTTGCAAGAAGAGCTTGAACCAGTGTTAAGAAATGGGTTTTTTGAGATTTTGTCTTGAAAATTAGTATGGTATTGTTGGTAGAAAAAATATAGTGAGCATGTATTTTTGTAGATGAATATAGGAGCTTCTATTGTAAAAAATTTTAGGATAAATAATAGAGTTTTTCATATTCAAAATAATTTCCAAAATGTGGTTTTTGAAGAAATTTTTGTGCATATTTGCAGCAGTTTAAATAATTTGAATTCCATACCATTTGGATTCATATGTTCTTTTCTTGTGAGTATGTTTTTTGTTTGAAGAGGTTAAATATTTGAGTGGTGGATTTTCCCTATCTTCATTAGTGGTATCAGAATAGGAGTTCCAGAGTGTGCAAGCAGAAGCACCAATGTGAAGCAATTTGCACTAGGACTTGTGGTGGTGTGTTGTGATTTATGTGTACATAGATTGCCGAATGTGAGGTAGTCTATACTAGAGAGGAGGGGATGGGTCATAAGGAGGCCCATAAGATTTTTTTTTGGGAACATTATTGGGAGGAAGTGGAAAATGGGAAGCAACATGAAGAGTTTGAAAAGCTCCAGGCTAAAGTGAATATATTAGAAAATAAGTTTAAAGAGGAAATGAGAACGTGGGAAGAGAGATATGGGAAGAAGAATGTTCTCTTGAAAGAGGATAGTGAAAATAAAATAAGCATACGGGAAGGGTGGAGAAAGAAAGAAGAGAAAATGATCACTATAGATCATAAATTTAATGGTAATTTTAAAGATTTTGTTTGTAGGATTTAGTAAGAACAACAAAAGTGGTGAAAAGAAGGATACCGCAATAGAAAAGGACGCATAATTTAATTATGTTAGTGAAAATTTACATGTAACAGAGGTAGATGAATGTGAAAATTTACATGTAAAAGAGGTAAATGAATTTTTGGATGATGTTGTAGCAATTCAGAGAATGGATTTTGATAGTCATATATTTGACAAAGGGAATGATGAAAAAGATAGTTCCCTATTGAAAGAGGAGATAAGAAAATTAGAAAAATTATTTTAGGGAGAAATTATAGAAGATGATGAAAACAAAGAGGTTGCAGATAATATATTTTTTCTTGAAGGAATTAAAGTGGAATATAAGAAGTTTGAAAACATAGAAGAGGAGGTTACAACAGTGGATTATGAGGTAAAATCTAAATTTTGTAATTATTTTGATGAATTTGATTTATGTGTAATGATTGAAGATGAGAAAACTGAAAAATATATTGCAGCAATAGAAAAGGGGAAGAAAATAGAGGTCATAAGGTATTTTTCTACAATTTTTAAAGATGGTGATAATGTTGATTTTTGTTTGAATGAAATTGTGAAAGAATGTGAAGTAGAAAAATTGGTAAGTTGCAGCAATAACAAGTTAAATGTTGAATTACATCAAGATGATGAAGATGATGAGAAAAATTTGGAAGATGAATCATGGAGGAATTCGAGTTATAGAGAGATTAATTTCATGAGAGGAAGAAAGAGAGGAAATGTGAAGTCCTGAAAGAAGAGATAGGAAAATTCATAGCACGGTGAAGAAAAAAAATAGGTTGATAAGGAAGAAACATGGTTAAAGGACAAACATGTGATCTTCAAATGTTCATGAGTTCCAAATCATGGAACATTTCTTCTTACCCCTGGTGTTTGATGTAGGAGCATCTAGGAGTACCAAGCAATCATACATCCCCAAAAGCATTTTATTTTAATTTTTCTTTTTTCCTATGTAGTTTCTTATTATAGATGACCTTTAAGCACTTGATTTGGGGGCATTCTAGGCTTAAAAAAAATTATTTATTAAATTATTTTGGTAGATTAATGTTTAAAATATTATATTTGGGTGAAAATTGGAGCCAAAATACTATAACCAATATTTTATTATTTGGCTCAAAGTCTATTATTTGGGTGAATTGTTGGTTGCACATTTAATGTGCTTAAATTGCAAAAATACATAAATTGAAAGAAAACCCAATTTTAATGCTCATGTATAGCTGGAAAATTAATTAGGCACCAAACATGTTACAACAAAGGTTACATGCTGCAGCAAGGAGTTACATTCATGCATGCATCTTTTTCCTAAATAGAGATAGTGGTTTGCAGGGGGTTTTGAAAATATATTGGAGTGATTTCATTTCTTAATTGGAAGATCTAGAGATGATAAATTGAAATGCCTAGTTATAGACGAAAGGAAAATGCAAAATGAGTTGCAGGAAGAGCTTGAACCGGTGTTCAAAAATGGGTTTTTCGAGATTTTTGCTCGAAAATTAGTATGGTATTATTGGTAGAAAAAATATAGTGAGCATGTATTTTTGTAGATGAATGTGGGAGCTTCAATTGTAAAAAAAAAATAGGATAAATAAAAGAGTTTTTCATATTCAAAATAATTTCCAAATTATGGTTTGTCAAGAAATTTTTGTGCATATTTTCAACAACTTAAATAATTTGAATTTCATACCATTTGGGTTCACATGTTTTTTTCTTGTGAGTATTTTTTTTTTTGAAGAGGTTAAATATTTGAGTGGTGGCTTCCCTTACTGCATCTAGTTTACAATTTTATTGAGGAAGGAAAAATGTATTTTTGGTGTTTGAACAATTTTAGGGGGTTTGCTCAAACTAGGAGGTTTGAGCAAACACCTTTTAGTGTTTGCTCAAAACCCCTAGTTCGAGCAAACCCCTTAGTTCACTTGAACCATAAAACATACATTAATTTTTAATAAAAGATGGGATTCAAGCAAATGTGGGTTTGCTCAAACCCCCAAATTAGGGATTTCTTTAAATAAAACATTTCACTATCATTTTCAACTATCATTTTCATGAGCATTGTGTTGTAGTGGAGAAGGGAAAACTCGAACCTCTTGGGAAAATTTCAGCTTTGCAAGGTGATGAACTCACCACCCTAAGCAACAAGCATCACCCTTCAGTTCGACCAATGACTTCCAAGTTGGTTAATGCTTCCACATTTTGCATACATGTCTCAAAATGAATTGCATTTGCTTGAAAGTTTCTAAACCATTTTCAACAAATCCATTTTGTCCATATCTTTAATCATGACATTCACTATATATTTTCCCATCTTCTATAATGTCAAACAAAACTTAGAAGTGCACCAAATTCTTGCTGAGTTTTACTAAAAACAAGAATATCATCCAAATAGACAACAATCAAATTTCCAATAAATTGACTTAATAACTCATCCATGTGAAACATTTGAGTGGTTCTTAACAGAAATGTTAACAAGCGTTAAATCAAAAGATATATTATCCTTGATCTTTCTTTAGAGCCAATACTAGTGTGGAAAATTGACAAACACTTTGGTAACGCCCTTTGAACAAAATATTTTTCACATCTTCATATTTCTTCATCTTCTATGAGATTAATGTTGTAGAAAACCTTGTCGGATGATGTAGAATCTAGAACCTAAATCATTTTAATGTAATAACCTTTCTTTAGGTAGAGAAACCAATTTGAAATTTTCCTCTCTTTGCCAAATTTCCTTACACTCTTTGAACAATTCAAAAACTCCTTTTGCTACATCCTCCTTTTTAATAGTTGTTTTTCTTTGTATACATACACTTTTGCAAAAAAGAAAGTAGCACTTGTTATTTTATATGTCCAGTCTCCTAATGCATACAACAAAAACATGCTTTGCTAATTCTCTTCTTCTTTCATAAGTAATTTATGCTACTAGTTCTTACCAGTCTTGATGAAGTATAAGTATTTGTTTTCAACTCAACATATGCCCTATTTTCTGCTTGACTTTGAATCTATTAAACAGAAACCAATGTTCTTGATAACATTTTCTAATAGAATGAGAACACATGGAAGGAAATCTATACCATCTCATATGTTTTTTGATAGATAATAATACTTTTGAGTTCAAATGAATCAATCACTCATCTACGTTAGTTAAATTTATAAATCAAATAGATTTATATCCTTAAAGATCAATAGTTTATTTTCAAATTAGTTTGCATTCCTTACCTTTTCATACAAATAGAAAAGGATTTTTTCTATACCCTTTTTATTTGTGACCTATATTCATCTCTCTTTTGTTAACTTATCATGTTAACGGAATACACACACTTGTACTCATATGGAAAGTATTTATTGTCTTATAACTTGGTGATTCATTTTACCTAGTAAATAGTGTAAGGAAATCAATGATTAAGGAGTTCTAGTAGCAACCCAACAAGAATATTTTCTCTTTTATATTTGGTAGTTTTAGAACACTTAATAAATTACCTAAAAAGAGTGATTCCAAATGATTCCCATTTTGACTATCATTATAAGAATTTACCTCAATATTAAAACAACCAATCCCCATATGCATAAGATCCACCACTTATACCTTAAACATCAATGCGTTGATTAGCTATTAACTAGGTTCTTCCTTATCTATTTATGATCCACATTAAAAAAAAATAATATATAAAAAATAAGAAGCTTAAGTTGCCATTACACCCTTCATGATTATCACTTCTAATTTCACCTATGATAATGAATAAGAACAAGTAAGCCATAATATTCAATCATATTATGAGTAATTAAATTCACTAGTTCTCTTAGCATTGTATGTATGTATGTATGTATACATATATGTGTATATATCTACATGTATGTGCATCCATGTAAATGTCAGAATTGATGTCAGAATCAACTAGCCTAATACAAAGAATGCTTTTTAAGTCCTCACACATGGAAGACTTGACCTCATGAGCGTTGAGCTTGGGAAGTGGTACATGTTAGATTTCTACTCCTCTCTGGATTGTCACCATTTCACAGCTGCCCTAGGGAAGTTAACACCAACAGGAAGTTCCTCACTTTCTACACAAGCCTTGAATACATCATCAATCTTCCTTGAGATATATATTACATCTTCATCTATCTCAGATGTCTCTGCATCTTGTGCATCCGATAATACCTTAGACAGAGAAGTCTCCTATAGTTTTTCCTTTGTAAACACATTCATGGTTGAACTATGTAATCGTCCAAGAGTAATGCCGCCTTCTTTCTACATATCCCATACAATCCTTGGTCCATTCAACGAGCTTCTTGGTCTGCTTGTTATTCTGGCAAAACGAGCTTATAGACTTTCAACACCCTGCTATTATCCTTCATAGCAGTGTAGTTCGGTCTCATGTAATTTTTTTAATCATGGCAGGAACATTTCGAGTACCATGTTCATTGACTGAATACTTTGGAACTAACTACTCCATTTGACACCCAAACCTATTCATTTGACTGCCATATAATCCATGCTGCAAGTAAAGGACCTTCTATAATTCATTCCTTGGAATTCTTTCCAGTAGGAGAACATGGCCATCAGCTGTAGCGACACGAATAGCCTCATATATAATCCCGGTGAAAAGTTTTTATCTTCAATTCCAAAACCCCATCTTATATGGCAGATCCAAATAATATCCCACATACACTTCTAAGAGGAGGAATAGTTTAAGAGTAAGCATAAAAGGATGACAACTAGGGTATAATTTTTACAGCTAAGAAAAAATCATAAGCCGTAGGCAAGCAATAAACCTGTAGCTACATCTTGCATACATACCATAACTTTAAAGGCTTGACATACAGACCAAATGATGACTTCCTGAATAAAACTTGAAATACTTAACACTTAAGCCTTAAAGCTGCCTCTGAAATATAATGCATAAGGCTTTTCTGAAAGCTTGAAAAAGTCTTCATAAGTTTTATGAGGTTATCTTCCATTTGTATATGTTAAGGCATTCAAACCAAACTTAATATCCACGGCTGTGTATAAACTCTTTTATATTCTTAAGGTCTCAAATGACACAAGGCATACCTGGAAAGTGGTGGATTTGTAGGCACAAAGAGCGTTTACATTGAAGTCCTTCGGGTAGGTCGAGATGTTTCGATAGATGTTTTGATATCATATCCCAAAAATACTGCCTTTCCATAAGATATACCATGCAACTTCCTTCTAAACGTGCAACGTGGGCAACTTCAATGAGTCCCAATAAACCTTCCAACATACTTCAAGCAACGTGGTTCAAGCTCTTCATTGCAGCATAATAACAAACCCTAAACTTGTTCATGCTTCTATTACTACGTGAGTGAATTTTGACTCTTTCCGAAGGCAAAAGACTTTACTTTTTCTCTTCCTTGCATTTTGGCACCCAAGAAGTATTTACATTTGATTTAATACTTTTAACAATGCTGATGCTATTTTAATCTTGAGAATTAAAATAAGCTTAACAAAAACATAGTCATATTAATATTTTTGCTCATATTATGATATAGCTCTTCAAGTAATGAAGACTAAATTTCGGCGTACAATTGTACCATAGTAATGACATATAAAGTTTTATAGGCTATGGGTTTAATTTTGTTGACTATTAAAGCTATTAACAACGAGGAAAAAGAGACATCATTTATATGATTATTTTTAGTTATTTGAAAGTTTTTTTTTTCAAATGGCATGATAACTATTAATCACAAGTAAATGGTAAATTACAATAATAAATATTTTTTTAAAGATTAAAAGTATTAATAAAGTATTTTGTAGGTTGTGGAAATGTGAGGGTAGATTAGATGGGCCAAGACTTGTAAGAAGGAATCATTTCATAAATATAATTATTGATTGACATATAGTGGTACAAAAGAAAAACTATGGACATGGACACAAAACAATAATTGTGAATGTGGAGTCTAGCCTCCCATCCATGACTTATTAATAAAATAAAAATAAAATCCCACAATAGTCTCCTAGATTCCTATAACAATCTGGGTAAGTGCACCAAGATGGTCGCACTTTTGTGGCCACAAAAGTGCAAAATGAGACAAAACGCGTTCGCGTTATAACGCGAACGCGTTTTGTCTTTTTAAAAGCAAAAAAAAAAGGAACATTCTTCATTTCTGTTTTTTCTGATTTCCATTTCTGCCCGCGGCCAAAAACCCTGCACTACGCGCTCGCGTTGTTGAGGAGGTGACTTCTTGACACTTGATCAACTTGAGTTCAATTTTCTTCACAAATATGGCACCCCGACGACGAAGAGATGCAAGAGGTAAGTTTTGTTTGGTATTTCTAATGAATTTTTTTGTTTTAAATTGATTTTGTTTGTTTTAGTTTAGAAATGAATGATTTTTTTTTTAATTTGTAGGAAATCCTCAACAAGAGGAGGAAAATCCTCAACCAAATCAACCTCAACAAAATCAACCAAAATCAACCTGCCCCACCATTCTCTCAATACCCTCCTGGCACTCAAGAAAATTTGAGGAGTGAAATTGAAAACAACAAAAAAGAAGTTGAAGATCTTATTAGTAGGTTGAGTGATCAAAATTCTTCAACCACAGAAAGGATACATCTAGCAGATTCATTGAAAGATTTGTTAAAAATGTGGATGCAATTACCCAACAAATATCCGATGGCAAAATAGGAGGCAAAACACAAGGGCATATTATGTGATAAATTATCATATAAAACAAGCAAGATTTAAAGAT
>VDFB02000363.1:88137756-88177508 GCA_007258455.2 Sequoia sempervirens
AACTAGGTTGACGAGACTATAAACCATAGGATTAAAAACTTAAGGCTCGAACAATTTTAGCAGGAAATATTTAGCCCGACTTTGGAAGGAATAAAATAATGTGCTAACATATAAAAACCGATAAAACTAAATCAAAGGGCTGGTTACTTCATGTATTTTGATGGAATAAGTTGTAACTTAAAGGACTGAGAACTGGGAACAAGGAGTCAATAGAGAATTAAGACTTTGGCAAAGAAATAAACTCAAGGGTTTTTCAAGTATGATACGAGGTATGCTATAGAAACCTAAACAATGATAGTAATCAAAACCCTAAGCCCTTAGATGCAAATCTTACCCAAAATTCAATAATATTTTGAGATGGAATATAAAAATTAAGAGTTCCATCATAGGATTTCCTAGTACCCCTGGATGCTCCTGCATCAGTTTACCCTTTCATTTGTTCTTCATTGTTAGGTGGTTTTGTGGTTGCTATCGGTGATTCATGCTTTCCCCCAATTTTTCCCTATTTATAGGTTCCAGATAGAAGGTAAGGATAACATACCCTTTTTCATCTTCATTCATCTATAGTAGAGAAGGCCTCCTTGTGCTATTGGGTTTCAATTTTCTTTTTTATTTTCCTCTTCAAACTAATTTAAGTTATATTGGAAGGAAATTATATGTAAATAGTTTAAATCATTTCTTTTTTATTTTCCTCTTCAAATTTTCCTTTTTTATTAAATCCCATTTTGGAAGTAATAAAATACCACTATATACACCATGTCATCACTCTAGTATGAATTTTTTAAATGTTGGCAGACTTTTTTTTGGATTTCTCTTGTTATTTTCATCCTCCTCTATGATGATTATTATGGGTAGTTTTTCATTGAAATTGAGAAAACTTCCTTGATTTCGCTTTCTTCTTTTTCCTCTTTGTCAATTGTGTATTAGATGGCCACCTCCTCTAAACCAATGATTTTTCATAGAATTAGGGCTTGCATGAAATAAAATAAGGATTAAGACTAACTATTCCTTTGTATCCAACTCCACTTTTCTACAAATTTTACTAAATAATACTTATTTCTTTTAGATAATTATTTTCTTTATTCCATATGCCAAATTGAAATATAAGACCACATTGTTCTTATTTTCAACTTTTATATTCAACTTAGATGTCTCTATCAAAAAATATAGAAAACTCACTTTATTTTATTTTTTTCTAAATTTCATGTGGTGGATAAATTTTAAACTTTTTTATTTATTTTCTAAAAGGAAGAAAATTGTAGCTCTATAGTTTAGGACATAGAATAACAATTTTTCTTTGCTTCTCATTCAAGGAAACCCTAGAGATCTCAATCTAAGGATGTAAAGGGGAATGAAATATATAATAGGATGTCCTAGGGTTTGATTAAAGATAGTAAGAGGGTTCACCACCAAGCTAGGGCTTGGAAAGACAAGAGATGAATGAATCATGCAAAGTATCATACAAGACCTAGCTAAATGATCTAAGAAATGAAATTGAAATATATAATTTAAAGGATTGAGAATAGAAAAAGGTATACCTGGAGGAAAGATGTGATGAAAAAAATCTCCAATACCCTGAAAAACTTGTTGTTTAATGCCCACTAAGACTCATACACTAGTTTGGGTGATTTATTCCCAGACTAGGTTTTCTGTGTTAAAATAGGAATCTACCAGTGTTGACCTAAATCCATTGAAATATAGAAAAATCCCTATAATAGGACTCATACACCAAAAGTGCTCTATCAGTCCCACTTAACTTTTTTGGAGGGTTGATGATTCTACTCTCCTATGTATTCTCTTCCTTCCACACTTTGTTTTCGGATCCAAAACCATGATTTGCAACTTGTAGGTGAATTTCCATGAATATATCAACCTTGTGACAACTTGATGAATTTCTTCAACCTTGCAACCTAATCTTCAAAGTATCTTCAAGCTCCAAGACATCTAGATCTACAATCCCACATGTAGAGAGAAGGAAAATATTGTTGATTGTTAGGAAATAGGGTTTTTCCTTGGTCAAACCCCATTTAGGTAATTAAACCTTGTGATAGAACAATGAAATGTGAACATGAAAGATGAAATATGAAACATGAACAATGATAACTTGAATGATGTGTTGAAATAAAAATCAACAATCTAAGATGAAGTGTCCATGTAGAATGTAGATCTTGATCTTGAACTTTGATATGAAACAATGCTTGCAAATGGATCTAGGATACTACATCACAACACTAGCTCAACAACATGCTTAATTCTTGATGATCTTGACATGATGATGGATCTTGAATTTATGCAAAAAATGATGAAGAAATATGCCCTTGAATACCTTAGAAATGCTCTTATAAAATCTCTTGAAACTCTTGTGAAGTCTTGTAATCATAAACTTGCTATTGGGAATGCTCTCCTAAAATTCTTAGGTGAAAATGGGTGAGATAACCTTGTATTTATACTTGTTTATGCTAAATTTCTCGAAATTACAACACTATAAGCTGGGATCAAATCTAGGAAGATAAAATCCCACAAAGAATTTGAATTAAATTTGATTTTGGGGCACACGGTACTCATATGCCAGAAGTGGCATATGAGTCCCATTAGGACTAACTATGGGACACATTTTTCAAAAAATCTTAGAATGATGTGAAATATAGATTGGGCCCCTAAAACCTAATGCCCAAAGTGGCGTATGAGTCTCGAATCACTAAATATGGGCCACACAACCTAAAAAGACATGGATTATGATTGGATGTTGGTTTATGTTAGAATTATCTCTAGAAAAACATATTTAATATGGCTCGTGGATGCAAAATAGGGCCAATTAAGGCATAAATAATACCAATTAGTAATGAAGACCCTAGATTATTGTGAAAGTGTGGTACGACACTTTACAACACCCTAAATAAGGAATAATTAATTCCATTTAGTTTATAAGGGCCCAAAACTTAATGTGAAGGTGCAAATAAATACACTTTACAACATTAAATTAAGGAAAAGTTAGGTCAATTTAGTTTAGAAGAGCCCTAAATCCAATGCGAATGTGGAAAACACATTACAACACTAGATCAAGGTGACATTAGGTCTATTTTAATGTTAAACATTCAAAAATCAAGTGTAAAAATGTAAACAACGATATTTTTTGATAGTACATTTAGTCCCCAATTTAGTGATAGGAGGAACTTGCTTCAAACTCAAATGAAAGTAGACATTCAAGAGGGGTCCAAGTGTAGAAATGTGGATGCTCTAGGATGACAAAGATCAAGTGAGTGGTCAATCCCCTAGGATCTAAGATCCTACATCAACTGGCATAAGAACAAAGGGACATGCACAAGGTGTATGGTATGTAGCACCAAGATACACAAACATGAAATGCCAATAACTAAAAGAAAGAGAAACAAAAATAAGCAAAAATAAAAAGAGGTGGATCAAGCTTCAACCGTTTGTCCCACACATTGTGGATCTAACCTATTTGTCCAAAAATTCACACTCACTCTGAGGGAACGAAACATTGTGTTGTCCCCTAGGTGAGTATCCAAAATGAGCAACTTAGTGAGAAAGTCATGCCTCTGTATCAACTTCTCACCATATAATGAGAAAGTCATGCCCATGTTTAGGCTTCTCATCATACATTTACCATACCAAATCTATACCTCTTGATAACTTTGACAAGGCACCACAAAACATTGAACTTCAAGCTTCATGAGGTAAGTAAAGCTTTGTATGCTTGAAACTCATGAAAAAATAGGATGGCACTATAAGCAAGCAAAGTGTATTATGCAAGGTGGCCATATAATGGATATTATAAATGCAAAGTAGTGCATGGAACGTTCAAAGGGGTTTTGCTTAGTTCATGTAAGCTCTTTGCTTAGGGAACATTGTGCCTAATGTCTCTAAGAGAGGACAAGTCAAAGAAATGTCATGCTTTCAGAGGATATCTGGCTCAATGAAACCACCAAGAAAAGGATGCATCATATGAAGAAATAAAATCACACAATTAAATGTATGAGTGTCAATGTATGCCCCCACTTTAAAGTGGTTGCTAACACCATTGTTATGAGAAATTTCTTTAAAGTAGACATGAGAGCTTATTTGGAAAGCCCTATGCCAAGTCAAATGTTTCCAATAAGCTATGTCATGAAAAGGGAAGGGGTTACCCCCAAAATGTATAACTTAGTACGTCACATGCAAGCCAACTTAAGGCATGTCACCCAAATCCTAAGATTTCTCTTATATATACATGAAAGATGATCAACTATCTAAAAGAGACAATGGAAAGTGACATACGAGGGCAAGGCTACCTAAGCCGTAATGATTGATGAAAAGCACGCTAGAGTGAAAATTAGTATCAATTAGAGGAATTAGGTTCCCCAAAATAAGGAAGAGCACCCCACTCCTTAAGATGTTGAAATTTTCCACTTAAAACCTTACATTCATTAGTAGAATGACCATGAACTCTATGATATGCACAAAATGAATTCTTGTAGTAAAATTTCTTTTGTGTTCTTGGAGGTAGGGATATTAAAAAATCTTGGAGGGGTCTCAACAAGATACTCTCTTGATCCATAGTAGATGTTCCTTTATTATGCGATAAAGATGTCTCTCGCTTGGTACAAGATGTCATACCTACACAAGACTCTTTAGATTGTGATATTTTGTACTGTCCTTTATAGGAGTGTATAAAATCTATCAAATTCAAATCATTAGTGTTTTGTGTGATGACATTGATGTTAAACTAGGATTTATTTGTTTCTTTCATTTCTTTCAAAGGACAAAAACCAAGACCAATAGTGTTTATCAATTGAGGATGCACTAATATTAAAGTTGGCCTAGAAGAATATTTTGCACTTGAGCATGTTGATATTGAGTGAAGGCTTGTTTTTTTTCTTTTGAAGGATAATAACCAAGACCACTAGGTTTTTCTTACGTGTGGGGTTTTATAGGAACATGGATACCTTGTTCTATAGCACCACATCCTTTTCCACTATGCCCGAGTTGTCTCATAAGTTCATAACCTCTTTCATAATTTTTTTCATTTCTTTAGGATTCAGTGGTTGTTGATAGTCAGTTTCATCAAATTTTGTTGTGTAACTTGCTTCTTCTTCTAAAGTGGTTGAGGTGGATGCTTTTGTGAGCACCCATTAAAAATCTATTCCATAGTGGATTGGTGTCAAATGTGAAAATGACCCTTTTCCCAATCCTTGCTCAAAAGCTAAAATGATGAGATGCAATGGAGATGAAGAGCAAAATCAATTCTCAAACCAAGAAAGTGACTTTGCATAGGTTGTAGATGGATTTGATGAAGAATGAGGTCTTCATTTATTGATTTTATTGATGAGAGATTGGCCAAATGGGTGAATGTGGGACTAAATGTAAACCAATGAAAGGAGGCCACTTATCAAGTTGTGATAGGTTGAAGGTTGTGCAAGATTGGGAAATGTGCCCAAGAGAGGGAGTTTCAAATTCAAATTTGTGCAATAAATTTTGAGAGGGGGACAAGAAAATGAGAAATAAATGCAATGTTGGAGGGACAAGTAAACTTGTCCTCATTTTCAAATTTGAAGGAATATTCTGTTTTATGCCAAGTTGATGGAAAATAAGGGTTTTAATAAATCAATAAATTGATCTATTTGTGCAAGTGGAGATATCTAGAGGATTTGATGGGTGATTAGGCTAGGCTAATTAGATTTAGATTAGCCTAATGATGATTAGGATGAGTTTGACTTCTATGACTTAAATATTTGATTTATTTAAATTAGAAAAGGATGAAATATGCATTTGGAGATTTAATTAAATAAAGTTTAGTTTATTTAATTAAAGGGATGATGTTTGATTTATTTAATTGAAAGGTTAATGATAAAGTTTATTTAATTTTAAATTAATGACCTTATGAGATGAAAATTAATGAGATTACCTAATGAATGGATGAAGGTGAACTTGATTAAATTGATGAGTGGACCTAATTGAATGCATAATGTTAATTTTGCATGTCTACATTGTGCCCCTCTTTGAAGCAATGTACTTGCTGCGATCAAAATTCAATTTTTTTCTTATTTTTTTGGTTACCTCAGCAAAAAGTACACTAGTACATTGCCCCCTCGAGAGATCGAGCGAAAAGATTCAATTTGAGGGTCGATCTCGCGATAAAGAGGTTTGAAATGGATGGTTATGGATGATGATGCAAATGAGATGATTTTAAGATGCTTAGAATAACAAATCTATATTATCTTAAACAACTTAAATGATGATATGATGTGATGATGGATGAGATATATGATGTGATATGCTATGATTATGCAATGGATGGTTTATGAGATGCTTAGACTAACAGATCTATATTATGATGATGATATGCTATGATTATGATATGCAGAATATTGATGGTTTGTGGATGCAAGATGGATGCATTGGTGATGATGAATAACTATTCATGACATGATGTTAGTGTGGATAAGAAGACATTAGATGATGACAATAGGATCAATCAAGCCAACTTTATGAGAGATGATGATGATGAAATGATGATGAGAAAATGGATGATGATAGATGGATGATTTGCTTATCAAGGATTGGGATTTTAAAAGGGTCACTTACCTTATGTTTGATAACACACATAAGCACGATGCATCAAGGTATAAAGGAACAGGATGGATTTGTACTTAGTGTGATGGAATTTGACTCGAAAAATAGATAAGAGTATTCTTGTTCACACCTGACATACGAAAACCTTGCTAGGATGCACTTTAGAAGTTTCAAACATCTCGGACCAAAATACGAAAAGGTATAACCAATCAATGCAATAGTCAACAAGTTGTCCAAAACATCCTCTATACATATCTAACAAAGCAAGTATTCGCCAAGTTATTTTACAAGAACGTCCAACAAGCACAGCAGACAAAAGAATAATGATCGTTTCCCCATTCCTATCTCTCTAAATCCTTCGTTCGGATATCATCGAGAGGTCCTTGGACTGAGCACAATTAGATAAGTGAAAAGACAAAGATAAAGCACACAAACAAGTTGATGTTCTTCAATACCATTAACCAAAAGGGAATGTGTTTTCAAGGATAGGAACCGAAACTATTGCCAAAAGATAATGCCCATTGTAGGAAGGATGCATCCTAGGACATGTTAGTGGATGGCGGCACATCATTTTTTTTTACCCAAAGTGTTCCTTCTGATAAATAATGCCCCTTGTAAGAAGGATTCATCCTACGACATGATACTATCAGATGATTGATATGCGGCTAATTGGATGATGGACTATTGACACAAAGAATTGACCAACTTGTTTATGTACTGACTTAGACCTGAGACTTGATGTTTGGAGTTTTACTTGTAACCTACTAGACTTGTTTCTAACTATTTCACTGAAGGTTGAGGATGATGATCAATTTATTACAGATGGTGTTATTGCAGGTGCAAGCGAGATGAGGTGGATGGATTTTTTCAAATATTTGGATGTTTTTGGAGTTTTGCAATGTTTTGAGGCTATATTTTTTTTTTGCTATTTTTTTTGAGATTTTCAAATGTTTTGATTTTCAATTTTCCAATTTTTTTGGGATTTTCTGAGATTTTGACCAAGAGACTAACCTAAAGACCTATCCTAGGGGCCTCGGGGGCTGATCAACAAATTAACCTTTCCTACGTTATACATGTAGAGACCACATAGTTCAATTGACGACTTGACTTATTTACAGATGATGATATACATGATGATATGCCAGTTTATTATGACAGACTCCTAAAGGACTAACCTAAATGTCTCGGGGGATGATCACAAATCAACCTTGCCTACGTTCAAGCTTAGAGACGATGTAGTTTGACTAGACGACTCTATTTTTGACTTTTTGAATGACTTTTTGACTTGTTTTTGGATTTTTGATGATTTTGAATGTTTTTGGAATTTCTAGTTTTTTCTTGTTTTTGGATTTTCTGATTTTCTAATGTTTTTGGATTTTCTATTTTTCTGATGTTTTCGGATTTTCTAATTTTTTTATGTTTTTGGATTTTTTGATTTGAGGATTTTAAGATCATACACAAATCCAATCTGATGAGAACATGCCCCCAGTGTGATGCAATAGACTACTCTAATAAAGGCAGGACAAACTGACCTTGAGGATGGGCCGAGTAGTACTAGGAGGGATCATGATATGAAAACAGGACCAAGCTATGGTGCAGATGCGAGTGGATGAGTGATGGATGGAGACTTGAATGCGATGGATGATGGAAGTGAAATGGAGGGATGATGTCGAACAAGCCGTAAAGATCCTGGTGGATGGAAAGTGCTTATTTACACAAGGAGCCTATTTGCCAGGTTTTCACCAAGGTAGTTTCCTAAAGTGCCACCGAAGTAGTTTTCACTAGAGGATGATTTTTTTGATCCTTTTTCTGAGTTTTATGGATTTTTTCTTTTTTTATTTTTTTGTTGTTACCAAGATGCTTGTTTGCTAGGTTTTCACTGAAGTAACCATTTTTTTAGGACTTTTTTTGATTTTTTTTTTGGATTTTTGGTTCTATACTGTGAAAGATTTAGGCATAAAACTTTTTGAGATGGGAGTTATTCATGGGCTCCTGCAGAGGTTCCCCTTCGAGTGTTGATAACTGATATGCCCCTAATTTGTAGCTTGTTGTGATGATGAATGGTCCCAGCCAATTGGGTTAAAACTTGCCTTTGCTGCTTGGGTTTGGGACATTCTTCTGATTCTCTTTTAAGACCAGTTCCCCTACTTGGAATGTCCTGAATCTGATTTTCTTGTTGTAGCTCCTTTTGAGTCTATTCTAATAGACTTGCAAGTGATTTAAAGCATCTATCCATCTCTCATCTAGTAGCTCCAGCTCATTTAGTCTTGATACTCTGTATTCTTCATCCGTGATGAGGTTTTGTAGTGATATCCTGAGGGATGGGAGATAGATCTCAATGGGGAGTATGGCTTCTGATCCGTAGACTAGGGAAAAGGGGGTGACACTAGTGGGTGTACGGATGTTGGTTTGATAGGCCCATAGGGCAAGATTAAGCTGTAGATGCCAGTCACAACCTGCGTCATTGACTATTTTCTTAAGGATTTTGAGGATGGTTTTGTTTGTAGCTTCTGCTTGGCCATTTCCTTGGGGATAGTACAAGGTAGAGAAGCGATGCTGGATTTTGAATTTATTGCATAAGTCATGAACTTCTTGATTTTTGAATGGTGTCCCATTATCTGAGATAATGGCTTGTGGAACACTATAGCGGCATATGAGTTAGTTTAGGATGAATTTTGAAATCTGCTTCCCAGTTATGTACGTCATTGGTATGGCCTCCACCCATTTAGTAAAGTACTCTATGGTGTTTATGATGAATTTGTGGCCGTTAGATGAAGTGGGTGTGATTTTCCCAATGAGATTGAGTCCCCACTATGAAAAGGGCCATGGTGTGACGATATGACTCTTGAGCTAGAGCATGGATGAGATCTCCATGCTGTTAACATTGTAGGCACTTTCTGGCATGATCATGTGCTTCCCATTCCATTGTAGGCCAATAATACCCCATCCTCAACAGTTTCTTGGCTATGGTCATTCCACTCGAGTGTGAACCACAGATACCGTTATGTACTTCGGTTAGAGCGGTTAATGCCTCCTTAGTGTTTAAACAATAGATTAAGGTACCTTCTATGCTTCTACGGTATAGGGTATCACCTAGGATGACAAATCTAGATGCCTTTTTAACAAAGGTTCATTTTAGGTTTGATGGCAAGTTAGTGGGTATGACTCCTATTCAAAGGTACATATAGATGTCATGATACCAAGGATCGCTAGGACCAATGATTTCACACACATATTCTAATTCTGGTACCTCGAATGTGGGAATGAGAAGCTACTATATATCCTAGTAGTTTACCTGATTGTACACCGAAGATGCACTTCTTGGGATTTAGTCTGACTTTGTATTCCTCCAGTCTATCAAAGATGGCACTAAGGGTCGCTATGTGATCTTGTCTCTTTCTAGACTTAGCTAGGATGTCATCAACATAGTCCTCAACTGTTTTATGGATCATATCATGGAAAATCAATGTCATAGCCCTTTGATATGTTGCTCCTGCATTCTTTAGGCCGAATGGCATCATGTTCCAGCAATAAGTCCCCCATGGACAAGTGAAGGCTATCTTATGTTGATCCTCTTTTGCTATCACGATCTGGTTGTATCCTTAAAATCCATCCATCAAGCATAACATCTCATGTCCCACTGTCATGTCCACTATCATGTCAATATTGGGAAGTGGGAAGTCATCTTTTGGACATGCCTTGTTCAAATCTTTGAAGTTTGTGCATATTCGAATGGCTCCATCAAGTTTTGAAACAGGTACTAGGTTTGATACCCATTCTGGATAATCTATGGGTCGGATGAATCCTCAATCTAACAACTTTTTGA
Source organism: Sequoia sempervirens (assembly GCA_007258455.2). NCBI lineage: Eukaryota > Viridiplantae > Streptophyta > Pinopsida > Cupressales > Cupressaceae > Sequoia > Sequoia sempervirens. The sequence goes on from VDFB02000363.1 coordinate 88,148,156, forward strand.
GCTCCATTTTGACCAATAGGGCGATCTGAGGATGCATTTTTTGAAGCTTTTGTTTGACAGGCTTTGCCTCTGGATATACTACCAAGTGGTGGACTACGGTTTCTGGTTCAAGACCTGGAATATCATCATAACTCCATGCGAAGTTTATTTGTCTTTCCTTTAGGAATGTTGCTAGGAGTTCTTGCTCTTCTGATAATAGTGATTCCGCATAGAATGTGATATGAGGGGTCTCCTATATTCCTAGGTTGACAGGATTGCATTTTTCTGCCAAGACTACTGACTTTTCCTAATGAATAGTTGTTAAAGGAAGATTGAATCCCCCATCCTCAAGTGCCTCAGAGAGGTTTTCACTATTGGATACGTCCTTTATTTTTACTTTTTTCTTGTCAGAGAGTGCTACAGTGTGGTTTTCACTCAAGGACTTGGATATGATTCTTAGTTTCTCACTTTTGCGACTGAATGATTCAATCGTTTCCCCGTAATAGGCATGTGTGTCCAGCTCCATTATAAACCTAATTTATGATCTCCATATGGAATGTTATCCCTCAATCCCATGAATTCTAAGAGCACTTCATCATTTTTGAATGTATCAAGAACTGGTGGTCCTCGGTGGTCATAATCGATGAGTTGGGGATATACCAAGCGGATTTCATGGTCTTGGTTGTTTGGCTCAAAAGATAAGGTAGTGATCATGCAAAGGGTGGTGTCCTCAAATAACCTAGGTAGATTAGTCATGGGGTCCTCATCATCGCTATTACTACAAACATCAGTTATATCAAAGGTATAGTTGTCTAGGACATGACCTGTAGATATTGGTAATCGTAGCTCTATTGCTGTCGGCTAACAAGATTTATTAACCACTCTAACTAGAGGACTTCAGCCACGTATGGTTATACTCGAAGGGTTACATCTAAGGCCAATATTTTTTATTGGTTGCGTCTTTGGCATGATAGGTATTATGAGCCCATTGTCATTTTGTCCTAGTTGTTGATTTCTATCGTAGCCCATTGCAAGCATCATTTGGAGACCTTTGCTTCTTTCATCCATTGGTAAATTAGTTATTGGTCTCTATCTTGGTATAACATACGTGATGGATCTTCTTCAATAACCTCCTAGCCAAGGTCTCCCCAGCTTGTGAATTCAGGATAGTCTTTAGGAGATGTTTGTGATGTGGAAGCTTGATTTTGTTGTGGGCGTCCTCGTGATCTAGGAGATTGTGGTAACTCTCCTATCACAAAAGCATTGTTAGGGAGCCTGTAGCTTCCACAACCATCCTTCTGGTTGATGAGCTTGATGTCAGAGATGGTAGGAATGGTGGGTGTCTCTGTCTCATAAGTGGATGCGAGGGTGGTGGGGTTGATGTATTGTGTCGATGGGCCCTCATCATTTTTTGGTACTTGGGGGATTTTGTAATACTTTGCTTCAAGATTTTTGTAGTATGAGAAAGGTTCAGGATCTCCATGGATGGTAACTTCCTATTCGTTATGTGTAAATTTCACATATTGGTGGAAAGTTGACACTACTGCTTTCATCGTATGGATCCATGGGCATCCTAGGAGGATGTTATACGACAAGTCGAGGTCCAAAACCTGACAAGTGGTTTCCATGAGATCTGGACCTACTTGAATAGGGACTTTAATCGTGCCTTGAGACAATATTTCTTGATCATCATATGGTATTATTGTGATCCCTTTCCCTTTATCAATGGAATCTTCTAATATTTTCAATTGTTTGATGAGGCCAAGAGAACAAATATTCAAACCTGCACCTCTATCCACTAGGACCCTTTTAATTTTGCTCTTATTTACGATGGCTTCCAAGTGAAGTGCACGGTTGTGAGATGGTTGGGCGAGGAAATCTTGGTCAGAGAATGTAATGAGATTAGGCATTATGATATTTCCGACCATAGCTTGGAATTGCTCCGCATTGAGATCTGCGAGGACAGTTGATGAGGTTAATGCTTCCTCAAGGATCTTTTTATGAGCTGATGATATTTTTAACAACTCCATGATGGAGATGTGTGTTTGCGTTCTCTTAAGTTGGTCTACAAAATTGTAACCATGCAGAATAGATCTAGATGAAGGGACTCTATTTGGTTGGGATGATCCTGTGATGGTGACTTTTCCGCCTCTTATGGTGACTCCACAATCTTTGGCATGGGCACCCTTGATGGTGATGACCATGTAGTCTTCATTTAGGGAGGCAATGACTGATTCATAAATATGATTTAAACTGCCCTTCCCTTTATCATTTTTATTCCCTTTATTGCCATGATTTGACATCGGATTCGTGTATATCTTAAGATCCTGATTTCTCATAGGTTGTTCCACGTTTATGATTTTCTTATTGATGAGATCTTGGATGATGTTTTTGAGTCTCATGCAACTGTTTATGGTGTGGCCTTTGATTTTATGAAATTCACAAAGTTGATTCTCATTATACCAAGGAGGTTTGACATCGGGTTCTTGGTAATTCTCAAATGTAGGAGGTTTGATGAGTTTTTCATCAATCAACCATTTCATTATGTCCTCAAGTGGTTCCCCAAAATGATGTATTTTCATTTGGGATAACTTTTGCGTTGGGGTGGTCCTCTTTGATCATTGAGATTATTGATGGTTGGATTGTTGTTTGGTTGGTATGTTATGTGATGAGTGTTTTGGTGTTGTGATTGGATTTGTAGTGTGGGTGCATTTTGGTGAGGACCACTAATGACCACCTTGGCATCGACGACACCATCATTAGTAATGTTTTTGTTTCTTGCCCATGTATGAGGTTTATCATTGTAATTGGATGGTGGGCTATTATTTTGTTGTTCATGGTATGATGTTGATTCCGTGGGTTGAGTCATAAGGGCTCTTTCGATGTTGGGCACCTTGGAGATTAATTGATCATATGTGGTGATGCCCTGAACCTTGAGATGAAATACCAAGTAACCTTCAAGGTTGGCTATGATGGTGCAAACTTGTTGTTCTTCTAGCATGGTCCACTTGCTCTGATTGGTCTTGGATCATCATCGTTGAAGGAATGAAGCAAAAGATTCCTTCTTTCCTTGTTTCAAAGCTGAGAGTTCTTCAAGAATAACATCCATTGCAATGTTACATGCATAGTTCTTAATGAATGCATCCCTAGTTTCTTGGAATGTTCTAATGCCTGAAGGTAAGCAAGAGAACCATTGTATAGTGGGGCCTGCCAAGCTCCTAGGAAATAGCCGCACCAAATAGGTATTGTCATATGCGACTTCCATGCAATGAACCTGGAATTCCCTCATGTGATCTTCAGGGTTTCCCGTCCCTCGATATTTGTCAAATTTGGGGATTTCAAATCCCTTGGGGAATGGTTTCATCTCTAGGCTCCTATCAAATGGATAGTCACACAAGTTGCTTGGTGTTTTGGTTGTTCGCCCTGATTGAAGGTAGAGAACTTGTTGTGAGAGCAACTTGAGTTGTGTTGTCACATCATTTTGTAGATCAGGGGGTGGGATGAAAGTGTTTTGGGGTGTTTGAATTGTTGGTTGGGTGGGTGGGTTGGTCGGTGTGTTGTTTGACATGTTGTTTGATGATATTTGTATGTTTTTCTAAGTGATGTAGGCTTCCACCTGCTTTTGTATGAACAACGCCTGTTGATGTTATTGTTGCTGTGCTAGGCTTTGTGCTTTCTACTATGCTTGTTGTTGTTCCAACAACGCTTGTTTTTGGGCTTGCTGTTGTTCCCACAACACTTGTTGCTGGGCTGCCAATTCTGCTGCTTCTTGTTGTTCTTGATATTGCTTAATTTCTTGTTGATATGCTTGCAATTACGCTACTTGTCTTTGTGCCAGGAGTTGTGCTTGTACTACTTGTTGTTGTAGTAGGGTTTGTGTGGCCTTTTGTGCTTGCAATGCTTGAGCAGCTTGGGTAAATTTTTGTTGTTTTTGTTTGTTTTTGTTGTAATAACTCTTGGGCTTGTTGCACTTGTAATGTGGCTTGTGCTATTTTGGTGGCTTGCGCAGCTTGAGCAACTTGCTAAGGAGCTAGTTGTTCAGCTTTTTGTTTCTGAACTTGTTGGTATCCTCTTTGAAAAGAAGCTTGCAATGTTGCTTCGTATTGGCTTGATGTTGTGGAAGTTGGTGTTGGTGGGGGTGGAGGTGGATTTGGAATGGTATTCGTGAGGGTGGTATTGGTGTTTTGCATGATGGATGGTGTTGTTGATGTGGTTGGTCCTTGAGAGACCATGCTTTGTGACATTAAGGGGGTGTTTGATGATGTTGCAATTGTTTGTGTATTTGTCATTTGTTATTGTGATATTAACAACAAATTTTGAGCATTTGGTAAAATGTTTTGGTTGATATTTGGGATGGTGGTTTGATTGGTATTTAATAGAGGAGGAAACCATAAACCAAGAAGTGATGTGGATGATGATAGTAACGGTGGAAGAGGTGGAAATGTGAGGGGTGCCAGTTCTTGTGGAAATGTTGTGGTGTCAAATATGACCCTTGGTCCAAACATATCTCCCTCTTGTGAATGTGTGAGGAGAGGATTTTGAGGTGATGCGAGAAAAAAGGATGATGATGGATTGCGATGGAAAGTGAGAGGAACATTATTTTGTAGTGGGTTTTCAAGTATGTTCTATTCCAAGGTGGTATTTGCATCTAAGTTTTGATTATTAACAAGGGGGTGTGCTTGAAGAGCTTGGAGAAGTGTATTCCCCTTATTAACATTGGGTTGGGTTGGAGCAATAGATGTCGTGATTTGCAAAATTTTTTGCATGATGCTTTGGGATGGGGGTGTAGATGAGATGGAAATGGTGGATGAGATTGGAGGAAAAGATGTCTCCACTATGGTGCTCATTTCAAAATCCGAAGGAAATTTGGCCCCTTGCTTTGCTAGTTCAAGCATGTATAATGAAGGGTTAAGCCTCATCATGATATTGACGATCTTATGATTTTCTAGATTTTGAAGCATTTTAGTTATTTCGTCGTGAGACATCCCAAAGGGTAGGTCTTCTCCTTGGGATTCTTCTTGTGGGTTTTTTGATGATGTTGGAAGGTTAACTGTGAGATTTCTAGACCCAACGAGATTCATTCTAGGAGTGTTTTGACTTAAATCACTTGAAGCGGGTGTTTCTTTGTTGGCTTCCATGCTCTTCTTGTATTGAGATCTAGTTTGGACCATAAAACAACGATCAATCTTTAAGAATGGGAGATGAATCTCTTGGTTCTTTGAATTGATCTTTAATTTATGCCTCAAAGTCTAAAATTTTAGGATAACTTGAGGATCGAAAGGTGATATGATGATGATGTAAAAGATGGATGATGTGGATGCTATGATCTCTTGGTAAATCTTGAAGGAGATTCTAGGCTTTTAGGACTTTCAGATATGTTTCAGAATTTTGACTTTGATTTGATTTTGGATTTGGGATTTTGTCCTTGATTTTGATTTTGATTGCTTTTGATTTTGAACAAAAAGACCCTAAGATGTTGGATGATTTATCTAAGGGATAGATTTGATCAAAGGATGATAATTTGAATATGTGTGTGAAGAAGGATGCATCTATCCACACCTATCCAAGTTACAAGATGATAGTTTAACTAAGCATATGATGAAGGATTCATCTACATATACTAAGCTACACAAGATGATTTTTGATAATGTTTTCAAGGATTTAGTCTCAATGATTTTGATGATTTTGATTTTGCCAAAAATCCTAGTAGTAAGGATGATTTCAAGATTTTCCAAAAGGTGATTGTGAGATGGTGTTCTTTTTGATGTTTTGAAGGATGGATGAAAAATATTTTGATTTTCTTTGATCCTAAGATGAACCTAAAAAAGACACTTTGTTTGCCTAGACCTAGGTATTGAAGAACAAGATTTTCTCTAAACAAGATGTTCAAAATCTCTGAAAAGATTTGGGTTTTGGTAGTAATAGAATGAGTACAAACTGAGATTGTTCCTTGAAGCCTTCTTGTAAAAGTTGAAAAGCAATCTTTGTTTGACTTCGTATAACATAGAGAGATGTTCTTGATGGGCTATCAAACTAAGGGCTTTCACCTTTGGTTTCTTGATCTTGATTTTGTGTGAAATCATTGGAGACACATGTGTAGGGTTCAATTGTCTTTAACCTTTGCTTAATGGATTCTTTTTACCACAACCACACTCTTGATTAGATTTCAAACTGAATTTCCAATGTCTCAACTTCATCTCATTTCACAAGGTATATTATGTGAAACTTTGATGAATTTAAGGCAAGGGTTACCTATTGTTTAACTTTAGTAGGAAAATTGAGATGTAAATTCAAGTGCTTAGAAACCTCTAAGGATGTAATCCCAAGGGCAAGCAATAACACAAAAATTTGGTCAATGGTATTTTCCTACTAAAGGGTTTGAAATTTTGAGGATCATGTTGAATGTTTGTTTGCAAATGTTTTCGATCAAAGCAATGTGTTTACAAGCAATGTAACATGCTAGCTCAATTGGTACATTTTTCTTAGTGGGCTTGCCTCATGCCCTTCGTAGTAGAAGAGATGATTTTACATGCAACCAAGGAAAAAATATAAAGGTATGTTAAGAATGAAGTCTTAACCTCTATATTTCAACCAAGATTGAACATGGCAAATAGCTTCTTGGAATCTAAGTTCCAATGCACCACTTTGATAAACTCGTTGGATGGACTAGTTGGCTGCTACAAACAAGGTTCTTATTGACACAACATCGGGGACATGGCACCTTGCGAGCATCCAGCAAGCCACTAAAGGCTTTAATCAATCCTACTAGGGGCTCTTATATGTTTTATGGTTGTACCCCATTCTGAAAGACACTATACGGCTAAGGCCTACATACCATGAGGACTTGATAATTTAGTCTTATCCATTTGTATACTGGCCCAAATGAAAAACCGGTTGGAGTCGCCTTTGAGTTCTCCTTTCGGATGTGTCTCATAGGTAGGCCCCTCTAAAGGTAAACAATAGCGAGCAAGCGCATCCGTAGTTCGATCGACCTTCGTTTAGAAACAAAGGGAGAAGACACACAATATACCTAACTCACACTCACAAAGTGTTTTGTTCAATTTTAAATCCAAATCGAAATGTGTATGGGCAATTATTTATGCAACTTAAAGTCACCAAAAGCCTTTTGATTCTCAAGATCGTTGTGAGGCGCGAGAGAAGTGCATACATCTTTTGATGATATTACTTTGTGTAAATAATTACAAAACAATAAAGGCACACATTCATTTTATCCTTCAAAGCAATGATTTGATTTATTTTAAAACACTAAAGGAAAGATGAAGATTGCCTTGTTCAATTTGTTATTCCCAAACAAAATCTAGTAAGTTGTGATCCTAAAGTTTCTTTTAGCCTTTGCAAGAAGAATTTGAAAATTCTTTTTAAACCCAAATGAAAATTAGTGTCTTAAAAATGAAAAGATAACAATTTCTTGAAGAAGTGCTAAACAAACACTTAAAGCATTTAAGAACACTTTGATTTTTCAAAATATCCTCCTCATTCTTCATTTTCCTTGTACCTCCTTCGTTTTCACGTTGTACCTTTTTCACTATTCCTTGTACCTTCTTTGTTTTCACCTTTGTTTGTACCTTTGTTAGTCTTTGCTTTCCTTGCTTTCCTTCGTTTGTAGCTTCTTCGTTCTCACCTTTGCTTTCCTTCATTTGTACCAGTCCTCCTTCTAGCACCACATGTGAGCACCCATTAAAAAGCTATTCCATAGTGGATTGGTGTCAAATGTGCAAATGACCCTTTCCCAATCCTTGCTCAAAAGCTAAAATGATGAGATGCAATGGAGATGAAGAGCAAAATCAATTCTCAAACCAAGAGAGTGACTTTGCATAAGTTGTAGATGGATTTGATAAAGAATGAGGTCTTCATTTATAGATTTTCTTGATGAGAGATTGGCCAAATGGGTGAATGTGGGACTAAATGTAAACCAATGAAAGGAGGCCACTTGTCAGGTTGTGATAGGCTGAAGGTTGTGCAAGATTTGGGAAATGCGCCCAAGAGAGGGAGTTTCAAATTCAAATTTGTGCAATAAATTTTGAGAGGGGGACAAGAAAATGAGAAATAAATGCAATGTTGGAGGGACAAGTCAACTTGTCCTCATTTTCAAATTTGAAGGAATATTTTATTTTATGCCAAGTTGATGGAAAATAAGGATTTTAATAAATCAATAAATTGATTTATTTGTGCAAGTGGAGATATCTAGAGGACTTGATGGGTGATTAGGTTAGGCTAATTAGATTTAGATTAGCCTAATGATGATTAGGATGAGTTTGACTTTTATGACTTAAATATTTGATTTATTTAAATCATAAAAGGATGAAATATGCATTTGGAGATTTAATTAAATAAAGTTTAGTTTATTTAATTAAAGGGATGATGTTTGATTTATTTAATTGAAAGGTTAATAATAAAGTTTATTTAATTTTAAATTAATAACCTTAGGAGATGAAAATTAATGAGATTACCTGATGAATGGATGAAGGTGAACTTGATTAAATTGATGAGTGGACCTAATTGAATGCATAATGTTAATTTTGCATGTATACAACTTTCAAGGGGTCTTCTAAATTTTGTTTTGATGTTCCCACTTTTTATTTTCCATTTTCAGAACCTTTGTTTATGATCTCATATTTTCCCACGAATGTCAAGGTGTGAAATCTAAGGAACCACAATAATCTTCTAATAGCTTCATGACTTCCTCAATATGTTTTCCTTTATCTTGCATGAGTTCCACTTGTGTAGTTGGTTTCAATATTTTTAGAGGATTTTCCTTATTTTTCTCAATGTTCAAACAACTATTTGTTTCATGGTTAGCTTCGAGTATGTACACTTTTTTGTTGTAGACATATTTCATTTTACGATGAAGAGTAGAAGGCACCTCATTCATTACATGGACACATGGTCTGCCTAAAATTAGGCTGTATGAAAGATCATGAGGCATAACATGGATTGGTGTTTTTAATGTGGCCTTCCCAACTATAGTAGGAAAAGTGATCACACAAAGTAGTTGTTTTCCTACATTGTCAAATCCCTTAATAGATAAAGAGTCAGGTTGAATTTTTGATTTATCCATACCAAGCCTATCTAAGAGGGTTACTCTACACACATTAAGTGATGAGCCATTATCAATGAGGGTTTTCTTTATTCCCTACCCATCATAGGAAACTATTATCATGAAAGCTTCATTTTTGTTTTTTCACTTCAAAAAGAGGGAGCTCACTTTGGTGGAAAATAATGTCAACATTTATTCCTTGAATCATGGCTACTATGTCATTCGATTGCACATTAGAAGGTATAGGAACTTGTTGCAAGGAACTTTGAATCATGCTATGATAATGAGGGGAGGCTTGGATAAGGTCTCATAATGATATCTTAATATGAGTATTCTTTAGTTTTTTGAAAATATCATACTCCTTTCCACTTTGTGGATGCAAATGAGGAGGACTCAATAAGATAGGGCTAGGAAGGATAAGGTTAGGAAATGGGAGGGATGTTGAAGGTGTTTGTCTTGGTTGTGGATTGTTTCTAGTGTTATATGTATGAGCAACGACATTATAATTTGATTGTTGTGAAACATTATTCTTAGGTGGGTAAAGGATAAGTTCATGTTTGTTTTGAGTTTTTGGTTGTTGTGAGGGTTGGTAAAGAATTAGAGGATGCTTAGTATGTCCCACAGTGTATGTAGGAGGTCCAATAGTTAAGGGGGATCTAATGGACACTTGTGCATTCATAACCTCAACATTTTTTGATTTGATTTCTTTCTAATGAAGGGGAATCTAGTGTTATCTTTTCACCATCCTCTAAGGAGGCCAAAATGTTGTCATTTTCTTCCACCATGATACCTTCCCTAGTAGGAGAGTTTTCAAGAGAACTAAAAACTAGATGTTCATGACATTCAAAGGTTGGTTCTTCTAAAATTACTTCATCTCAAGTAAGGGATTTATCAATGGCTGGATCATCTTGTTCAAGAAGGTTTTCCCTAGGGAAAAGGGGTAACTAAGAATCTCATGACTTTCATCAATTGCATTGTCTAACATCAAAGTATCTTCTTCACAACTAGGAGAGACACTAGGATAAGAACAAATGTGATTGTCATGATTTTCCATAATTTCATTCCCTTGTCCCATAGTATCTTCCAAACTAAGATAGGTAGGGGAGGGAACATATAGATGGTTGTCGTAGATATTAAAGGTTTGATTATCTGACACCAACATATCCTCATCATTTAAAAAAAATTCACAAGTGGGGAAGATGTTGGGAGATGAAAGTAGACTAGTTGAAGTGTTGTGAAGGTAGATTTCAATGGTTTCTTGTTGTGTCATGTGATTTTCATGATTACTTATTGTTATGTCTTCTTATTTAGTATTTTTTTGCCTAATAGGAGACGCAAGAGGAGAGAAACAACTAGGGTTCTCAAAAATCTCACTGATTGGTTCTTCTAACACTGAAATGTCTTCTTCACAAATATGACAAATATTAGGGGATGAATGAATATGATTGTTATGATTACCCAAGGTTGTGTTCTCTTTCACTAGACTAACCTCACTCATAGAAGGGATATTAGGAGAGGAATCAATGACAAGAAAAAAGAGAGGGGAGAGGACTTCATATTCATATGCACCTAACAAAATGTTCTTACAATGCTCAACAAGATCTGAAAATAGAATATGAAGTATAATAACCATAGATTTTTGCAATGAAAACATGATGTAATGATTGTCCTAAAAATTTGAAATGCAACAATGATAGATCAAACATGCAAAAGGAGAATGCAATTTTTAGACTTTGAACATGATAATTAACTATGAAATGTTGTAAATTACATTTTGAAATTAAGCCATGCATGAAATAAGCCGAATTGAGGTAGATCTAATGAAATTCATGTAATAGAAACTCAACCAACTGAAATGGAAAACTAATGACAACAGAAAAAAGTGTAGAAACAAGGTTTTTCAATGCTATAAAAGAAAATTTTAGGGATGATATGGGACTAATTCACTTGGAGGGTCATATGAGTCCCAGTCAGGATTTTTTAGGGGTTCAAATGCTAAAAAATACATAATAGAGAATTGCTAGAAAGTAGGAAAAAATACCTATAATAGGACTAAATCACCCATAGGGGCATATGAGTCCCAGGTTAGGGCTTTTGCACTGATTTCCACAAATTTTGAGTTTTTTCTAATGTTTCTATCTTGTATGATGTCTAGACTATTTGAAATTATATAATTTTAGTAAAATTTAATGATCTAAGATGGAAAAAAGCAACCTGTATGCACTTTCACTACTGCAAGATTTTGAAATCCTAGATGCCAATTAACTAATGCAAAACCTAATGCAAAGTTAATGCAAGCTAGATCTAAGAATATGTTGCAATCCAAATAAGAAATAAGATTTTCTAAATGCAGGTTCACCAAAATGAAAGAATCGAAATAGGGTAACCCACCTTTTAGGAGATGGAGCACAAGGGTATAGTCCTATTTCACTCTTGTTTCATTCAAGGAAACCTTAGAGATCTCAATCCGAAGATGAAAAGGGGGAAAGAGATATTGCAATAAGGTATCCTAATGTGTGATTGAAGAAAATAAGAGGGATTACCACCAAGCTAGGGCTTGGGAAGGCAAGAAATGAATGTTACATGCAAAGTACTATGCAAAACCTAACTAAATGATCTAGGAAATGAAACTAAAATGCAGAATAAAGGAGTGAGAATGAAAAGAGGTGAAGGTATAGAAGAAGGATGAGGTCAAAAAAAGTTGCAAAACCCTAAATTTTTTTTGTTTAATGCCCACTAGAACTCATACGCTAGTTTGGGAAATTTAGTCCTAGACTAGGGTTTTTATGCCAAAACATGAATATGTCAGTCTATGACCTGAATCCACTAAAATTTGGAAAATACCTTTACTGGGACTCATATGCCACAAGTGGCATATTAATTCCACTCATCTTTTTTAGAGGGTTAAGGTTTGATTCTACATCTCCTATGTCCGCTCTTCTTTCCACACTTCATTTTTGGATCTGAAAACATGATTTCCAATCCATAGGTGACTTTCCATGAAGATAGAAACCTTGTGACAACTTGTTGACTTTATTCAACCTTGTAACCTAATTGTCAAAGGATCTTCAAGCTCCAAGACACCTAGATCTACAATAACACATGCAAAGAGAATGGAAAACTTGTTGATTGTTAGGGAATAGGGGTTTTCCTTGGTCAAACCCCATTTAGATAATTAAACCTTGTGATGAAACAATGAAATATGAACATGAAACATGAAATATGAAACATGAAAAATGATACTTGGAATGATGTCTTGAACATTTACAAATAAAAAATATAACATGAAGTGGCCATATAGAATGCAGATCTTGATCCTAAATTTTGATATGAAATAATGCTTGCAAACAGATCTAGGATGCTACATCACAACACTAGGTCAATAACATGTTTGATGTTTGATGATCTTGACATGATGGTGGATCTTGAATTGCTGCAACAAATGATGAAGAACTCCACCCTTGAATATTTTAGAAATGTTCTTGTAAACTCTTTTGAAACTCTTATGATGTCTTGTAATGATAAAATTGCTATTGGGAATTCTCTCTTGAAAGTATTAAGTGAAAATGAGTGAGATAACCTTGTATTTATACTTCTTTATGCCAAATTTCCAAAAATTAAAACACTACAATTTGAAATTAGATCTAGGAAGATAAAATCCCACCAAGAATTTGAATTAAATTTTATTTTGGGCCACATGGGACTCATATGCTAGAAATGGTGTATGAGTCCCATTAGGCTTAACTATGGGACACATTTTTCAAATATTCTTAGAATGATTTGAAATCTAGATCGAGGCCCTAAAACCTAGGTGGGACTCATATGCCCAAAGTGGCATATGAGTCTCAGATCACTAAATATGGGCCACACAACCTAAAAATACATGAATTATGATTGGATGTTGGATGTTGGTTTATGCAAAAGAGGGCCAATTAAGGCATAGATAAGCCCAATTATTAATGAAGACCCTAGACTAGTGTGAAAGTGTGATACAATACTTTACAACACCCTAAAAATGGCATAATTACTTCATTTAGTTTATAAGGGCCCAAAACTTAATGTGAAGATGCAAATAAATACACTTTACAACATTAAATTAAGGGAAATTTAGGTCAATTTAGCTTAGAAGAGCCCTAACTACAATGTGAATGTGGATAAAACATTACAACACTAGATCAAGGTGACATTAGGTCCATTTTAATGTTAACCATTCCCAAATCAAGTGTAAAAATGTAAACGATGACAGTTTTCAACACTACATTTTCATGTGTGTGTGTGTGTGTACATATATGTATATATAGACACACATATGTATACATACATATATGTACACATGTAGACACACATATCTTATTAAACAGAGTCATATAATTTTTCCTAGGTTATATTCAATAATGTTCTCTACATAATTTAGAGTCCAATCTTATTTTCATTACTAAAAGAAGCACAAACAAAATGAAGAAGAGTCAAACATATTATTTGGAATAAAAACTTAAGAAAATGTATATTAAAATATGATTTATTTTTTCTTGTAATGAAAATGTTACAAAAATTATTGTCATAATCAATATGTTTGGATGTTATATTAAAACTTGTGATACAATCTGTTTTGTTTTGTCATCAATTATGTAATCCAAATTTCCTTCTATAGGGGTCTTGAGAAATGCTTCAAGAGAGTAACAATGAGTAGTTGGGAGAAAATTTTCCTTTGTATCACAATGGTTATGAAATTTATGAGATTAAAATACACCATCTTTATTTATTTATTTATTTATTTATGGTATGAACTATTATAAACAAGAGCTACAAGGCAGCGTAGTTCCTACCTAGTGCTGGCAGGGCAATTTTGAGAAACTGCAAATTGGAGAAGCTTGCAAGACAGTGTCTAGACACTGAATGAAGATTATTGTATGATGAATGTCAATGCCTTGTTTCAAAGCTCTAGCTAAATCTATCACCTATACACTGAGAAACACTGCATGTTGTGAAATGCATAATTGATTCGCTGTAGAAAGATATGCAATCTCAAGAGTTGCTTGTCCATCTCACATCAACAATATATTTAAATGACTTAATGTGAACGTTTTGGGAAAATTTGCAACTTAGCTCTTAGCTTTTCAATTTTCACCATTATGTTTTCGCCAAAAAAATGAAGTTCACCATAAACTCACCTGCATGCCATTGGTTAAATCCAGGAAACATGTTGGCAGGACATGTCAATGCTCTTCTACAACCAACAGACTTGACTAAGGTACAACTTGTGCAAGTAAAGGAGTATCAAGAAGCACAAATCATTGCTGGTGTTGATTACAATTTGATTGCCAACAAGATTCACTGATCAATCCACTACAACAATAGTTGTAGAAAAGATCACAGTAATCTCCACCCAAAGATACATACAAAGAATTTCTACATGGACAAGTAGATGGCCTCATGACTAAGCTTGATTTATTCTATTAGGTATTCAATAAATAAACATTGGAGTGCAAATTCAAAGGTAAAGTGCACAACTTGGGCACTTTATAGAAGTACAAGTGTTATAGATACAGGATTATGCTACACTAGAATATTGTGGAGCCTCTGCAATCAGCTGGATTCACACTGATCCAAGGACTTGCTACTAAAATTCATAAGTGACTAAATATTTTTAAAATTGAATGAGAAACTGCATTGCTTATAATAGAAAGTCCTTGTTTTATAAAAATAAAGATAAAAAACCTAGTAAAGAAAGTAATAAATATGCTTTACCTATTGCAATGCAACCAACGTTTATCGCTAAAAATCAAACAATGCAATATAATATCTTTGACAAATCATATTGTTATAGAGGTATATTAGTATCTATAGGTGCATGAGAAACATGCATAGGCATAAATCAGGAATAGCCATGCATAGTTGGGAATGTAAGGGAACATTGGAACTAAGTCAAATGAAGCTTTGAGTGCTAGGAGGTTGATTGCTTCTTAAAGGATAGTATAATGCTAGTAGAGAAGATGTGCTTCTTTGCATATTAAGGTTAAGATGACCTTATATCAACAGCCAAAAGGTCTGTAGAATATATAACAATGAAAGAATACTAAATATTGTAACAAGGAGAAAATTGTGGCCAATCAAGAAAAAAAATATGGAGCAATCTTCTATCATTTCACATTCATTTCATTGTTGGTGTAAGAAGTCTACAAGGATTAGTCATAATAAATAATGCAATACATCCAAGTTTCCCATCTCATCAATATAACTCTATATAGATATTGTATAACTTGTAATAGTGGGTAAAGGATTAGCAAAAGTCTTGAGGTTTTATAAATTTAAACAATTTGTGTATATACTTTGCAAATGGGAGTTCAACTTCAAATACATATTCCTCCAACAACCAAGTTCAAAATAAATATGGTCATACAAAGATTGCACAATACCGAAATTATAAAATGCATAAAAAACATTTGATTATATAAAAGTTGTAGCCTGGCGCTGTTGTAGAACTACCTTGTTTCATAAAACTCATCTAACTGGCCAACCTACGTGGGGCAACCATATCACCGCATGACTTGTTTTTAGAAGAAAGTTTGGTCATATTTTTTACCGCCCCTAGGAAACTTGCAAAAAGAGATTCAATTAGGAAATAAGGAAATAGACAAAACCCAAACCCAACACAAAACATATGGCATTTAAGTTATGTAAAAGAAGAAAGCTTCCAGTCATTCTCTTTGTCAAATGGATAGTTTTCCATTATTGGAGAAATCTTTGAAGCCTACAATTTATTAATATATTTACTACAGTGCTCTTAAAAACTGTAAAAGGATAAGCTAGATAAACTGAGGTGGAAGTAAATAAACCATGAGAGAGACAAGGTACATCTAGGCTTGATAGCTTGTTCCCTTGTTGCCCTGGGTTCTCATTAAAAGGAAGTTATATATCCAAACCGAATCTCTAAACAAGTGAATTTTTTATGATTTTTTCTCTAGTTGTTACTGTTAAATCCTCAGCTTATTGTAAATCACAGTGGAACACAAGGGAGGAAGAGACATTGCAAAACACTAGATTCTAAGGGATGTCAACATAGATTTGACTACACATACCAATAAGATGACTCCATGAGAGGTTTCAAAATGAATGGTAAGTTAGAAACTATAGTATATTCACCATAAGCATAATGGACTCAACAATCAAAGCATGTGGTCAATCATCAATTTATTTTCCTGTAATAAGCTTATTCTCCTAGATTATGTTTCTAGATAAACATGATAAACAATATTACTAATGAGTGGCCTTTCTATAAGTTCAAAGATGCATAATATTCATAACCGTTATGAAGAGTTTACAAGCAACAAACAATATTCACATGGGACAACAATCAAATAGAAAATAGAAAACTTCTAGCCATGGTTTTCCCAGATCACATCCTTGTGTATGAACATGAACTAGAAAATATAGGGGAAAAAATTTGAGAAACATCTCAATAGGAGACTAATTGAGCAGATGTCATCTCAATTATATGCTCAAGATAACAGATGAAAATAACATAATAGCCATGCATAGATTTTTAACTAACTGGAAAATGGACAAAATTGAAGTTTCAAAGAAAGTAAAATATGTTTTGTGATTTGGCTAAGCATTTATTGCTAAATACTAATTTTTAGAGCCATTATTTTACTGGTAAAATAAGGTTCTAAACCCTAGCCTTGCGACATTCTCTTTGTGGCCTCTTGCCATAACCAAACTAGCCACCAGTGTTTGGAGACATCTATTTTTCATTGTTTTTGATATACCAAGCAATATAACTTTATTTATCTAGTGCAAACTCAAAGGATGAATAGTTAAAGTAAAAAAAACAAATAGTAATTGAATCAACCTGACACCAGGTGCAATCGCACCAGTAGATGGTCACTAAAATTGTAATCCTCTAAATTATAAATACATAACAACAATAAAATTAGAGGCCTGAGGTAAAAAAAAGGAGTAAAGAATATATTTAAAGCCCACACATGATAAAATGGATCAATGGAATTGTCAAAGTGGAAACTAGCTCAAAATAGTATAGGAGAGGCACTCAAGAAAGTAGACATAGAAAAACCTACCAAAAAAACTAGTTATATAGATCTGTACAACCCAATATGCAATATTATCAAAAGCATGAGTTAGGATATAAATTTGAAGCATGTAAGTAAAAAACAAAGTCTAAGACTGTCATATGGAAAATGATCTACTCTAAGTAGAGTTGATGGGCTTGACCTTGGGCTCAAATACTGCAAAACCACAGAAACAAATGCTTGTAATGGCCATGAGACTATAATGGCTTGGTTATCAGAACATGCCCCAAATTGATAATAAGTTCAAGAAAAATGTACAATAAATGACAAGACAAACTAATGAATAAAACTAGGGGTGCAAATACAATACATGATAACAGTAAGTATAAAACTAGGTCTCTCACCACTTCCATAAAGTCCTTATCCTTCAACAGTAACCAACCGAGAGAGGAACCCAACAACAATAATAGTCCAAATGAATCTGGTGTAATGGTAAAGGGATGCATTCCAAAAAAGAGTGACTCTCAATCAAATCTCACAGTGTGATAATGCGACATTTAACTGGTGGAACAAGTCACATAGAAGATGTGGAGTGTGGAAATATGGATAAGTGAGGTATTCTTATATTATAAATGGGACACGTCATTGAGTATACCACTGGATTCAACCATGCTCCTTGGGTTCCCATTCTAGTTGTGTATTCCCATTCAGTTCATAAGATTTAGTGTTTACTTTTAGGCATCTTATTCCAGTATTTCCCCATTCAACACAAGGGGACTGACTCAAAAATTGGTTCAACCCACTCTTCAAGGAAAAACGATACAATTCTAATTAGGGATTGTAAGAGAATGACCTAGGTTCACATCTCTCTTGGGCTCATCCAAGTTGCCCAGATCTAAAAAATTGCAATAAGCTTAGATTTACCAAAAATTAATTAAACAGATACTAATATATACGACAGGGAGCAGTCATCGTAGTGAAGTAAACTTGTTCATGTGATTCATTGAGAATAAGATTTGCAGTCTGATCAAAGCCCCTCAAAATATCCTACAAATATAATAATTTCAATTCTCAACTATAAATACAAAACACATATTTGAATCATCTTGTTAATAGAAGAACCCAAATAGAGTAAAACACAAAAAGAATATATGCATACATACCCCTATGTTTCATCCATCGTTTGTAATGATGGAGATGACCTCTAAAAAAATCAAGAGACAACCAAGAGGTAGATTAATATCTTAAAAAACTTAAAGTGTAAACACAAAATGGAAACAGTAGATGTCCACTCTTTACTATTAAAGGAAAACTAGAAAGTTGAACAAAAATTGTACAATCTAGCAAGTTGTCACAAGTTTCTTCCATGAAGGAGGGTACCCAATACTACACAACAAATAGTACGTATACACCAAAGTTTGAATTGATGCATTTTTCACGAGTGTAATAATCTGCACAAACTTGTTTGGTTACCTACTCCAAGGAAAGTGGTAAGTAACCACTTATATTTCCCTTATTTTTAGGTGTACATAATATGAGAAAGCTTGACCCAAGCCAAAAAATTTGAATGAATATTAAAAAATCTAATTCTGAGGACAAGAGATGAATTACCAGAAGAATGGACTAATATAAAAAACTATGGAAACAATCACCTGAGCAAAAAAAATTATAAACCAGGGAGGACATAGATCCTTGCACACATAGGTCTCTTTCCAAATGTGAGGAGATATGGTGAAACCCTCAACACAACGATATGCAGCAAAACATTCCCCAATACACTACAACACCACAAAGTGGTAGTGCTCAGTAAACAAGAGATTACTAGTGTCGCCATTGTAGAGAAAATCTCTGTCATGAGATGGAATTACCTGTAGATGACTGTGGAGGATTGTTTGTAGAACCAAAAACAAGGTTTCAACAATGAAAATTCATACACTACACATTTGACATTGAAAAGGACATATGTGTACATTATTTGCTTCCACATACCATTCACATGCACGACCCTGGTTTTCAAAACTCCTCGTAATGCATGGCAGTGACTATCCAGCCCTAGGAATGTACTGAGGGCATGGATATGCTGCATCCATGCATCATGGAATGTCTTGCAGTCAAACGTACCACTATCTTTTTAGTGCACAGAAAGAAATATGAGGTACCTACTCTCCAAACCAAATTTATTAAATTTAAACTCTCCCTGTAATATTTTAATCTTTGCCGTTACCGTTTCACCGTTAATGCAAAAGAAAAATGTGGAAGCACAGACAAATACAAATTATTTATTTTAAAAAGCAGTTCAATATTTTAAGAATAATATATAAAAATTTAATATAATATTAAAGTGGAGAGTAATATGATAATGTTTAATTTAAGAACTACTAAAAATGTTAAGTTTAAATGTTAATTATGTTTCAAATTTTATAATTAAATAAAAATGTATTGATTGTTTTGATAATGTGAAATAAATAAAATAATTGTATTTAAAAAATGATTAAGGATTTTAAGTGAAGTGAAAAATATTATCATACAATTCATATATATATCAAAATATATAAAATTATAAAATAAAATTTTAAATAAATAAAATAAAATAATTTTAAGCATGTAAAATGAAATTTCTTATATAGATAAAAATAGCAATTTAAATAAAATAATTATTAAATAAATAAAAATGTGTTTTTAAAATAAATAAAAAATAAAAAATAAATATAAAAAAAAAAATTCTAAACTAAATAGAATAACTCTTAATAAATAAAATAACTAAATATTGTATTTTTGAAAATATTTTAGATAATGTATTTAAATATCTATACTAGTTATTTTTATTTTTTGTGAATTTAGATTTTTATTTTTTAAATTTACTTTTAACTGACTATTTATCAAATTTTAAACTAATCTATAATTCTTCAAATGTCAATTTTAAAATTAAAAATTAAATATGATTATATTTGAAAAAAAAAATTCCTATAAAGAGATGTAAATGCTACTTATTATTTATCAATCAAATAATTAACCAAACAAAAAAAAATAAAAAAAAAAAATTATATATGATTTTACCAAATGAAAAATAAGTAACAATTCATATTATTAAAAATTGAAACTTTTGCTTAAAATAGTATATAATTTCTTACTTTTTCTCTCTTGCCCATTTTATTAGTATCAATCATGTTCTTTCATGAAAGAATTTTCACATCACATCATTCTAAAGGATCTCCATGACTAAAGAGTGTTATCATCCATCCATTCAATGACTATAAATTTGACCTTTCAAGTGGGTCATCCTACAAGAACAAGACCCTTGTGATCTAACATTTTATCCAAGGTATTTTTTAAACACCAACTATCCTTAATAATCAAAGAGGAGCAAGATTTGAAGAAAGTCAAAAGAAAAAGAGTGAAATTTACCAAATTAGATCCATACTCACAAGACAAACTTGTGCCCCTAGAAAAGATCTAGATTACCAAATTTCACCTCAACAAAATTCATAAGTTATTTTGATTTCAAGGAAATGTATAGATGGAGAGGAACTAGATTCAATCCCTATGCACATGGAATTCAACACCACATATGAACCATTCTCTATATTTTTTCTAGAGTAAAGTGTCACTACATATGAACCATTCTCTTATATTTTTTCAGTGATATCTTTTATCATTTAAATTTTTAAAAGTTTATCCCATAATTGAATATTGAATTAATCTACCTTGATTCATGCCAAGTTGTATGCATTTCATTTGACCATCCTATAAGATGAATCCTATGGAAATGTTATTTCCATTTACAATAAAGTAAATTAAAAAAATCTTGTAACAAATGCTTATATTAGGGGACCTTATCATACACCAATTCATTGTCTTTTTTGATAGTGGTGTAAAAAATTATCCATACGAGATTTTACCTTTTATAAAGGTATTATAATATTAACACCAAATGAAGTTGAAAACAATTTAACCACTAATTAAACCTTATATAACTCTTAAATTTTAGAGAGGATGGTGGTTTTGGTATAGTCAATATCAAGTTTTAAATATCACAAATATTTTCATTTGCATGCCAACAAATCAGATAAAGTGGTTCATTTTATATCTATTTTATCAAGGATATACTATTATAAAGTTTATAGGAAAAGCATAATAAGAGGGTTTTTAATAGGATTTTTAAATATTGAAGTTTCAACTCCCACCCTCTAGAAAAATTAAATTAATTAGTTTTGTCAAAGCTAGAAACAAGGTTAAAACATAAAATTTCTATTTTTTATTTTCTATTTTATATATTTTACCATTTTGATTTATTTAATAATATATTAAATTGGAAAGATAAAATTTAAATAAACTCCAATTTTTTTAATAAAGAAAAATATTTTTCTTTGAAAGTAACTTAATGACCCCTATATTGACATAAGGACCAACTCTAATTGCTAATAGAGAAAGCTACAACCTTTCTAATATTATTTATTTTTATCTAACTATCTAATGTTTTATGTTACCTTACACTTTCCTATTTTTCCTACATGGATTGGTATTTAACTTTACAATATATAATTACATATCTATTGCTATTTCATTTCATAAATCATGCATCAATTCTAAATAAAATTTAAATTAACAACTCATTTAAGAAAGTTGACACAATATATATCTTGTTTAAAATTTCTCACTTAAATTGGTACATATACACACACACTTTTAAAATAGTTTCAATTTTTTAAAAAATTCAATTGTTACTTATTTTTTCATTTGGTAAAATCATATATATATATATATATATATATATATATATATATATATATATATATATATATATATATATATATATATATATGATTGTTAAATAATAAGCAACATTTATATCACTTTAATATAGTTTTTTTTTTTTTCAAATATAATCATATTTAATTATAATCACATTTAATTTTAAAATTGACATTTGAAGAATTATAGACTAGCTTTTAAATTTGATATCTACTTACTCTTCTTTATTTTTAATTTGATTAAATATTTTTACAATCATCTAAAAAAATAGTCAATTCTAAAGTAAAAATAAAAAATAATAAAGCTAAATTCACAAAAATGAAAAATAACTAATATAGATATTTAAATACATTATCTAAAAGATTTTCAAAAATATAATCTTTATTTATTTATTTATTTATTAAGAGTTATTCTATTTTATTTTATTTTATATGTATTCTTGACTTTATTTTTATCTAAAAAGAATTTTTATTTATTTAATAGTTATTTTATATATATATATATATGATTAAAGTTATTTTATTTTATTTATTTAAAAAATTATTTTATAATTCTATATATTTTGATATATATATATATATATCACTTAAAACCCTTACTTAATCATTTTTAAAATACAATTAATTTATTTATTTCACATTATCAATACATTTTATTTAATTACAAATTTTGAATTATAATTAACATTTAAACTTACCATTTTTAGTGGTTCTTAAATTAAATATTATCATATTACTCTCCACTTTAATATTATATTAAATTTGTATATATTATTTTTAAAATATTGATGTAAAGTATTTGTCCAGCACCAGTTCGGTACTGTCTATCCAGCCCCAGGAATGCACCGGGGCATGGATGCTATGGCATGCCTCCATACATAGTACGAATACCTGCCACCCCACAGTGTCGTGCCTCTCCAGCGCGTGTTTTTCCGTGTAGAATAACTGCCAGCAAAACAAAAAAATAGGTGACATCAGCTGCAGCGCAGACTATTGTGTTAACCGCAATCAGAATGGGAGTTGGCTGCAGCGCGGACTTTGAAACACAATACAACGAACTAAAAATATTAAGGGCAGCTGGCGCATGAAAAGGAAATCTGTTTGTCTCTCACCCCTATACATCAAATTTTAATATTTGGACGCCGAAAAGTTAAGGAAAAGTTTGGCCCATGAAAAAGAAAAGTCTGGCGATGTTAAAATCCGTTTGTCCAAGGTTAGCCGAAATATTTGTAACACAATAAATCCAACTATAAATATTTTAATATTTCATTTTATTATTCTATTTTATATTATTTTTTTAATTTATATTTGTTTATTTTTCAGTTTTATTACATAAAAATAATGTGAACTAAAATTTAAAGGATAAGTATTATATGTAATATTTACATTTCAATTTATTTTATATAGATGTTTTTACACTTTTATATATATATATAAACAAATTTCAAATTATTTAAATATTTTCAAATCTTAAAAGATGTTTTATATTCTAAACTTCATCATTTATAAGTTTTTAAAAGATCGAATTTCATAAAAGAAAAATGACTAATTCAAATTGGTCAAATTTCTATTTTTAATAAATTAAAATGTCAAATTAAAAATTCATTCACAATATTTTTAAATTTTACAAAAAGAAAAATGACTACTTTAAATTGGTCAAATTTCTATTTTTAATAAATTAAAATGTCAAATTAAAAATTCATTCACAATATTTTTAAATTTTACAAAAATCACCTAAATAATGCCTATTCATATGGCATTCACTTATATCTATAACTTGAAGATAAATTATATATTTTTCCCATACTTAGAGAAGAGAATGACATCTTTTCACCAAATTTATTTAATTTTTTTTTTAAGAAGTCCATAAACTAAATTTAATTTATAAGAAATTATATTGCACCCTTTTTCAAACATAACTCATTCAAGAATGACATCTTTTCACCAAATTTATTTAAATTTTTTTTCTAAGAAGTCCATAAACTAAATTTAATTTATAAGAAATTATATTGCACCCTTTTTCAAAATGTATAGATAACTCATTCAAGTTTTTATATGAAGTTACTTTTAAGTCTATTTTTTACAATCTTAATTGTCACTTAAAGATATTGTTCGGTCCATCATGATCTTCTATTTTCCCAAGACATGGAGTATAAATAATTGAAGTAATGGTGATTTGTATAATAAATCAACTACCTTGTTGGTTATAGCTTTTACTATATTCCATAAACAAGTGAAAATATTTCAATAAATCCATCCACTTGTAGTGATTTTTCCTATTGCAACATCATTTTAGCTTGAAGATATTGAGACAATTAGTGATCTATATGTACTATGTATGGTTTTCTTATGCAATAGATAATTTTTCCACTTTTCAACCATTTGATCCAATGTATATAATTTTTTTTCTCAAGTAGAATACACAAGAATGTGTTGTGGTAAAAACTAATGCTCCAATTTCCTAAAGAATACACTTAATAACAAAGAAAGGGAAGTGCATCTTAACTTAGATATAGAGGTAGGACACACTATTAAAGAATAAATACTTGGACATCAAGTAATACGAGAGCTTAAGCTCTACTTCTTGTTAGCCTCTACTAAACATAAGAGGATAATCGTTAGAGGTCTTAAACAAGACAATTAAAGAGAAATACTAGAAAGTTGTAGATGAGGTTCTTGTAACCATAGCCTAAGTGGAATCACATTATAGTAGTCACAAACAAAATACCTTATCAACCTCTAACTAGGTAGATAAAATGTTATATTGCACATAGACCAAAATATAAAAATTAGTTGATTATCTCTTAAGATGGTTACCCCTAGCATAGCCTATTGTAAATGTAATTTGAATTGACAACACATGAACCACTAAATTTATAGTATTCAAATGCCTCTTAAGACCAAAAACATAAATTTATATGGCATGATCGTGCAAAGTGGTAAGACTTTAACATGCATGATTCTTTGAATTCTTTGAATGTATGTCAAGTAGGGGTTCACATATGCTTTAGGAAGACTAGCATAGCCGAAATATGCATAACTATGTATATTATCAAGGCTAAAACTATCACCAAATATATATGAAAGAAATGTTCAAATATGAAGTGCTATGGGAGGATTGCTTACATCATACTAGAACTTCCTTGATTACAAGAGACACTAAGTCAAAATTAGGCCTCAAAGACAAACAAATTTACAAGTCCAAATATGAAAGCTAATCATAAAATTGAAAACCATGAAAATGGATCTATAAAACTCCACAAAAAATCCTATATGCATTGGAAGCATTCATGGCTGAGAATGAATCTTGGAACACTTCCCAATACTTTCATCTAGACCCATGTTTTTTTTTCATTGCCCATTGTCAAATAAAAATTGCTTTCCCTACATATTAAAAAATAAATAATATTGAATTATAAATTGATAAATGGTGTAACAAGAAACACAAGAAACACAAACTCTTCTCAAACTTAAATATTGCAAGAAACACATGCACTGATCCTGACAGACCACACCCAGAAGGATGAGAAGAAGGATACTGAGACTGACACATGATCACATCTTATTTATTTTGTATCTAGCCAATGAGAAAAAATTGTAAATATACAACATAAGTTGAAAGTACAGTAAACTATATTGATTATCTATAATAGTGTTGAACATGATCCTCCATTGCAATGTCATCAAAACCTATAAATTACATAACTTTTAGTTATTAAATTGATTTAAAATTAAACATAAAAAATTGTTAGAAAATCATTCATAATTTATTTACCATCTCTAGCTTGCATTGCATCTATTGTTGTTGGAGTTTCGTTAAGATCAATAGAAAATGGTAACCTATGTTGCCCAGTGTTTTGTTGATCAACTAAAGCTGCAATGGCATGTGTATTTAATAAATCAATATAGATACAACATCAAGTCTAACAATACAATATATGTACTTAATCAAAATACTATTAAAAGTCTAAATTACCTGGAATAGTTTTTTGAAATGTCTGAATTGTATCTACTATTTATTTGATTAGTTAGAGAAAATTGGTTAGAAATAGGAATTCAGAAATATCTCATTTAATGAATGAATACAATTAATAGTTAAAAAATTACCATCAATAATTTGCATTTCATCGGTTGTTGTGTTTTGTTGATCATCTAAAGCTGCATGACATGTGTATTTAATAAATCAAATAGATACAACATTAAGTAGATAACAATATAATATACTTAATCAAAATACTATTAAAATTCTAAATTACCTGGAATAGTTTTTTGAAATGGTTGGCCAAGTATAACATTAAGCATTGATGGTTGATTTTCATGAACTGTGTCTGCCATTTATTTGATTAATTATAGAAAATTGGTTAGAAATAGGAATTAAAAAATATCTCATTTAATGAATGAATGCATTTAATAGTTAGAAAATTACCACGAATAATTTGCATTTCATCAGTTGTGTTTTGTTGAAATGTTTGACCAGGTATAACATTAAGTATTGACGGTTGATTTTCATGAATTGTATCTGCTATTTATTTGATTAATTATAGAAAATTGGTTAGAAATAGGAATTCAAAAATATCTCATTTAATGAATGAATCATTTAATAGTTAGAAAATTACCATCAATAATTTGCATTTCATCGATTGTTGTGTGGTTCAAATCAATAGAGAAGGGCAATTGACGTCTTCTATTATTGTCTTGATCATCCAAACCTACAATGACACATTTTTAATATGTGATGTAAAAATAATAATTATTGCTATGTAAAATACTAAAATAATTTTGAATAAATGTACTCACCATGTTGTTTTCTGATGACAACCCTTTCTTCTTGTATTTTTATGCCTGAACGGTTGGAGACCTTTTTTTTCTTTTGCTTCCTACCACCTGTGGAGGGGAACTGAAATTTTTCATGCTCTTCAACTCTTTCATTCAAGTCTTGATGGATGGTGTTGCCTCTTTGATGAATAAAATGACATTTGCACATTTTTCTTGGACTAAACCATGGTGATATTCATCTCATAGGAATATCCTCCGAGCTAGGGATTGGTGTAAGTTTGGAAGACGTAAGAGATGCTTGAAGATCTTTTCTAAATCTCTCAACACATTGACTAAAGATATGTTTTTGATCTTCTCTAGTTGGTAAATCTTGGAGTAGTGAATTCAAATAATCAATAGCATTTTGGAAGTTATCATTGGAAGCATTAGATGATTTACAACCATCTGTAATAAAAATAATAAATATTAAGTTCATAAAATATAAAAAAGTTTTCATATTTCATGAAAAAATAGTGATATTGAAATTTACCAATTCTTTGGTCTTCTCCAATGGCAACCCCAATCAAATCTTGATCTTCTTGTGGAATACAATAATCTATGTTACAAATAAAACATTAATTAAATTTTAAGAACACTAAAAATCAATGAATATTTTATTATAAATATCATATCAACATTACCAGTGGCATTGTTCTCTTGACTGAAACTTCCTCTGACATCATCATCATCATCAACCAATGGAGCAACACCATCTGTGATTGAAAAAGATTATTTTAGTTAGTTTCAAGAAAAAGTATGTCATTTAAAATATAAATATAATACTTAAATGTTAAATGACCCTTACCAACAACTTGATCTTGCTCATTTCTTATGTTTCTCTTTAGGAGATCTAAAATCTTCAACACATGTTTTCATGTGTTTCCCCTTTTTGCCCATTGGCATTCACATACATATAAATCTGGTCCAAATTTTCTAACAAGATACCATTTTGTTGGAACAGATTGACTTCTTATCTTGTATGTGTTAGAGAGATCATATAGATAACAATCTATATCGGGTATTTTTTTGGACCTCTCTAATGTAGTAATATAATATCTTTCTTTTCTAAAGTTAGTTAAAAATCCAGATGACTGCAAATATCTTTTATTTTTATAAAATGGTTGTACCCTATGAAGCAGTGTATGGATAAGCCAATCCATTCTCCTTGTACATATCTTAGCATGATCACTTAGATAATGGCTCTTGATCTGGAAGTGGTATGACTCTATGGAAGCATTAGTTTCTTGATTTGCATGAGAGAAGTTTTGAAAGTTTTTTGCCCACATTTCTATACAAAAAACAATAAAAATACCTTAGTAAACATAAAAAATAATTTTAACGATGTAAATGCATACAAACCAAAATGAGTAATTTGAAAAACTTACCAATACGACCTTCACCATGACCACAATTTTTTTGGAAGTAATCAATAAATTTATTCTCTTCTTTGAATTCCTCCATGAATTTTTTTATTAGGTGAGTAGTGATGTCTACATTGTCACCCATTGCATACATTATCTCACCGAATCTAGCAAACATATTTGTACCAACATCCTTATTGCTGGCATACCTAGATTGTAAAAGATAATATCAATCTATGGGGTTCAAACAAATAATTTTCCACATATTTTAATTAAATATTGACTTACCTGTACACATTTTTCAGCCATGCTCTACGTACATGCCAAATACATAAAAGTACTCGACATTGAAATGATAATCTACAAGTTACATTGTAAATTTTGATAAGTAAATTATGAAAAAATAAAATTTTATAATCAAACTATTTTAAGCTATAAATTACGAAATATATATTTTTATAAACTAAATATTAATCAATTATAATGAGTTGATTGAAGTTTAAATATAAAAACTAAGGCTAATAAAAACCTGATAGCTTCAATCTCTGCACTAGCATCATCTGTCATGAATGCATTGACATTCCAATCTTCTCAACATTGTTTCCCTCATTTATAAACTTCATCTAGCCATTCATTTAGATCCTCAACTTTATTTCTTGAGGATATGGCCCATGCAATAGGTACACCAGCCTCTTGTTCATCAAAAACAAGTAAGGAATATAATTGATACTACACATGAATTAAACATTGATAAATTAATATTTTTAAATAACTAAATCAATGAGAAAACAAAATCCAAAAATTTATAGTAAACATCAAGCTTTACTTACACCATATTTGTTTGTTGAAAATGTTGAGTCCATTGCAATAATTGAGTTGTGTGAATGCTTGACCATCATTTCTCGCATCCATGGTGTTTGGATGCCTATGATAAATGGAACATCTTCCATAGTGTTTGGTCTTTTATAGTAGAAGAAGTTATCCTTCTCCTCTGCATGCCACAAATTAACACTTATTGCATCATCTTTATTCTTTTGGGATCGAATGGATCGTACTCTTTCCCATGCATTCAACACATCCTTCCTCAACAAACATGCATCCCTCTTATTCATCAACTTAGTCAAACCATGGTCTAAGTAGTGTTGTTCACATATTGTGTCAATCCCCACACCCATTAGTAATAAAGACTCAATATATGATTTGCATTCATTTGATAGCCTTGGTGCAAAAATACTCCTTGGATCACTAGAAGGGTCATCCTTTCCATGGAAAAAATCACCTTTGGTATCACAATGGCTCCAATCATTATACATGATTAATGCAACTTGTGGTCTACCATACATGACCCTAACATAAAAG
>VDFB02000363.1:88177608-88240388 GCA_007258455.2 Sequoia sempervirens
GTGTGGATAATTTTGGACAACATTTGGAGGAGGCTTATTTATCCTCAAAGGAGGTATCTTCGTCCTTCGATTGTGTTCTACAATCATTTCTAGGTGGTCTTGGTTTGTCAACTTCTTCTATGATTGGGCATGTACCTGATTTGATTGTGACATCTCCAACTACCTTGCCCATGGAGATCATTGATCATTCTTCTGAGACATCACATTTCATCTTTCTTTTCGCATCTTCCTATCTAGAATGAGAAGCATTCTTGCATTTATACTTCATA
The DNA here is from genome assembly GCA_007258455.2 of Sequoia sempervirens. Taxonomy (NCBI): domain Eukaryota; kingdom Viridiplantae; phylum Streptophyta; class Pinopsida; order Cupressales; family Cupressaceae; genus Sequoia; species Sequoia sempervirens. The sequence continues at coordinate 88,177,878 of VDFB02000363.1, forward strand.
TATCTTCTTCCCAAGGGGAGAAATATTTTTGTAGGCAATTGATCATGTTCATATTCAAATGCTTACCATTTTCGCAAGATATTATTGGACTCACCAAAAAAGTATCACTTCTAGGATACTTTTTCTAACTTGTTTGGGCTCTTCATGTGATTTTGGCTTATTGTTGCCTTCATTTGATACTGCAATGTGGATAACACATTCACATTAGGTCTTGGGCCCTTGTGAACTAATGGAATTTAATGGTGCCTTGCAAAAGTGTTGTGAAGTGTTGTAACACACTTCCACACTTTTCTAGGGTTTTCTCAATTAACTAAGCTTAATAAACATATTTTTAATCATAATCAACCTTAATCTTGCCTTATTTAGAGTGTTGTCAAGTGTTGTAACACACTTTCACATTTCTCTAGGCTTTTCTTTAATAATTGGGTTTTCTTATGCTTTAATTGGCCCTACTTTGCATCCACAAGCCTCTTTACTTATTGTATCTTTTGAGGATAATCCCTAGACCAATCAAGAACAATCTTAATTCAAGTGTTTCAGCTGTGGCTCCGTAGTGTCTAGGACTCATTCGGCCACTTTTGACAAAATGAGCCCACCGAGGTCTTTTTGGGTTCCAAACCTATTTTTACACATTTCTAAGAACTTTTCATTTTTGGTCCCATACATTATGTCTGATGAGACTAATTCACCATCTTGGGTGAATGAGTCCTGTATGACCAAAATTCAAATTTAATTCAAATTTCTGATGGGATTTTATTCTCCTAGATCTGATGTTGGCTTGTATTGTTGTAATTTCGTGACTCTGCATAATTGAGTATAAATAAAAGGTTCTTTCACTCATATTCATACCTAACAAATTTTACAAGCATTCAAGAGTTCACAAGAGCGTTTGAGCATTCAAGGAATTTCAAGGGCAGATTATCAAGCATTTTAGAGCATCCTTCAAGTGTCAATCATCGTGGAAAAAATTGCATTCATCATGTTTGTTATTGTGCTAACATTTGTGACGTAGAGTTTATGACTCAAGCAAGCATTTCAAGCAAGATCAACATCATTCAAGCAAGAGTCAAGAACCACATCCATTGCAACCATTTCATTATTTTCAACCACATTTGCAGGACCTTATTTCTATGGTTTGGTGAGTTGCAACATTGCTATTTGTTCATTCATCATTCTCCTTTCATATTTTTTTCATTTCAAGGTTTAATTACCAACAAGGGGTTTGACCAATGAAAACCCCTATTCACTAACCCCACAACATTTTTCCCTCTTCTTGTGTGTGATTTGTAGGGCTAGGTTGTAGATTCGTCACAGAGCAAAGTTGGAGAAATGTTGTCAAATTCCTAAACTTGTCATCAAGCCTTGGAGAAGCTTGGAGAAGGCCTCTAAGTGGCAATTTGCAATTTCGGATCCGAAAACCAGTCAAGAAGAGGATAGCAGATCGAGAGGAACATAATCTAGTTCAGAACTTCTAGAAGAGTAGAAGTGGATTGATTCACCACTATTGGCAAATGAGTCCCACTGTACAGGCTTGACAAAGATTTTTACAGATTTGGATACCCTTTTGACTGAAACCTATATCTGCACATTTTCCCAAAAACTAGATTGATTTGCCCAACTTGGCGAATGAGTCCTAGTCAACATTTACAGTAGATTTTTTAGTGATCCATACCTCCATTCTACCTTCTTCAATTTCCAAGGTGCACACTTCCAGTTTTATAGCTTTTTGTTGTATTTTACTTGTCTTTTTAGGTTATTTAGAGTTAGTTTGTATTCAATTAGGGCTTTGTTTCACAACTTGCATTACATTGTCTTTTCCAAGTCTAAACTTGCTGATGAACCCCTCAATATATCATATTCTTTTCCCAAAACAACCCTATTGCAAGATTTCAATGTCCTTTGCATTGAGATCTCTAGGCTATCCTGGAGTGGGAATCTCTTTGAAAGTGGGGTGTGAATCAACCGTTGTTCCATGGGGATCGTCCCTCCTAAAACATGGAGTTTTCAAGACTCGGACGTGCTTCCTATCGTGGAGATGCCTGAAACGCCCCTCCGCTGTCCCCCCACCATCTCCAAGTCCCCTCAGCCAAGCCTTCCATGAGGGAGACGTTTCCCTGAAGTTTCTCAAAGGGAGACACCTGGGAAACTTGGGAAACTCCTAGGAAACGTCTCCCAAGTCCCCTCCAAAACTAAAACTTGCAATTTAATAATATTTTTATAATTTTATTAAAAAAATAAAATCTAAACAATTACATGGTATAATGTTTTAGAATATGATATTTTGGTCATTTTTATGTCGTGCCACCTGGGGTAAGAGCTGTCGTAAGAGCTTTGGAGCCTGAGATTGAAGTGGAGACTAGACTTGGAGAGCAGGGTTTTTTCGGTCCTTTTCCACCACCAGGTTAGAATTTTTGTTTTCATTTCTGATTTCTCCTTATTTGTTTTATTTTTTATTTTGTTTAGTTCTCAAGGGTTATTTTATCGGGATTGGGAATGCCTCAAGGCTGCATTCCCGAGCCGGGCGCTGCATCTCCCAATCCTACCAAACAAAATGAAAACACCTCCCTCGTAGAAAAAAAATTAAAATTAAAATTATTATAAATTATTAAATTTAAAAATCATTTAAATTTTATTATTTTTATGATTTATCATATTCATAATTCTTAAATTCTGATTCATTGCATTCCATGAGATGACATCTCTTTGAGGCATACTGTCAAAAATTTCACATGCCTACAACTATGCTTCCACATTTTTTGAAGCCTGATACTGATATTTTGCCTACAACTATGCTTCTAGTTCCACATTTTCTGAAGCCTAATACTGATTTTAAAATATTTATAATTTTATATGAATATTAAATACTGCTTCTTTTTTTTCAAAAATTTTGATAATCATAAATTCATAATTCATAATCTGAATCTCAAATACTGTATGATTTTCAGTTTTCTGTGAATCATTAATCTAAGATTCTGAATTTCTGATAAATTGATAATTCATAATATAATTATATAAATATTAAATTATTAAATATCATAATGATAATATTGTTTTTTTTATTTTTCTTTTTAAAATTTTTAAATTTATAAAGGTCTGATTTTGTTTTGAAATTGTTGTTTGCAGCATCATTTGACATTACGTGGTTACCATAAGGCATAATGAGTTCACCAATCAATAGAAGTGATGATGAGGTTGAGCGTGAAGAGGTTGAACTTGAAGCAGAAATTGGAAGTGGAAGTGAAAATGAATCTGATGATTCAGATTTTCAAATAGATGAGGGTGAACATGACTCAAATATTCAGACTCAAACTGAAACAGGTTCTATTGGGAGTAGAAAAGATAAATGCCCTTCAAAAATCCTCCAAAGATATGCCAAGGGCCCCTTTGATCCAAAATCACCATTAAAACAATTTGCATCTAAGATGCCAACACAGCCTGGGACACGTGGGGGCACCAGAAAGTGGGAGTGCCACCTTTGTCATATTGACTGGAAAGGGAGCATTACTAGAACTAATGCTCACTTACTTCTTATTCGAGGCAAAGGTGTAGGTGTTTGCAAAAAGGTGAAAAAAAATGCAAAGTATAGAGCTGAAATTCTAAAATTATGGGGTACTAATGAGGAAGCAACACCTATGACTGCCACATTGGGACAAAGGAGTCAGAGTGATCAGATTGCAGCAGTTTCTACTTCTACTTTGCAGAGTCAAAGGCCACCAAATCCATTCAGTTCAGGTGCAAGAGAGCCTAAGGGGAAATGTAAAGTTGCATCTTCAAGTTCACAACCATTGGTAGATTTATTTAATACACAAGCAAAGGATGAGGCAGATGATGCTATTGGAAAATTCTTCTTTTCCAATGGCATTCCATTCCATGTGGCTCGCTCTCCTTATTATAAGGAAGCTATGTCAAAGGTAATAAGGGTGGGACCATCATATGTGCCACCAGGGGAGACTAGATTAAGGACAACAATCTTGGATCAAAACTATTCCAAGATTAATATGTTGATGGAGAAGATGAAGAGAACCTAGGTCACAAGTGGATGCAGCATAGTCATGGATGGGTGGACGGACATTAGGCATCGTCCACTCATCAACGTCATGGTCACATCTATAGCGGGCCCTTATTTCCTTAGGGCTATTGATTGTTCAGGGCATAACAAGGATGCTCATTATCAATTCCAAATCCTCAAGGATGCCATAGAGGAGGTTGGGCCACAAAATGTGGTGCAAGTAGTGACAGATGCGGCCCATGTGTGTAGAGCTGCAGGGAAGTTGGTTGAGGCAGCCTATAGACACATTTGGTGGACTCCTTGCTGTGTGCATGCTATGAATAATGCACTTAAAGACATGGGTAAAATCAGCTGGATCAAATCAATTGTGAGTGATGCTAGAGATGTGCAGATGTTTATCTGCAACCACCATACTTCACATGCACTTTTCAGAACCTTCTCCAAGAAGGAATTCCTGAAACCTATAGAGACTCGGTATGCATCATACTTTATTCTCTTGGAGAGGATGCTTGAGTTGCAAGAGCCATTGCAAGTAATGGTAATGACAGCAGAGTGGAACCGATGGCCTGAGTCGAAGACAGAGCAGGGGTTGAGGGTTAAGGAGGTGGTGAAGAATGATGTCTTTTGGGCTGATGCCACATATATTGTCTCCATCATTGATCTAGTCTTCAAGGTTATTAGATTTGGGGACTCTAATGCACCTTCCCTTGGAGAGGTATACGAGTGCATTGATTCCATGCTTGATCAAATGAAGGCTAAAGTGCGAGAGAAGGACCCCACAATGCAATTCTACACCGAGCACATTTATCCAATCATTCAGCATATATGGGAGAAGCTCAACACTCCCTTACACATGGCTGCCTATGCATTGAACCCGAAGTGGTATGTGCCACGTCCCGGCAGAATAACACCTATAGAGGATGCTGAGGTGAAGGAAGGGTTCATGAAGGCCATTGACAGAATGTATGATCCTATAGAGGCCAGCTTGCTTCGTACCAAGTGGACAAAATTTGCCACTCTTTGGGGATATTCAGAGGCGGCCAAGGTAGATTTGGAGACTATGTCAAAGGAGGACCCCAAGTTGTGGTGGACTATGCATGGGCCTAGATCTTTGATTACTACTCTAGCCATTCGTTTGCTGTCCCAGGTTTCTAGTTCTTCTGCTGCTGAGAGGAACTGGTCCACTTATAGCTTCATCCACTCTGTTAAGAGGAACAGGCTTACTTCTAGGAGGGCAGAGAAGCTTGTGGCTGTACATAGTGCCTTACGTCTAGTTGACCGCAACACAACTACATACAAGGAGAGTCCAGCAGCCAGATGGGATGTAGAGCCAGAAGAGCCATCACAGATAGATGATGATCCTACAGAGACAGGGCTGGTTGGTATTGGGTTAGATGAGCTTCAGCATGCGGAGTCTAGCAGTTCTAGTGATGAGGAGATTGGCATGGAGCTTGGAGATGATTAGATCATTAGAGGCATTAGGCCATTAGCTTGGAGCCATTTACTATTAGTATTTACTAGTATTTTGTTACTTGTACTCTATTTTTGAAGTTTGAAGTTTGAACATTGATGATATAGTGATACTTGATTGTAATTATGATTCATGAATCATGATTATGAAACTCAAATTATGAAACATCTAGTTGATAGTTCTTGTTGCGTTTTCCAATGTCTATATTTTGATTTTGATTTTCAATGTTCAGTGGTTCACTAGTTCATTGAAATGATATATTATTGCAATGTGTTATTGTGTTTAAATAGTTAATCTTTTAAGTTTTAAGTTTTGTTTTTATGTGTTAACTTTACTTATTCCTTAGGCTTCTCCAATTATGTAATTATATTGTTATACATCTTTTTATAACTAATTTTTCAAGTACTATATGTATTCTGATGCAGCCTCCATTTGCCATCCCCTCACCCATCCCTTGCGTCCCCAAACTTAGACCACCCATCTCCCATCCAGGAAACCGTCCCCCGTTGTTCCCTTGTCCCTGTCCCTAAAACTTTGTGGAACACTAGGTAGATTTGATGAGTTTTTTAGATTGGCTGCTTATGTTGATTAATTTTTTTTTATCTTTTATGATATTTTGAGTCTATCTCTTTTGTTCATATTTTTAAAGAAGGTGTTGTGGATTATTTGGTCAAATGAGTTTGATATTAATTACACTTGGAAGATCATAAATTGGACATCCTTCGTAATGTTTTCAACACCTTCATAATGATTTGGTTTCATTTTGATTGATTTATTTTATCTCAATTTGTTATGTTTAATTGGTTTCTTGTTTGGTTTTAATTCTAAGATGTGGAAAGTTTAGAAAACCTCATTAAAATTGTCTTCTACTCAATATTTGCAATTTCTTCAGCTCATTCATATTGATTTGGTTTAATTTTGACTGATTTATTTTATCTCAATTTATTATGTCTAACTAGTTTCTTGTCTAGTTTTGATTTTGAGAGGTGGAAAGTTCATGGCAAACCTTCTTAAATTTTTCTTCTAGTGCAATTTCTTCAGCTTCTTCATAATGATTTGGTTTAATTTTGACTGATTTGTTTTATCTCAATTTGATATGTTTAATTGATTTTTTGTCTAGTTTTAATTCTTAGAGTAGAAAGATTATAGAAAATCTACTTAAATTGGTCTTCTAAGTTCAACCTTTGCAAATTCTTCAGCTCCTTCATAATGATTTGGTTTAATTTTGATTGATTGTTTTATCTCAATTTGTTATGTTTAACTAGTTTCTTGTCCAGTTTTAATTCTAAGAGGTGGAAAGTTCATGACAAACCTCCTTAAATTTGTGTTCTACTCAATCTTTGCAATTTCTTCAGCTCCTTCGTAATGATTTGATTTAGTTTCGGCTGATTTGTTTTATTTCAATTTATTATGTTTAATTGATTTTTTATCTAATTTTAAAACGGAGAGGTTTAAAATTTTGTTTTAATGACAACTACTAGAGTTACAAAATCTTTACATGATTTTCTAAAAATCCTTGTAATATATTTATCTTTTTCGAAAAGAAAAAACTTAAGCCAAAGAAATTGACTGTTATAAATTCAAGCTCATTTTCAGTCCCACATTTCTTGTAGTAACATTTTGGAACTTCAATATTAGCGAATCAGCTCGGCATCACAGAAATGTCGCAGAGAAGCACCTTTCAAGTTTCAGGCATTTACCAGCCTAAGAGACAGAGAGCAGAGATGGAGCGTCTGAAGGATACTCTCGGAGTTGCAGGAGTTGTTATCAATATTGAATCGAAGACGGTAACGGTTGAGCACGATCAAAGCATTACCGTCACCCGGATAGGTGTTTATTTTGATGACTATTTGTGTTTTTGGTTTAGTTTTGCTCTTGTACCCAAACCATATTGTTAGGATGGTTTGTCTTCTGCTCTACAATTTGTAGAGAATCCTCTTGACCCCATCCAAGGCCTTGATGTTGCCGGGCTCCCCTCAGTTCCGAGCAGGAACCCTGTGGACTGTAGAGGGTACAATCGAAGTTCCTCATAGCTTCCTCAAAGCCAAGACTATCTGTGAGCTTGTTTACCACGCCCGGCTTAAACCTGCCCGTGTGAGTAAAATTGAAGAGTTCATGATGACTTCTCTTTGGTCTGCCTAAATATCCCACAGGAGGTTTTATATTTTGGTGCTTTGATTCCAAAATAACGAACAATTTATCGTTTATTTATGCCATATGACTGTAGAAAGTATTTTACTCTCCGAGAAAAAATTTATTCATTATTTGGGTTTTGAATTGACTTTCAGAAAACATTAATATATAGAAAAAAAGGGAGACATGAATTAGGTTATAAAAAAACTGGTAGAGCTGTCTGCTTGTTATCCAACACTAATTTCCTCATAATTTGTTTTGTTGTGTTGATTATGTCTGCTACAGAAAATGCTCTGAGAGATCTACACTTGAATCCTTCTCTCACCAGGACAGCTGTATATATCTGATCTAACAGCGTGCGCCCTGAGCTACGGTAAGCCATTACTATTGTTACTATTCATCTCATAACTCAACACTGGTTTTAAACTGATACATAATTTCTCGCCGTTTAGGTTACCGTCGACACGCTGGTGTGTATTTATGTTTTTGTATTATTTATTGTGCAGGAAGAAATCTCTGGTGAGTCTGGGTCGAACTTGAAAACGAGGCAGCTTCCTCTGCTGAGCTTTCCTTTTAATGTTGTCAAGTTACAAATTTGAAATTCTGAAATGCTGGCAGTGGCGTCCGATGCGTGGATAACAATCTGATCTGATAGAAAAAGTGAGCTTGACGAGATTTAGAAAGTCGGTTCTTTATGCCCTTTTTGCCCAATTATTTTTAGATAAATGCAATTTTGTTTGCTTTTTAAACGTCAAGAGAATATTTATCTGACAGAAGTCTTAGTTGGTGAGTAATAAGACAACAATGTTCGACATAGGACGGACATTGTGATTTGGCATTAGAGAGGCCCATCTTGCACGTGTTGAAGTTGAAAGAGCAGTAAATGAAAGATTCCCTGTTTTATTTGTGGAGTATTTCTGCAGTAAGCAATAAATAGATTATTTATGGTTCTGATAGTTGTGAATTATTATTTATGTGAGAGAATTATACTAGCAGTTGTATGCACACGTATGCAACGATCAGTTGATAGGGTATACTGCACACGGCTATTAGTGAAGAAGGTAGCAGTTTTTTTTTTCTTTTTCTTGTGGGTGCAATCGAAGGTGTAAACAAGCCATATGAAACAATGTTAAGTTAGTTCTTATTAATAGGTGGATCTTATGAATTTGAACTCTATGTACAATTTAAAGTTATTAATGAAATAATCTATAAACAAAGATTAATTTTTTTTATATATTCATTCAATATGAGTATTGCAAAGTATTATAAACTTTAATCCGACATTAGAGATTATTTGCATAAAAGTGGGAAAATGGTTTTTGTATTTTAGAATGAAAATTTATCAGTTGGAAATTGGCTATCAATTAGTAGAATAAAATTACACATCATGTTGAACGAATGTTTTTAAATTCATTAAAAAGTTTTTCTTTCTTAAAGGCTTATTAGTTATGTGTTTTATTGCGAAGATTGAGTTAACAAGTATGCTTTTGGAAAAGTGATTCCATTAGTATAGTTACATCGTTTATTAGTAAGATTGAATAAAAAAGCATTCTTTTAAATTTTTTTTTTATTAGTTATAATAGTAAAAAAAAATGGGCTTTTGGAAAAGGGAAGGTGTTATAAGTAGTATCTTCTTCGTAATTGTGTGAATGCCATCAATTGATACACATTGTATTGTTGTTTTAATTGAATTAGAAGGTACACATTTTTTTAAGGGAATGTGAGAAATATGTTACTAAATTGTATGCTTTGGGTGGACGAAGTAAATGAACACTTCATTATGGTGGTTTGCCTCTTCTATTGTGCATTTTTTAAAGTTTTTGAAGAAAATATATTGACTAGGTTGCATTGTTGAAATAGGCATTGTTGTGTTGGTTTCATAGTTTTGATTTTTTAAAGACTTATTAGTCATCTAGGGTTTAGGGTTGTATGAAAGAATTAACATATTGGACATAAAATTACTTTGGTGGTTGTCAAGGTCTTTTACAATCTCTCTATTTGTGGTGATGTAGCTCAAATTTTCAATGAAGCTTGTGGTATTATATTGATTTTTACATGGGTGCTTTGCATAGATGATTAATATATTGTTAATGTCTTCTTGTTTTATATTTGTATCTTTTGCATTATACCCATTTTAGAGACTTCAAAGAGATTTGCAACTTTAGTTTTATACCAATTACAAGTACGATACAAAAACATAACAACTACCATTATGGACGGTGAAAATTTCAAGACTTTAACAATTATGACACAAAAAATAGCAACTATGACACACAAAATAGGCCACTTTTTCCCTTATCCTATGACTAGGTGGAAGACAAATAACTCTATTTCTTTAGAAAAACTACAAAAGTTAAAAAAATAGGTCTCACTCATGTTTGCCCGTATCCCATGCTCAAAGATCTTGAAGTTAAACTATTTATGACTATTGGATGTAGTTTTGAATCGACACCCACTTCACTGTTGTAATCTAGGATAGACCCCACAAAGCGTTCCATAATCTTGGACTCGTTGGAATTGTCCATGCACTCAAAAATATCTGTACATGAACCCAATTATATTAAAGTAAAATATGCTCCTAAAATATACTGTATGCTAAATTTCGAGTTTTTGGCTACACAAAACACTATCTAAAAACTTAAAACCAAACAACATTTATGCTCATCAAAGGATGGTTTAATCTTATAAACACCGCTGGATTTTTAAAATATATGCTCGCCTGAGGACTGGGTAGTTTTTAATCAATTTTGAGGTTGCGTGTCACCTTGTCAGAAGCTAAGATAGATTCTTGAAGAAATTCAGCGTTCAATTTGATATCATATAAGCTCTTGTACTAGCTTTTCTTCCAAGCCGGACTTAAATATCTAAATAACGTGTAGAATTATGATGTTTAGTTACTCCATTTACTATTAATAACCTGTGTTTTGAATACACTGCACTCTGCCCACGTTAAGCAGTTAATAATTAGTGTCGACATTCAACAAGCATTCCATCGTCTTAATCAATTATTATAAATCCAATTTAATCACTTCAGTCCCCGTCAATCTAGCACTAAAGGTGACATCATGTTTGTTCATTCAAATTGTGGTAGGTGTCATTGTGTCGGTTTTAGTTGAGTCATTGAAAGACGACCAATGCAGGTTTGAAATCTGATTCAACCAGTCACATTAGTAGTGGGACATCCTCAGATATTCATGTGGTCCAAAGGATTAGTCAGATCTCTTTTCAGATACTGAGTTGAACACCTCTTAGATATCAAAGAAAAAAATGCTCGTGTCAGTTCAATTAAGAGAAAAAAATATATTAAAATTGTCTAATAAATTTGACAGAATTAAGTCTAGGCATTCTTTGTGACTATTAAGAAAGTTTGTTAGTGGATCGAAATAAGATAATTTGTAAGATGGATTTGATGATCTATTGGCCATTATTTTGAATAATGATAGAATAATGATAGATTTGAAGAGTTTTTTTGAGATTGGTTTCTTAAGTTGATTAAATTCTGTATCTTTTATGATATTTTGAGTCTATTTTTTTTGTTCATATTTCAAGAGAAAGGAATGGTGTTGTGGATTGTTTGGTCAAATGAGTCTTTGATATTAATGACACTTGGGAGATTATAGATTGGACATCCTTTACAATTTTTTCAACTCCTTCATAATGATTTGGTTTAATTTTGTCTGATTTATTTTATCTCAATTTGTTATGTTTAATTGGTTTCCTGTTGGTTTTAATTCTAAGACTGGAAAGTTTATAGAAAACCTCCTTAAATTTGTCTTCTACTCAACATTTGCAATTTCTTCAACTCCCCCATAATGACTTGGTTTGATTTTGACTGATTTATTTTATTTCAATTTGTTATGTTTAACTAGTTTATGTCTAGTTTTGATTATGAGAGGTGGAAAGTTCAGGGAAATCCTCCTTAAATTTTTTTTCTACTCAACCTTTGCCATTTCTTCAGCTTCTTCATAATGATTTGGTTTAATTTTGACTGAATTGTTTTACTCAATTTGATATATTTAATTGATTTCTTGTCTAGTTTTAATTCTGAGAGGTGGAAAGATTATAGAAAACCTACTTAAATTGGTCTTCTAAGTTCAACCTTTGCAAATTCTTCAGCTCCTTGATAATGATTTGATTTAATTTTGATTGATTGTTCTATCTCAATTTGTTATGTTTAACTAGTTTCTTGTCTAGTTTTAATTTGGAGAGGTGGAAAGAAGTTTGCTTATACTCAATCTTTACAATTTCTTCAGCTCCTTCATAATGATTTGGTTTAATTTCGACTGATTTGTTTTATAACAATTTGTTATGTTTAATTGATTTCTTGTCTAAATTTAATACCCAGAGGTAAAAATATCTCCTTAAAATTTTGTTTTAATGACAACTACTAGAGTTACAAAATCTTTACATGACTTCCTAGAAATCCTTGTAATATATTTATCTTTTTTGGGAAAAAACCAAACTAAGTCAATTTTTTTTTTGACTGAGTTATAAATTGAAGCTCATTTTCAGTCCCACTTGTCTTGTAGTAAGATTTTGGAACTTCAATATTCCCGGTATCACAGAAATGTCGCAGAAAAGCACCTTTCAAGTTGCAGGCATTTACCAGGCTGAGAGACAGAGAACAGAGATGGAGCGTCTAAAGGATACTCTCGGAGTTGCAGGAGTTGTTATCAATATTGAATCGAGGACGGTAACAGTTGAGCACGATCAAAGCGTTACCGTCACCCGGATAGGTGTTTATTGTGATGACTATTTGTGTTTTTCTTTTAGTTTTTCCCTTGTACCCAAACCATATTGTTAGGATGGTTTGTCTTCTGCTCTACAATTTGTAGAGAATCCTCTTGACCCCATCCAAGGCCTTTATGTTGCCGGGCTTCCCTCAGCTCCGAGCAGGAACTCTCTGGACTGTAGAGGGTACAATCGAAGTTCCCCAAAGCCAAGACTATCTGTGAGCTTGTTTACCACGGCCGGCTTAAACCTGCCCGTGTGAATAAAATTGAATTGTTCATGATGACTTCCCTTTGGAGTGCGTAAATAGCCCACAGGAGGTTTGATATTTAGGTGCTTTGATTCCAAAGTAACGAACAATTTATCGTTTATTTATGCTTTATGATTGTAGAAAGTATTTCACTCTCTGAGAGAAATTTTATTCATTGTTTGGGTTTTGAATTGACTTTCAGCAAACTTGAATTTATAGAAAAAATGAGAGACATGAATTAAGTTATAAAAAAACTGGTAGAGCTGTCTGCTTGTTATCCGACACTAATTTCCTTATAATTTGTTTTGTTGTGTTGATTATGTCTACTACAGAAAATGCTCTGAGAGATATACGCTTGAACCCCTCTCTCCGGGGGATTGTATATATCTGATGTAACAGCGTGCGCCCTGGGCTATGGTAAGCCATTGCTATTGTTACTATTCATCTCATAACTCAACACTGGTTTTAAATTGATACATAACTTCTCGCGGTTTAGGTTACCGTCGACACTCTGGTGCGTATTTATGTTTTTGTATTATTTATTGCGCAGGAAGAAATCTCTGGTGACTGTGGGTCAAACTTGAAGCGTTTATAATAGTTGATATCACAAAGAAAATGGGGCAGCTTCCTCTGCTGATCTTTCCTTTTCCTATTGTCAAGTTACAGATTTCAAATTCTGAAATGCTCCCGTCCGATGCATGGATAACTATTTCATCCAATAAAAAGGTGAGCTTTACGAGATTTGTAAAGTCGGTTCTTTATGCCCTTTTTGGCCAATTATTTTTAGATAAATGCAAGAGAATATTTATCTGACAGAAGTCTTAGTTCGTGAGTAATAGGAGTAGACGGACATTGTGATTTGGTGTTAGAGAGGCCCATGTTGCAGGTGTTGAAGTTGAAAGAGCAGTAGCTATAATCTTTGGAACCTACTACCTAGTATATTATATTTAATTTTATATTTTTCAATAAAAAATATTAATTGAAAGATTCCCTGTTTTATTGTGGAGTATTTTTGCAGTGAGCAATAAATTGATTATTTATGGTCATCAGAAATTGATAGTTGTGAATTATTATTTATGTGAGAGAATTATATAAAATTTTAATTTTAGTAGTTAATATATATATATAAAATATTTTAAAGTTGTTTGAATTATTGAAGATTTTATATATAAAATGTTAATGATCAATTATTTCAAGTATTTTTAATTAAAATATAAAATATAATAAAATGTATTATAAATTATAAATTTGATATCTATTGTCAAATAGTCAATAAACATATAATTATACTATCTATTCATGTACTATGAAGTTTGTATGTTATTTTAAGAAAGCGATAGACTAAAAGTAAGAGTTGTGAAAGAGTCTAAAAAACTTTAACAAAGTCAATAAATAAAATAATATAATACACATTAATATATTCTAATACTTTTGTATTATTCTAAAAATTGATGAGACTAAGAGTAAAGGTTTTGAAAGGAACTTGTAATCTTCAATAAAATAAACAAATAAAACAGTAAGCATAGAATAGAAAAAATAAATGTTCAATGCTTTAAATTAACATAGATTAAATAGAGATGTCTAATTCTTTTGTATTATTCTAAAAAATGATATGATTAAAAGTAAGGGTTTTGAAATGACCCCATAATCTTCAATAAAATAAACAATAAAACAATAAGCATAGAATAGGGAAAAACAAATGTTCAAATATTTAAATTGACATAGATCAAATAGAGATTAAAAATTTAGTGGAAACTCAACGAAAATATAGACAAAAGATATACAAAAAAGCCTCATTCCTACTAGATAACTAAAGCATTAAGACTTTCTACAACTTCCAAATCTTCTTGTAAAGCACAAACCAAAACAATAAATTCTTCATAAACATTATAAAATACTTGAATTCTTTTTTAAATTTCATTTGATTTTCATATTTGGAATGCCCACAACAAAATATTTTAATTTTTTATATATATCATTTAATTGATTATATATATTTTTTTCGGTATTTTAAAGATTAAATTTAACCTACGAACAAAATTGGTAGAAAATAAATAGTTGATATATTATTTTTTAAGTGAAGGATTCCCCTCACTTAAATGACTACATTAGCTAATTTAGTTGTGTAGTGTGTTCAAATGTTGCTACATGAGGAAGAAAAATCATTGTGAGCAGCCATTCCTTATGTTTGATTGGCATTTTCAAATTTCTTACATTTATTTACATTAAATTTTGAAATGACTTATTGTAAGTTTAATAATCTTAATTAAAAGACATATATGTGAGAAAATATTAATTGTTGGAATTTCTATTAGTTTAGTAAATGAATTTTTTTTTATGTGAGTCTTGAATTAAATATTAAATTGGTATAATATACATATAGTGAAAATTGAGTTTTGCTTTTCTTATTGATATTCATATATACTATTATTAAGATTTGTTTGTTTTTTATTAAAAAATTAGGGGAAAGGGCCCTTGAACCTAGATAGAGAACAAAGAATAGGTCTCATGGAAAATAGTTTAGCAATAGCAAAATAACCACACCAAAACAATAGGCAAGTACACCAAACAAAACAAGAACAAGCTGACTGACCAAGAAACATACATCACTAGGAGAGCATTAAACAATTTGAATAAAACAACCTAAAATAGTAAACATGATTAAACAAAAGGGCTCATAGACCCAACTAAAACTAAGGCTTGCAAGCCATAAACTAAAGAGACAACTAACCCAAACTAGTTTTTGGGACCAAATCAAGTCCCATTCCATATTTAGTTGATCTAGCTCCTCGCTCCATGCATCCATCTCTTCAGCTACTTTGTCCTCTAGTTGCATCTTCTCTTCCTTAGATGGATTCTTCCTCCTCTTCCCTTTCCTAACTTTATCCATGCCATTTATCATTCCAAACATCACCCTTCTCATGATTCCTAGAGTGATAGAAGTTAGCCTGTTGAACTCTTTGTCCATCCTTTCAATTTTTTCCTGTAGCTCACAAAACTAGGTCTTATAATACTCAAATGACATGTTTTCCTACTCCATTTAATTTTTAGGGTTCTCTATGGCTTGTGTATTCAAACCTTACATGGCTTGCAAATCCACCTCTTCTATTTTTTTTCGTCATTCACCCTCAATACCTTTCGAGTCCTACACCACCTCTTGGTCAGCACCCTCCTCCTTCTCCTCTTCTTCACTAATAGATTCCTCCTTAATATCCTCACCAAGAAGCACAACAATTTACTTCTTACTAAGGTCTAAGTGCCCCCTTCTTTTGAAGGTTCATCTTCTAGTTCTTCAAAGAAAAGCTTTTTACCTTTGGAAGATTGACCCACCAACCTAGTAGACCTTCTTTCACCTTTCTCGCTACTAGAATCATCCACATTGCCCTATTCATCTTCATCCCAAATTTTAGTTGTGAATTTTTTCTCCATTCTAGGTTTAGAGATTTCATGGATTTTTTGTTTAACACTTGAAGGGTTACCATAACTCTATTATATTTAATAGTGGTTTACAATTTTTGGCCAACTGACACAATTTTTATTTTTTAATCTTCACATTCGGCACCTATAGCGGCTAAACGGTGAGGAATTTGGAGATGGTGCAAACTAGAGTCTCATCAAATTTTGTCTGTAGATTCTAAAAATATTTTTTTCAAAATTTTTGGAATCAAATTCACTTCTTTTTCCATCTCCCACAAAAATTGATTTTTTTTTCTGAAAACAACATTTTTAAAAAGTGACGACACACCGTATAACACACAACTTTTTTTCCATGAAGGATAAAATTCTAATTCTTTCAAATTTAGATTTGTAACTTTGATATCTAGTACTTCCACTTGGTTAGAAAGTTTTTTATTGCATATTTTTTCCTTAATCAATTTTCAAAGTCAAACTAATTACAATTACATGCTGACCAGATAACTAGAATTTTTTTGTATATGTCAAAATTTTATTTTATTTTTTTGTTGGATCAAGGAATTCAATATCTAGTGCACTCATATTTTTCAATTTTTTTTTTTGATAATCTTCTATTTTTCCACATGTGAAGAACAAAGAAATTCATTTTTGATGAAAACCTATGTTTAATAAAACTTAAACAAATACATAACAAAACCAAAACATATTAAAATTATATTCATTGGATAGCTTGTTATGAGGAATACCATAATCATTTGAAATAAATTTTAAATGAATTCATTTGATCCCCAAAAGCTAAATCAAAAGTGATTTTTATCAGCATTTTGATAGGTGTAAAGGAGACGCATTTATAGGTATGGTTTAAAACTAGCGAGGTTCTATCCAAGGGGTTTGATCTAAGGTGATTTGATCAAACCTTCTTCAATTGGAATCCTTTAAATGAACTTTAAAGGCTTAAATCATTATATTTTCTAAAATATGTGATTTCAGCTAAAATTCGTTCTCAGAATTTTTAAACCACTATTATGACAACACCCAAGTTCTTTTCTTTCCTTTCATAATAGAGATGTCTAGGTTCCCTTTAGTTAACAAGCCTTTAATGGAATATTATTTAGTCACAAAGGGTTCACCAAGGATTTTCTTTTGGGGAGGCTTAGTCGAGGACTTGAATCCTCAACATGAATTTTATTGGGATTAGGAATAGGGTGAGGGTTGGGCTAGTTTTTCAAGGATTTATTATCTTGGGGGTCATTTCCATTGATAGGCCAAGTAGGGGCATATTAGGAGAGATATAATTATATAGTCTAAGAACTAGGCCCTAGTGAAGGGGTGACAAATCCCCTTTAGCCTTACATTACTTAAGTGAAGAAAGTAGAAAAACCAAAATATTCATCCTTTCATTCCTCCTAATATGGTCGAGAAAAGGAAAGTGGTACCCATGGATAATAGTATACCTACCTTCTAGCATGAAGTATTTTATAATAGCACATTCACCTCCCCATATGGAGTTAAGATCCTTTCTTTGCATATTCGTTTTGGTAGTGCTAAAGTTTCTCTTCTCCTTTGAGGAAAATATAAATTAATCTTTGATATTTTACATTACTAATCTTCACCCCCTTTAGACAAATACAATCCAAGTTAGTTGCCTCTGATATCACCTAGGATTCATCATAGATGTTATACTACCAATTTTAACTCTATCTTCACATCAAGAATTGTATAACTTCATAGTAATATCATCATTGTAACCCTTCATTGCCATAAAGAAGGGGGTCATGCTAGCATTTTGAAAGAGCCTCTAGAGCTCAACATTTTGGCATAATGGCACACAAGAGAGTGTCTCAAACCCTTTCATCAGACTCCCCATGATTTTACTATGATTGCAAGATAAAAATAACTTTTTAGCTTCAATAATGACTGCTACATTGGGAGAGAGGTTAGTACTTCATAGAATATGATAACACTCACAATCACTTAGGGAAAAATTAGAGGCCCACACATATACTAAAAACCTCTGCCAAAAACTCTACCATTCTAGAAGGATCCATCAAAATGTTTAATTAAGATGTAACTTAGTTACGTTATAACAAAGTTAACTGAATAATTTTTTTTTTTATTGTTTACACATATGTTATAAAGTTTCCAAGACGTTGTTACATAAACTTAATAATTAAACTCAACACATTGATCATCAACAAAAGTACAAATTTGATTTCATGTAAGATCCAATTTTATAAAACTACTTACAATCAAATATCCCAAATGTCCATTTTACATAAAGTGAGATTTCAAAGAATCTCCATACATCAAAGGAGGTACCATCAGTACACTCTTACATAAGAGATAAATTTACAAAACATATAGTGTACATCTGACATCTGATACAATATCCACGAACAAGCTCCACATCATCAGTCACGAACAAAGTAGTAACTGGAAACTGCTGCAAGCTTAGGATCAATTGCAAGAAAGTTTCAAATAAAGGTGTAGCATGGTTTCCTCCCGACCACGTGGAACCCAAAGGTCCACTCCCTCCGTGCTAGGAGATACTGACAGGTCCACAAACAATGCAGACAGAACATCACGTTTACAGGGTTTACATTTCACAATACGACATAACGTTTGCAAAACAAAACGGATAAAATCACAGTATCAAGTTACATTAAATTGAAATCTCAACAAAAGAAAACACCATCATGATATAGACTAAGAGTGTCATCACATCGTCGGGATAGGTTACCCTGGTGAATCTTCCTAGACTACCGGCCCTCACCAAGAGTTACCCTGGTAGCCTCTACTGATTCCCGGCCCCTATGCAGACTAATGCGGTGTCGTTACATCTTTCAAGAGGACAAGATGACGACTTGCCATTCCAGGCCTTCTCAACCTTTTCTCAACCTAAACGAGCGTTAAGAAAGTAGGCGAGGCAAACATTATCTGAATTAGTGTTTACAACTACCCAACCCCTAATACATTAGTTAGGTTTTCACTTAATTAACACACCTACGATAGGTTACCCAGACAATCACTTCGGATTTTGCCCCTACTGCAAGCCACTCTTCTATAACATGACTCAACATAAAATCAATCTAGGGGATGCTATCAAGCACAAAAATCAAAACCATAATGTTTACATCCTTCCTAGAGGCAAATCACAATCTCTAGGATGTCACTTCGAAAGACCACAAAATAATACAAAGCCATAACCCCTGGTGATAATCATTGTAATAAAGCAATACGAATAATGTGTAACATATTTGAAAACACTTTCTTTTCACTTCCAAGGATTTTAAAGAAACGTAATTAACATCAACAACATGGTATATACAAATACCCAATAATTACAACTTTCAAACTTTGTGAATTAAAATTTCACATTAAAACAACCTTTTGCTATTATTATTTCACTAATAATTTTAAAGGAAAAGCCTATATTAACCTTATAGAGAAAAGATAATATATATATATATATATATATATATATCCTTACTTCTATAAAACAATCATTTAAAAGTTACACTATCCACTATTAATATAATATATAAAGGTGAATAAATAAATTGAGTAAATTAAATATTGATTTATCCAAATTTTAATTAAGTAGGAAACAAATTACAAACAGAAACTTATCAAAGATACTAATACTGTTATAATATGCATAGGTAATCCACACTCGAGATAAGTATTAGTTTAAAATAAATAAAATCATAACTTAAATGAATTAGATAAGATGCCATGCGTCATGAACATAAATTAACTCAAGTCAATTTTAAGTATCAGTTAAGAATAACTAGTAAACTTCAGATTGTTGCGCTTGAGACAATTACATACTCACGCCTAAACATATATTTTTAATTATGATCTGCATTTAAAGCCAGACTTTCATTTTAGTTTGCATGCAAAGTCAAATATTGATATAACTGTATTCTATTCTAAAACAAAAAAAATACATTTTTAATAGAAAGAAAACAGCGTTAGTTCCACAGGAAAGATATCTATCTGTATGACGCAAACTGAATTAATCAAACAGGAATAGTTTCCAAATGGCTATATTCTAATGCGCCCTAAAAACTACTGAAGATTTATTAATTTCCGCAGAGAGATCAAATAGAAGAAATGGTCATTAAATGCCATGGTTAGTCATACGTTCCTTAAGAGGAGTGTACAGAGGATTAGAACTTTTATAATACGGAAATTATGTTTTGCCAATAATGACAAGAGCAGATTATTCAATCTGGACACAAGAATTAGAGTGGTGAAAGACTACAGTGTCAGATTGGAGATTCCCAAAACTAGAACTATATAACTATGATTAAAGAGTACGTTACTCAGGAAAAATTCTTTTACGAATTCTCAGACCCCCTAGCTACGCTGCACACATTCTCAAGGAAAGATTTGTTACTGTTTAAGCATCTGATTCAGAATGATATCAATAAATACTAGAAGATGAATAATCATTTCTGCCATTTGCTCTGGTGTAGAAGAAAACGCCATGCATAATGATTATACATTGGAAGAATGACTTATGCTTAAACTTATCAAAATACCAGGAAAATTCAATATTTAACGAACTTCATGACAAAGACTCCTATTCAACAGGAATTTCAATAGAAAATGATATAAGGCAACAGCAATAAGGAAATATCTTATGAAATAAGAAAGAATATTAAAATCTAAACATTTTAAACACCAGTGCTTGGTCAATCTACGCACAGATTTTTAAATACTAAAGACAATTGTCAATGGCAAGTTTATTAGGAAACTTAAATTGTAAATTTTCTTTTATACTTTTAGTATAAAGCATTTATAACAAGAGGATCTGTATCAAGCACAAGGAAAATTTCTTTATTTTGTTTATTGCACAGATTATAACCATATAAACAGATGAAATTATATTTATATAAATAAATTCTTCCCATGAAGGGTAGGGTACGGCTGAGTTCATCATAGAAGAATAACAAGAAGTAAGCAATTTCCAGTTTGGAGATAAACAGATATACGAGAGATATAAACCACCATTTTCAATACTAAGTATTAATACTAAGTTCTATATCCTTGAATTCTTAGCAGCCTCATTAATTTGTATTTTATATAAATTTTGTTTGCCTATTCTCATTATTTTTCTGTTCTATTTTGCAGGTTTGACAAACTGTAAATCTTTCCAAACGTTCAAAGAATTTTTTTTACAAAAACTTAAAAAGAAGAAAACCTGGTTAATATGGAATTCGAGCTGAAACACACTTTGAAACTTTTGCTGATTCCACTATCAACTTTTCCAGACTTCAACGATGAAATTCCAATCAAAACCCACTTCAAATCACACTTGCAAACAAAATCTTAAAGAAAAATTCTTCTGCACCAATTGCCGTGAATTAAAACTGCTAAAAACTGCTGCCGTCAGAAATCTTCCCCGTGAATGCACAATTTTCAATTTCTCTTATATTAATTCATGCAATAAAGACTTCAATCATTCCGTTTTAACTGATAGTTTAATTTGCATTGTAAATAACTCATTCAGTTCAACTCGTTCTTTAAAATATCAGAACAAACCTTTAACTGTTAATCAAAGATTCTTATCTCGTCAAAAATATCTTACTTTAAAAATATCAATTTCACATAATTCAAGTTACACAATTAAAACAACAATAATATTATTTTAATTAAAACATTGCAAAGAAATAACTTATTTAATTTAACTTAATAAATTAAATCATTAACATTGGTTAAAACATTAATAAACATTTAATAAAATTAAATATTATATTTGCAAACACAAAACAATATATATTTGAACACGACAAGTGAAACTGGGCTACATGGGGTAACACAAAGATACTCGTTCAAAAATGAACGATGGTTTTAAAAGGACCTGTCAATACCTCCGACAACATATTTATAATGAATTAGGGTACACTCAGACCTGACAAGCAGGTGGAGCTATTACTCGGTACCTGTGTCTGCAAGAAAACATCAAGGTTAAAACATGTATATATATAATCTCATGTTAGAAAACACACCGTGAATAAGAATTGCAGCGTAGCAGGGTACTCATGAATGAGTAATGCTACACTGTCTTATCCACCGATACAAACAAGCAAGATCAATCATATACAATCATATCAACATGATAACATAAGCAATAATTATAACCAATAAGCTATATCATGAATGAATCTATCATAGTATCATCGAACTAACATAACCAAATAACCAGGATGTCAATGTATCATCCGCAAAATCAAAACAACATAGTATCCAGAATCAACTCTAAAATGAAACAACATAGTATCGCCAAAGAACTAAGCATCTAACAAGCGAATCGAACTAAATAGTATGTCTAAAAGCGAGGGACACTATATAAGATCTTTTCATGATTCGAAGCCAAATAAATCTTAGGTTGGATATCCATGATCTTAGGCTAGAACCCAGACTCCCTGTGACTAAAGGTGCTCATATTAATAATGATTAAGGTTATTAATGTCCATTTGCAGCTTGAGGGCATTTTGAAGTGACATCTGATAGAAGGAGGCTTTGAAAACATGCAAGAAACATTTATAGAAGTACTCCACAATCCCATAAGCATGATCAAATTAAGTCTCAAGACCTTTGAGAAATGAAAAAGTAAATCAAAGGTCTTTTCAAAGAGACCCCCCTTGCTATACCATATTTGATTTATATGATGGCCCTCAAGGGAAATAATATTATAAGGGTTAGTCCTATTAAAAATCACCTTTTCTTTATTTCTCGTCTTTTCCAAGATCACAAGATCATTAGGAGCATTTTGATTGGGGAATATTTCCCTTTTTCAATCCTTCTTAATCATTTGAGAAATATTTATCCTCCAAACCATGTACAAGAAGATGGTTAGGTGACATAAACAAGTTGACATCAACAAAACCATTTTGTTCACACCCATTCCCTCACTTTGTCTGCATGTTAAAAACTGAGCTAGATAATTTGAATTCAAAAAGGGGTAGGAAAAGCTAAAACTTAACCAAATCCCTGAACTAGTGTTCACCCCCTTAGCCTGCATTGTTTGAAGCCCCATTTTCATGAGTAGAGAAAACCCCTCTAAAATGATCCTTAGAAATCCAATATTTTATCTAAAGTAATATATTAAACTATACTTCTAGAAAATCCATTGGAAATTCTAGAGAGGCCCACGTTTGAGATCAAGTTAGTAGCTCTATTTCCCTCTCTAAAGATATGATGCAAAGAGTACGTTTCCAAAGAATTGATCACTCATTTTGAGTCTTGGATTAAGTTCTTGATTTTCTAGGAGGGCTCAACGTGACCTCCAAGAAACTCAATTATTAATTTAGAGTCCCCCTCAATTATGGCCTTAGTAAAACCAAGTTCTTTTAATTGCTTTATACATCTCCAAGTAGCAGTAGTCTCTGCTTCCGCATTGGTAGAAATTCGTAGGAACTTAGCACAAGCTTCAATACGTCTCCCTTTATGATCTCTTATCAGACCCCCAGCTGTAGCAAACCCTAGGTTTCTTTAGAAAAACCCATCAAAGTTTAATTTTACCTAGTCAACTATAGAGGTTTCCATAAGGTAATTTTCCTATCTAGGATGTTAGCGCAATTAATCTTAGTTAGATCATGATTTAGTCCCCATAGCTACTTGAATCCAAGGTCTTTATAATTTGGCATAACTTTTGAGAAACCAAAAGCTTTTGAATTCAAGTTTTCCATGATTTGGTATTTTATGCTATAAAATACCTCTCAACTACTCCTTTACTTCTCCTTGGATATTCTATTATTTCTCTCATTCCAAAAGTTTCAGGAAACAGAGGGGGGGGGACTTGCAACCATAATTCCTTAATGATAGGATACAAAAAATGCCCAGAACCCAATTGGATCACAAGGTATTTTAGCTCACCTAGGAACATCCATTCAGTTATAATATTTTGAAGGGCCAAAGACTAGACTTCTCTTGCAAAAAGGCATTGAATAATCATATGATGAACTGATTCTTCAAGAGCTAGATAGAGGGAAAATATATTGACAAATTGAATTCCTTTCCTATTAAGGAAATCAATAGTGAGGATTCTACCATGCATGACAACCCATCAAAAATAATTAATTTTTGGAATTAACTTTGGAGTCTAGATCAAATTCCAATTAATGTTTCGATCATTAGAAAGATCATCCAATTTGTTATATGTTGTTTTGATAGAGAAGGCTCCTAAGAGATTATCACCCTAGATCCAATCATCTTCACCTCCTTGAGGGGTAAGATACATTTGTTATAATGGATGAAATCTTTCATTTTTTAAACTTATGTAAATACAAGGTTAAAATTCAAATTAATTATTACAAATAAAATAATTATATATTTCTTCTTAATATTTCTTTCTTCTTAACTATAAGGGTGAAAATTATATACTAATGTTGTTTTTTTTATATTTTGGATTTATTTTTAATAGATGATTTTTGTATAGTAATAAGCTTATAAATGGTATATTTTTGAATGAAATTTGGTTCATGTAAAATTATTTGTTTTAATCTTATCATCATTTATATTTGAAAAATAGTTTAATTTTTAAATCTCCCATTTTTAAATAGGTTAAAATATGCAGATATAAACTTGATTGTTAATTATTTCTACATGTAGATTTGAACATTAAACTTAAAAAAATTAAAATTCTAATTTCAACATTTCCAATGTTTTTACTGATTATTGTTAGATCAATTAAATGCACAAGTGTGTGATTTTGTGTGTTTTTTTTAAATAAGGACACTTATCATTCATTTATAAACCATCAAGGCTAATAGAAAAACATTATCATAAAGCATTAATGATACATTTATAACAACATTATTAAAGAATACATTAGCACACATCATCTAAGACATCACATTTAAAAGGAAATATGTCTAGCTTCCTACTTAGGCTTATAAGGAAAGGATTACAAGTTATCTAATCTACAAAAAATTTCATAGAGTAATGAAATATAAATAAGGCTTAGAAAAGAACAAAAATAAATAATAAAAGGAGAAGAAGAATAAGAAAACCACAAATGAGATAACATTGATATCCTAGGAAAATCATTTCAAGAAAAATAATAATCTCCAAAGCATGTAGGGGATTCTCTTAATAAACCAACAATATAGCATGTGCATTTGTTGGGTACTAATAAACAATCCTAATCTAATTTTAACCTCTCAAAATCATGTTTCAATACCTATTCTATGTACACTAGTATATTTGAAATAACTCTCACCAAGTATCCAATGTGCCTATTTTTTATTTGTACCCTATCATCTAAGGGAACTTTAAATTAAAATAAAAAATATTACTATTGTAGACAAGTAAAATGTACTGATTGACTATCTGATTCTAACATCATTTCATCCCGAATCATTCTTCGGTCTAACCATTTAATCAAATATTATTCCTCTCTTAATTAAATAAACTATTTATCTAATTAAGTCACCTCTTCTCAATAATTAAATTAATCAATCTAATCTAATTATCCCTAATTAATTAAATAGTCAATTTTATTTAATTAAACCTCTAAAGTCTATCTATTAAATAAAATAAATTATAACCTTATTTAATTTGATCTAACATTGTCTCTTTTAATTAAATAAATCAAAATCTTTATTTAATTAATCTCTTATCACATTCTTCTCATTATTTGATTTAAATAAATCCATAAATTTGAGTCAAATAAGTCACATCAACTAATCCCTTCATTAAATTAATTAACTTTGATTAATTTAATCTCATATCATGTCCCATCCTCTAGCTTTTCCCACTTGTACATGAAAATAGATTTAATTCATTTATTAAATCTCTATTTTCCTCAACAAGGCATCTTTTGGAATATTCTTCAAGTTTGAATTCAAAATTCAAGTTGACATGTACATCCAACAAGGAACTTACTCCATCTTACATGTCCTTTTCCTTGAGCCAAGTGGCATTTATTGTATTTTTCCTTCCCTCTTGCATGTCATTTCAACAAATTCAAAATTCAAAAATAGGTATTTATTGGCACAATCATCAAAACTTGCACATCCTCTATCCATTCGTAGGTTGACAAGTGGCATCTTGCTATTGGATGAATGTTAGTCCCACATTGCTCTATTTTGGACATTCATACATTTTGGCATTCTATAAATAAAGAGCTCATTTCCTCATTTCATCATCCATAAATTATGCAAAGTTATTATGCTCAAATATTTAGCCATTTCCATCCATCATCATTGAATCATAGCTAGGTTATGCAGGTTTTTAGCTTGGAGCACTCACCATCCTTCATCAAATTGGATCACTCATCAACATTCATCAACATGCATCAATCTTGCATCATAGGAATTGGGAAAGGGCCAATTTTCACATCAAATTGGCACCAATTCCCCCATGGGATCATGAGTTTTCTAGTTTAATTAGGATTCAATCTTTATTTTGTTATTTTCATTGTGTTCTTCATTACTTTTTTCCTAATTTGAACTTGGTGAATGGATTTCATGGGGAATCCTTGTTCTAACTTGCATTTGATAATCTAATGTGTTTTTTTTTATTGATTTGTAGGTACTAAAGACATTTATGCAATCTATACATGGGATCATTATTAAGAGATAAACTTGGAGATAAACAAAGTTTATCTCAATTTTCCTACTAAAGATCAACAATAGGGAACCCTTGCCTTGGATTCATCAAATTTCCACATAACATACTTTTTGGGATTCAAAGATATTAAGACATTGGACATCTAGTTTGGAAAACCTAATCAAAGAAGTGTTTTTGGTAAAAGAAATTCACTAATCAAGATGAAATTAATTGAACCCCACACATGTTCTTGTGTATCTTTTGTCTTATGATCTTTTTAGCAAACATTAATCTTTTGGTTTGAAGGGAAAAACATGTTCTTCAAAACCTTGGCCTTGTAAACAAATCCTTCTTAGGTTTATTTAGGATCAAAATCAAACACAAAATTTATCATTCCATCCCACAAGCAACTTTAGAGCTTTGGAAACATCATTCTAGACTTGGGTAAATCATCAAAATCAAAATCACCTTGTTTGGTTAGGTGTATGGGAATGCATCCTTTCTCATACATTTAATTGAATTAGCAAACCTTTGAACAAATCAAACTTAAAAGTCTAGCATTGATCCAAAGTCTTCAAAAAATCAACACCTATATCATTCAATTCTCATCCTTTCATCTCATCATTGGTCCTAAACACCTTATGTCAACAAGGTCAAACACAAGAAGAACATTCCTGTGATCCCATAATAGTGGTTTATACTCTTGGTCAAACTGACACCTAAATTATTATTTTTAACTAAATCTTCAAGACCAAACATAGCTGCTAAACCCAGGAGGGACTTGAAGATGAAAACTAGGAGTCTCATGAATAGATTCTAAAAATATTTTTCAAATTTTTGGAATCAAATTGCACTTCTTTTTCCATCTCCCACTTAAAATTGATTTTTTCAGAAACAACATTTTAAAAAAGTGACGCACAATCGTATAACACATAACTTTTCCATGAAGGATAAAATTATAATTCTTTCAAATTTAGATTTGTAACTCTGATATCTAGTGCTTCCACTTGGTTATATAGTTTTTATTGAATAATTCTTCCTTAATCAAATTTCAAACAAAACTAATTACAATTCACACATAGCGTGACTGTATAATGCGTAATTTTTTTTGTATGTATCGAAATTCATTTTTTTTTGTTGGATTAAGGACTTCAATATCTGGCGCACTCATATTTTTCAATTTTTTTTAGATAATCTACTATTTTTCCACATGTGAAGAACAAAGAAATTCATTTTCATGAAAACCCATGTTTAAAACTTTAAAACAAATACATAACAAAACCAAAACATATTAAAATTATATTCATTGGATAGTTTAAAATTTAAGGAATTACAATCATTTTAAATAAATTTTAAATGAATTCATTTGATTCCCAAAATCTAAATCAAAGTGATTTTATCAAAGATTTCTGAGGGTGTAAAGGAGACGATTGATAGTATGGTTTAAAACTAGTGAGGGTTCTATCCAAGGGGGTTTGACAGGATTTGGATCAAACCCTCCTTCAATTGAACTTAAAATGGAACTAAAGGCTTAAATCATTATATTTTCTAAAAATATGTGATTTCAGCTAAAATTGCCTCGTGAATTAAACCACTATTATGATAGCACTCGAATATAAACTTGATCCATACATCATGAGTAATCCAAATCAACTAAAATTTCAAAACCTTACAATGCTGATTAATTATCAAAACTCACATTCATGCAATTCGTACATGGGATCATTATCCCCTACAAACCTCGATAGTACAAAAAATGTGAGTATGCCCATTCAAGAGTTTGGAACACCTTTTCTGATGGTAGGTTTAAATCCAAGTCCAAACTTACAAATCTATCAAACAAACACTCAATGCATGAGTCTTCCACAAAAAAACATCATCCCACCAAATCCATACATGCCAAATGTGAATGTACCAAGTACAACTTTACCAAACATGAACTTTTTGAATCCAAACTTGGTAAAATTTGGGATGGATATGTTTGCAAATCATACAAATATTGTTCAAAGTCCAAACAAGATGTTAACAACTCCATGTATTGATCCAAGACAAGATAACACCATGCAAAATAAAAGTTACCTAAATCAAGGAAATATGATCCCCAACACCAACAATGTTCAAATTCAACCTATCATGCCAAATCTAAACATCATCCCAACTCAGAACATTGTTCAAAATCAATTTTTCGATGATCCCATATGAACACCACAAGTGAACATCCTGGATTTGCTTGAAAAAAATCCAAATCAAGGGATTCAAATTCAAAATCAAGATCAAATTTTGCTAGAACAACTTGATTCACATGCCAAACTAATTGAATTATTGAGCCCAGAGATATCTTCACTCCAAAATTAGTACACTCTTCCCTTGGTTGAACCATGCCATCAAAGTGTTGAGTTGTGTTCACAACCGCATCAAGAACAAAATCTCTAATGTCAAGAGGTTAGATATCAAGATCAAGATCAATAAAAAACCTAATTACCACATTTCAAATATCAATCACCACATCTCCAAAATCAATTGCCACAAGGTCAAGTAAAAATCTCACAAGGTAACAAAAAAAATACACACCACTTGGGAGACCAATCAAATCAATCCTACAACAATTGGTACAAAAAAATATCATCAAGCTCCCCATCTATGGGAACTATCAAGAACCCCTAGTTAAACTACCAGGGTATAACGAGGAGCACCATTGTGATTTCCACAAAACAAAGGGACACACAACATCAAATTGTATTCAACTCAAAAATCTCATCCAAGACCTTATTGATCAAAAGATAATCACTATTGGGGACAATGATCAAGATCTATCCATCAACGGACACATGGAAGATATTTCTACCTCATCTGAAAATCAAATCAACATACATCAAGAGTCACTTTTTGATCATTCCTCAACAATATCTGGAAATGATCTATTTCAAGGAGTGTTAACAATATTTGATCGTGTAATCAACAGTCCATCGACCAATGATCATGTTGAAAATGTCTCTACATCTCCTTATGAGTTAGAGGACATATGTCAAGAATTTATTCCAAAGCATGATAAAAATATTTCACCAAGGTCTAGCAATGGTCCTTTCCAAGACATGTTGACCCCCTTTGACCTCGTGATTATAGATACTAAAGGAATCCTCAACTTGACACTTGATCTAAGCCCACTCAAAGATCAAGAGGATAATGAACCACTTTCCATTCCTAATAAAGATATCCTAGAAATTTTTATAAGAAATCCATATTTTGAAACTAACCCATGTCAAGAACTTGATCCAAAGCATGACAAAAGAAATTCCAAAATCATTCAAGATCAAGAATTTGTATCTCCAAGATACTACAATGATCTAATGGACACTCTCCTATCTATACAAGATGAAATACTCCTCTATCTACCCATGATATGCTTTCTATGGATGGACACATAAACGATCTTCATTCAGAACATTATTCTTTTACTCCTGACATTATGATACAAAAGGAGTAGATTATTGATTCCTACAACCAAACAAAGTTGTCAACATTAGGATTAGATATATCCAAAATCCTAACTAAAGACATCATGTATGAAGATATCCAACATTATCCACTCAAGGAAGTAGGTCATACAAAATAGGATATTTCAGAGTTAGCAAAGCAGCAAATTGAAATAACATCATTTGTAGTGGTTATCTATTAGAGAATGTGTACTAAACAAGACATATCAAAACAAGCAGAATCAAGGAATGAAGGTGCCACTACCACCATACTGGGGGCAACTATGTCTCAAGAAAATATCAACATAGGGAGCACAAAGAGTCCTTATGATGAAACTGATGCCAATACTACAACCAACCACATCATGAATTATCTTCATCCACCCATCACCCCATCCACAAATTGGGACCAATGTCAAAAGAAATATTTGAATCAAAGCACAAGAAATGTTATTAAAGTAGAAGAATCAAAGAAGCATAATGGAAAAATCAAATACATATGGATACCAAAAAATATGAAGAAAGATTATCCCTATAAAACTCCATTAGTCAAAGAAACTATGGGGGAAAATAAAAAGGGAAAAGTATCCATCAAAGATGTCCACAAATGCAAAAGCAAGCTTTTAAAGTGATGTACAAAGTGTATTAAGTAGTTGGTCCTAATTCCACACACACCTCCATATCCACCCATCATTGTTCATCTTCCCAAGTTTGGAGAGTCAAATGTTCCAAACTGTCAACCAATCCATCTCTTATCCCTAAACACACTCCATCCATGCCTCCACACATGATATCCAATTCTCAAATTAACCATGTATTGGCATTGACCCTTCATCATAAGGATTCCAAAGGAACTCTATTGTGATGTGCACACAGGGACGAAGTTAACCCCGATATCAATAAAGCAAATCAACAATCTCAAAATTTGCATTCAAGTGAATGTATCTTAGCAAATCAACTTCTTTAAGTAGGATATTGATGGAAAATTATGATAGGGGCATCTACATTAGCAACACCTTGTGATTCAGCATGAACTTAAAATCTTTTAGAAAAATACAAAAAAAATACAAAAAATGAAAATCCAAAAAAAAAATTAGAAAAAGGATTGAAAACAGTGAAGAAAAAAATCATCCTCTAGTGAACACCACTACAGTGGTGCTTTGGGCAAGGCCATGATGAAAACCTGGCAAACATGCATCATGTGTAGAATTGAGCATCTATGTGCACTAGTACAGGTGAAAGCATCTTATCCCATCCATAATAAAATCTAGCATTCTATCCCATCCATAATAAATCCAACATTCCATCCATCTCATCCATAATAAATCCACTTCATCCTTGAACCATTTATCCAATCCATTTGCATACACAGTCCAAATTATCTTGATCTTGGTAAAAGTTTGGTACACACTTTATGCTTGCTTATGGTAAACATCTTGACATGGGCTATTTTCATTGATCCTATCCTACCCAACATTATCTGAGCTATGAAGCATTATCCAAATGAGAATACCCTATTCAAAACACCTTATATTATTGCAAGATAATCCATATTCCTCCATCCATACACCTATCCAAGCATCGATCCATGATATTTCATACATTGCTAGACATTGGGGGCAGATATTTACAACTTTCTTTGGGAATAAATATTGATATATATCCTCCAATTTATGTGGTGATCTGAACATTGGAAAATGTGAAATCAAATTGGTCCACTACTTGTGAGCAAAAAACCAAATCACTAGCCCATGGCATATTTTGACAAGAAGATGTTCTTTATCAGGCTTCATCTTTCATCAAACATCACTCCAAAGAAACACTATCAGTTGCATCTAATGTGTGCTTCAATGTCACATCAAATCATTCAAACAACTTTTGTTCCAAATCAAGCTTCAAAATATCGATAAATCAAATCCAATCAATCTTGCATCATCTTGGGATATCCATCCTAAATCCTCATGTTGCTTAACATTATCCTTGCATTGTTGTGCATCCTCAACAATGTTATGATCATCAATCCATCGATCCAATCAATCAACCTTAGCTTGGTAATAGATCATTGATATCATCACACATATCCATATCTAAATCGTCAAAATCATGCAAAAAATCCAAAAACACTCAAAAGTTAGAAAATGTCAAAAACACTAGATCTGAACTACGTCGTCTCTGAGCTTAAATATAGGCAAGGCTAATCTTTGATTAGCCGCCAAGACATCAAAATCCAAAAAAATTCACAAAACCCAAAAACATTTAAAAATTTGGAAAATCAAAACATTTGCAAAATCTTCAAAATACCAAAATAACCTCAAAACATTTCAAAGATCAAAAACAGTTTAAAGGCAAAAATCCATCCATCCCATTTCACTTTCACCCACAATAATCAATCATCCATAATAAATCAATCATCACACTCACCCTTTGGAAAAAGAAATAGAAACAACCACAACAATCAACAAAAGCAAACTTCAAACACAAAATAAAAAATCGAAACAACAACTATTAAATGCAAAATCAAACTCTTGATCATTTTCAAACATGTTAGTCAACCTTATATCAACAACCTATCAATCAACTTATCAAACCATCATCATCCTATACAATGCATGTCCTAGGATGTATCCTTCCAACAATGGGCATCATTTTGGATATCACCTTGGATTCTTATCCTATCAAAACACATCCCTCTAGCTATAGGTATGAATAACATTGACTTGTTTGTTTACTTGATCTTTTCTTTTGATTTATCTTATTGCACTCATTCCAATGACCTCTTGATGATGTCTAATCAAAACAAGTTAGAGAGAAAGGAATGGGGCAATGATCATTATCTTTTGTCTACTGTGCTTCTTGGACATTCTTGTAAAATAACCTCAACGAATACTTTCTTTGTTAGGAGCATCCTAGCAAGGTTTCCATATGTCAAGTGTGAACAAGAATACTCCTATCTATTTGTTGAGTCAAATTCCATCACACTAGGTGCAACTCCATCTTGGTTCTTTATACCCTGATGGATCATGCCTATGTGTGTTATCAAACATAAGGTAATTGGCCCTTTTAAAATCCCAACTCCTCGGTAAGAAAATCATCATCATCATCATCTCTAATAAAGTTGGCTTGTTGGTGTCTTTTGTCATTATCTTATTTTCTTCCTACTTCCTTTTGCGATAACATGGTACCATGACAGTTAATCATAAATCATCAATAATGCATCCATCCTGCATCCACAAAACTATCAGCATACTGCATAATGCATATCATATCATATAGAAAGCATTAATCATACCACATGCATTCATCCTCATCATTTCATAATATAGATTGGTTATTCTAATATTTTCATAAACCATACATCTATCACCCACACGCATAATCATAAAAGCATCACCATATCATCCATGCATCATCATATCATCCAAGCATCATAATCATCTCATTTATATCATCAATAATGTAACTTTCATGTTACAAATCAGGATCAAGTGGGTGTAATATATCAAAATAGGCACAAGGCTACTCATGGCCGATGACTGTCTACATCATCAAATCTATCTACATCAAATATTCAAGTTGAACTGATCTAGAACCTCTTTGTTGAGAGATCAACCCTCAAATCAAACCTCTTTGTCCGATCTCTCAAGGGGGCAATATTCTAGCGTAATTAG
Organism: Sequoia sempervirens; assembly: GCA_007258455.2. Taxonomy (NCBI): domain Eukaryota; kingdom Viridiplantae; phylum Streptophyta; class Pinopsida; order Cupressales; family Cupressaceae; genus Sequoia; species Sequoia sempervirens. The sequence continues at coordinate 88,211,590 of VDFB02000363.1, forward strand.
ATTCATTCACTGGGATAGTAGTGGGGCATTCAAAAAAATAAGAGAATTTTTTACTTTTGATCATGGCAAGGTTATTCTTTGAACCAACACAACAAGTGCATTGCTTCAAAGAGGGGCAAAATGTAGACACGTAAAATGTACTGATTGACATTGTGCATCTGATCCTGACCACTAACATCATTTCATCCTGAATCATCCTTCGGTCTAACCGTTTAATCAAATCCCCTTATTTGATTAAATTCATCAATATTCCTATCTTAATTAAATAAATCAGTTATCTAATTAAGTCACCTCTTCTCGATAGTTAAATTAATCAATCTAATCTAAGTATCCCTATTTAATTTAAAAATAGTCAATTTTATTTAATTAAATCTCTAAAGTCTATATATTAAATAAAATAAATTATAACCTTATTTAATTTGATCTAACATTGTCTCTTTTAATTAAATAAATCAAAATTTTTATTTAATTAATCTCTTATCACATTCTTCTCATTATTTGATTTAAATAAATCCATAAATTTGAGTCAAATAAGTCACATCAACTAATCCCTTCATTAAATTAATTAACTTTGATTAATTTAATCTCATATCATGTCCCATCCTCTAGCTTTTCCCACTTGCACATGAAAATAGATTTAATTCATTTATTAAATCTCTATTTTCCTCAACAAGGCATCTTTTGGAATATTCTTCAAGTTTGAATTCAAAATTCAAGTTGACATGTACATCCAACAAGGAATTTACTCCATATTACATGTCCTTTGCCTTGAGCCAAGTGGCATTTATTGCATTTTTCCTTCCCTCTTACATGTCATTTCAACAAATTCAAAATTCAAAAATAGGAATTTATTGGCACAATCATCAAAAATTGCACATCCTCCATCCATTCATAGGTTGACAAGTGGCATATTGCTATTGGATGAATGTTAGTCCCACATTTCTCTATTTTGGACATTCATACATTTTGGCATTCTATAAATAAAGAGCTCATCTCCTCATTTCATCATCCACAAATTATGCAAAGTTATTATGCTCAAATATTTAGCCATTTCCATCCATCATCATTGAATCATAGCTAGGTTATGCAAGTTTTTAACTTGGAGCACTCACCATCCTTCATCAAATTGGATCACTCATCAACATTCATCAACATACATCAATCTTGCATCATAGGAATTGGGAAAGGGCCAATTTTCACATAAATTGGCACCAATTCCCCCATGGGATCATGAGTTTGCTAGTTTAATTAGGATTCAATCTTTATTTTGTTATTTTCATTGTGTTCATTACTTTTTTCCTAATTTGAACTTGGTGAATGGATTTCATGGGGAATCCTTGTTCTAACTTGCATTTGATAATCTAATATGTTTGTTCTTATTGATTTGCAGGTACTAGGATTGGGGTTCACACAACTATCACATTCATGAAATACTCAACAAAAAAAACCTATATAATCTATGAAAATATGTCATTATGCAAAAATATTCAATTTAAAACCCTTTCCATTTAAATTTTTGAATGGAATCCCTTTCAATTTAAAACCCTTTCCATTCAAATATGTCATCTATTAAGGGTTCTAGGCCCCTTGAAAACCCAATTTTTACCTCTAATCAAAACAATAAATTATACCAATAACAAATATCTTTTCTATCCCCTTAATATGAGAGTACACTAGGTTATGAATAGTTGGCTTGTGACTATCTTAACTCCTAATTAAGTCATATTATCGATATTATATTGTTATTTAGTTGATTAGGTCAGCCTAGGGATTATATAGGGTTATCTAAGTTATCTTAGGTGATATCCTAGGCATAAATAGGTATATATAGAAGGTTGTGAGTCTTATTTCATCATCATATTGTGAATTGTGTTCTCATTGGAGATATCTTGAGGTTTTCCCCCTCGGAGTAGATTTTTATTCTTAGTTATTATCAAGTATATGTAGCATATTTCATATCAAATTCTTCTATTGTGCAAGTTATTTCATTACAAATGGTATCAGAGCATGATCTTGGTACTATTATGACAAGGCATTTTTTAATTTTGGAGGTTATTTCAAAGAAACTCATATCTCCCATATTTTGATGAAATTTTGTTCGATTTTAAAGGGTTTTGAAATATACTTTTAAGAAGCTTCAACCTAGATTTCAATAGAATTGGAGTAGAATTGAGTGAGTTATTATAGAATTAAGGTTTTTCCCAATTTATTTGGAAAACACATATCTCCCACATATTGATGAATTGGTTCATGGTTTTTTGTGGGATTTTTAATCCATATCATTGGAAGCTACATTCCAATTTTTAGAGCAATTGAAGCAAAATTTATTGATTTATTGAGAAATTAGGGTTTTTTAACAATTCACTTGATCAAGGTTACAAATCACCTAATTTTTGGGAGATTTTTCTATTGGAGTGAGGCCTAGGCCTTGGTAAGTCATAGTGAAAATTTCAAATTATTTTGAATCTATTTGTGTGATTTATTATAAAAGTATTTTCTATCGTCATGACAAAACCTACAACAAGAGGAAAAAATAATTCTACCACACTGGGGAAATCTTTAGAGAATGAGGGAGTAGAAAATGAGGATTTTATACCTAAGGATGAAATAAATAAAGTCAAGGGTGATATTTTATCATTATAGAAGAAGATTATGCAAGAAATGGGTGAATTAAAATCATTTATTCAAGGCATGCAGTGTAAGGGTGAAGATTCACCTCATAAGGTGGAAGATAATTCATTTGTTGGACATGAACTCCTTGGAATTTATTTGGGTTTCAAGAAGGATCCTTCCTTTAATAATCATATGCCAAGGAAATTCATACCTAAGTTGGATATGAGAAAGTTTGATGGCAAGGATTCAACCAATTGGCTATGCCAAATGGAGCAATTCTTTGATATTCATCATGTTCATACTCAACAAAATGTGGATATGGCATCATTATACCTAGAACGAGATCAATTTATTTGGTATCATTGGTTATGTGATGAGAAGAGAAAAAAGGTTTGTGTGGTCACATGGCTAATTTTTCAGGAAGAACTCACTACCCATTATGGGGATAACTTTATGGATAGATACTTCTTCCAACTCACTAAATTATGGAAATCAAGCATGGTCAAGGATTATATTAAGTAATTTCAAACCCTTTCTCTAAGAGTCAAGAATGTGGAGGAAGAGAATATGAAGGAACTATTTCTACGAGGTTTAAAGGATCACATAAAATATGAAGTATGATACATTCCAACCATAATCCTTATCACAAGAAATAGTAATGGCGAGACAAGTGGAGGAGAAGTATTTGGCTAGTAGGAGACAAGCAAATACAATTTTTAGCGAAAGGTGATCTACACATTCACTACCACAACCTACTAGGTTGACTCCACAACAAATTGAGGAGAAGAGAGAAAAAGGGTCATTTTTCAATTGTGAGAACAAATATAGTTGAGGGAATAGATGTAGTGAAAATAAATTATTTTATATTGAAGGACCAAGTGAGGAATAAGAGGAGTAACCAACATTATAGGGTGATAGGGATTTAGATGACGAATCAGATGATTCTCAACTAGTCATTTGTTATCATATGTGCACTCTTTGGTTTTAGTGTCCCACAAACTCTCAAGGTAGTTGGGTTATTAAAGAAGAAAAAGGTAATCGTGTTGATTGACTTGGGTAGTACTCATAATTTCATAAAAAAAAAGTTGGCTACTCATTTAAGTTGTTTTATATATCTAGTTTCAGAATTTCAGGTCTTGATTGTAGATGGTGGTACTGATGGTGGTTTTTGTGCTCTTGATTGATAATTTTTGAAAAGTACCATAGAATTAAATTATCCATGGGAGATTATCACCTTGATAGACCAATGTATGTTATCTCCATGGGTGCAACATATAAATATTGTTTTGGGAGTACAATGGTTTACTCCTTTGGGAACAATTGAGATGATCTTTCAAGAATTAAACATGAGATTCCAATAAGAAGGAAAGATAATAGAGCTAAGAGGGTTGAAGGAAAATTACCCATAAATAGTTATCTCTTATCAAATGTAAAAGTTTCTTAAGAAAGGAGTTGATGGATTTGTGGCCCAATTATGCTCATTAGAAGTCTCTCAACCTAATGCTCCTACCCATCTAGATTTATGAGAAATAATTTACCATCACTCAGCAGTTTTTGGAGATATTCCTAAAGGAATTCCTTATAACAGGGATCATGATCATGCCATACAACTAGTTCTAGGGAGCCAAGCCCCCAACATCAGGCCTTATCGGTACCCATATATATAGAAAAGTGAGATATAAAATATTGTTGAGGAGATGTAATAGGAAGGAATTATCAAACATAGCCAAAGTTCTTTCTCCTCGGCTTTGGTTATGGTGTAGAAGAAGGATGATGTTGATGGGTGTTTTAGCACTTCTCAACATAGGTAATGCATAAATGCATTAACTCTCTTGAAAGTTAGAAATCTACAAACAAGTTACGAATCACTACCACAAGGTTTCAGGTGTTAGGTCATTAAAAAGCTTGGAATATCTCAGTTGGTTCATGTGATTTTATGGTAATCACAAGGTTGGCCTTTATGGTTTACAAAGCATGGGAATTTAGGTCTGCAAATGGAGTTTCAAAGTGCTAGAAGTGAATGAATAGTGGTTACTGACTCAAAATAACAAGCTCAAACTCATTATGTTCATCTGATTTAGCATTGTTGTGATGCTTTGAATCCTACTCTAACAAAGGACCAAAAGAAATAGAAAAAGAGAGAGGGTTAATAAAGTTGTTATAAATCCTAAGATATGAATGAATAGTAACAATGGAGGCTACTACAGTAGACAAGCTTCCTAAAATAGGTTTTTCTTGACCAAGAAAGACTTACAACTACACAAAACTAGTGCAATCTTCTAAGGACTACAAATTTTTGAGATTATACATTCACCTCATGAACATACAATTGAACTAGGTTGCAACAAATAAGTTAGCTCAGACTAGCTTTACAAAGTGATTCATCATCAAGAAACCACAAAAAGCATGAGCTGGAAGTGCATCAAATACTATAATAGCCAACACCATTAAAGCCATCTAGGAAGCTACAGGATAAAACTAACATGGAAGTAGAACCATGCATGCAAGATGAGAAAACTCAAAGAGAACATCCATAAAATCATGCAATGCTGTCTTTTATTGATGCAAATTCCTTTTACACCAGTTCTCCAACCATTTACAAATGAGGGGCAAGCCCCTATTTATAATTTTCCAAAGCCCAAATGAATGGCTATGATTAATTCACAATGTGGCTTATATTCAATACAAGTTAGGGTTTCACCTACCCCCAATATTTCTCAATTTAAAATAGGTTATTTTGTCCTCTTCCCTATTTTGTCTTGTAGCCTATTTTGTCATGTATTGATCTTGGGACTGTAGCAATTTAGTCCTATAGTGTCTACCTTCTTTGATGTAGCTAAAAAATTGTAGGAATATTCCCTTTGTCTAATATGTTTGTTGCATCCTTTGTTACAAATTAGTGTTCTTGAGAAGCGGGTGTCCTGCTCCTAATTTTGGTAGATAGCTCCTAAAAATCATTATCATTTGGTGGAAAATAAAATAGTTCCTTGTTCCTTTGAAGGTCACCTTTTATAGTTTTTTCATTGGCTTCCTTTGGATGCATTCATATGTTGGTCAGTCCTTCATTATTTACACAAATATCCTATTCCTCTTTTCCTCCAGGGGCTCTTGTGGGCTTCTTTGATGGCCCCTTAGTAGGTTCCATAAATCCTACACCCAAAGATGTAGTAAGTGCTTTCATACATAAATCAAGGTAAATGTTAGTCAATTCCTGAAAACACATTGTTAGATCCATCCATGCATCATTAAAAGATCATAATATTCATCACTGTTCCACATTTGGAGCTCATTTGGACCATAAACATAAATGCGGGTTTAGGGGTGCAAGTGTAGGAAGGTTGAAGGATGTTTGGAGTCTATGTTGCTAAGCAATGAAATTTAGAGCATGATGACCCATAGGTGCAAGTTTGCACGGCGAGACCCATGGGTGGCTCAGACGTTAAGGGCTACATGTGAAAGGTTGACCAATTTAGGAGATGCGGGAGGGCGCTACTGGGCTGCCATCGTATGTTTCCATTAGGAACGACATTGGAGGGATGACAGTCCGTAAAGCCACAACTCTTATAAATTTTGAGTTTTTCCAAATTAAGCACATGGAAGATGCATTAGAAGGGTGCCTAGACCTATTCCTCAACGATTTGGCCCTTTTAGAAAAAATGCAGAAATCTGGAATGCAGAAGCAAGAGGGTCTGTTGCCTTAAAAATGGCGTTGATCACATGGAAACCCACAGAGGACAAGGGAGGGATGATTTCTCACAAGGAAGTTCCCGTGGACAACGAGGGAGGGATGATGACCCGCAAGGAAGTTCCTATGGATAACAATGGAGGGATGAAAACTTGCAAGGAAGTTCTTGCAGATGGCAATGGAGGGAGGACAACTTGTAAGGAAGTTCTCATAGATGATGACAGAGGGACGACAACCCACAAGGAAGTTCTTGCAGATACCGACAGAGGGATGACAACCCACATAAAAATTCCTACAACTTCAAAAAACTTAGTAAATATGAGATTTTTCAATTTTAACACATGGGAAAGGGGTAGAAAGAGTGCCAAGACATATTTCCTTAAGATTTGACTCATTTTGAAAATTGAAAAAAATTGGAATGCAGGAGTTGAAGGGTCTGCCACCCTTTTGTAATGGCAATGAGCACATGACAACCCACACATGATGTCTTGCAATGAAATTTCTGTAATGACTAAACTCATGGAAAATTTGATCCAAATCCCTTTAGGCATGTGAAGACACTCACTTTATGGGCCCTAGATGATGAAAGCTTAAAGTTTGTACCCTTTGTTGGAAATGCAAAGATTTAAGAGGAGGAAGTTGGAGTGTTTGCCACCCTTTTAAAAATGGCAATGAGCACACAATGACCTGCACACAGTGACCCGCAAGGAAGTTCCTGCAGATGGCGATGGAGGGATGGTGGCCCACAAGGAAGTTCTCATAGATGACGATGAAGGGATAGAGGCTCACAAAGTTCTTGTAGATGGTGATAGAGTAATAGCAACTTGTAAGGAAGTTCCTGCAGATGGCAACAGAGGGGCGATGGCCCACAAAGAGATTCCCATGGACAACAATGGAGGGACAACGACCTATAAAGAAATTTTTGCAACTTCCCAAAACTCAATGAAACCTTGATAGTTCACTTAGGCATTAGAAAAAGATCCCAAATTTATAGGAAACTTGTCCCCAAAGTCAAAAAATGAAGGAAAAAGTGAAGCAAGCGAGCAGGGACCAAGTTAGTAGGAGCAAGGTAAAAGCAGAAAAAGGGGGGAGGACTTTGTTTCTCTTCTCAGATTTGAATGCCCCGAGTTAAAATGAAGGGTAGGGAGCAGTTTTTATAGGATAATTTCTATTAATGGCATGCATTGGTTTATTGGTATGGCAAACTCGAGTTAGGTGAGATGTGGAAACCCACACTCGTTTAGATGCTTGGCTAAGGCCTGGATGGAGAAAATAAGTGCAAATCATGTCATGTAGGTGGAAGTTGGGTGTCATTCACTACTTAGTGGAAAAAATTGAGTAGTGACCTCCAACTATAGGTTGATGAGGCCTTAGGGATGTCAGGCAATAGGCGAAGGGAAACCATAGGGGCATTTCTATGAAAGAAAAAAACTTTGTGAAAATAAGGTGGGTGAATTTGGTCAAGGGGAATTTGATCATTCTAAGGCATGTAACCCACTTGGACTCTAGGAAAGGGGCACACAAAGTGAGGTGAGAGAAAAAATAACCTAATAGGAGTAGGGACGAGCCACCAATAATGAAAAATAGGGGGTCCCTGCCTAAGGCAGGGCATGTGTGCAAACATGCACAACAAATGGTGACTGATTGGGGAAATGCTCTAGAGCATTTTGATGACAAACTAGAATTACAAACCCAAAATATTTGGTTCTGATTTTCACACTAGGGAAAAAAAACTAGATGCTCAACCAAGGATCAAAACCACTAGCCAACTCAACCTTTAGTATGCTGAAAATCCAAGTGTGTGCAATTGCATTAATTACCATCCTTGAGTTTCTACAGGAACCTCAACTCCATCAAGTTAAGCTATGTAGTTTATTCTAAATCTAAAAGCATCCAGGAAATTGCCATGCTACTAATCAGGTATACATAGCCTCAATAAGGTTGTCATTGTGATTCTCTTGAACATTTCTCTACTGCCAGCCAGGCATCCATAGCCTCGGTAGAGTTGCTCAAATCCCCCCTGAAAAGTTGAATTTCTTTCTTTTAATTTTCAATGTCTTACTTTTCTTTCTTTTTATTTTTCTCTTTTCAATTCCTTTCATTTCAACCCGCAAGCAATGAAGCTCACACTTAGGGCTGATAATCACAATGGCATTGAAGTAGAATTTTAGATTTTTCACTTAACCGGACTTCACAAAAGGACCTACAACAACCATCAAATTATTAAAGTGTGTAAGAGATATAATATTTTAGAATACATCAGAGTTGGACCAAACCAATGACCTATCCTCTTCAGTCTAAACATCCAGATCACTTGACACTAACATAAGACCCTTACTCTCCACTCTGAAAAAATTGATTAAAGTTAATTGAAGAAATACATAGAATAACCCCTAGACAATAAGGAGTGGTTGTGTGTGGAAACATGCCTAGTAGAAGGTGGAGGGACCCTGAGCAAAGCAAGAAAAAATCAAAAGCAAGTAGAAAGAAAATGAAAAGCAAACAACTAAACTAACCAAAGCAAGAAAGCAAAAGAAAATAGAAAGGAGACTACTCTAAAGCAAACAACCTACAACAAACCAACTAACTAAATGAAATCAAGAAAGCGAGGTATATACATGAGACCTACATACCAAAAATGAACTATGTACAAAGATATTTACAAAGAATGACATTCAAGAAAGGAAAACCGACATTCACACCCATTAGATTTCGTAATGCATGCACAAGTAATAGGAAAATTGTTATAGTTCTAAGCCATGCAAATTTATCTTTATACTTAGAATAAAGAAGTTTATTATTGCAACATTCAAATTCAATCACATATTCAGGAAAAATCAACAATTGAGGCAATTCATTAAAACCATGGTTAATCAATAAACACATCTGTCTCCCCTTGTTCCCATAATCAAAATGATAAAAATAGTTGAAAGTATTTATAGGAGTAAGGAAAGATAGAACCTGGATATCACCATGCAGAGGTGGCAGTGTGTGACAGTTGAGAGTGAGCACAACATCATTGGTTGTCTTGTTGGAAGCCTTGAGTTGTGGCTTAGGATTGTGCAACATTTTTGATCTTAGGCTTGCATAAGGTTGGGAGAATGAGGTTGCAAACACCTCTTCCAAGCCACTAGTGGGACCCACAACCTCTATCGGTTGTTCTGTGAGGAGATATATTTCATCTTGTTGATCTTCCATAGTCTAGACCTCTACTTGATTGCTGCCTTCAAGGGGTAGCATGCCATCCCATCTCCTTTCTCGGGTGTTTATCTTAATTTTATGATGTGCAATGTCATAGGGACATGACATGGATGAATCTATCCCATTTCAACTCTGTGAATGTGAAAAAGGATCATCAATGGTCAAGGCAGTAAGACTCCTAGTTGCATCTTGTAGTTGGTGAGGTATGTCATACTTGTTGGCAATCATCAAAACACCACCTTTGTCTTTTTCTCTCTATAGTTCATGTATCTCACCATGACATTCACTTGTTTCCTCTTGTTCACTATTGTTGTAGATGGAAAAGGAGTTCCTCTCCCAATCTAGAAGCTCTAATGTTTCTCCATCTAGAGGTTCAAGTAGTATATCCTCATCACTTCCTTGTTCTAAAATGTACTCTTCTTCGGTGTTGGAATACCTCCAAAGTATAGCTCCTAATGGAAAAATTTCATCAATGGAGGGACCCTCATCAAGGGGTCCAATATTTACTATGTGATTTCCTTCCAAGGACTCCCCATAAAGGCTATCATCCAGGGTGTATATATGCTCTTGAAGATGAAAAGACTCTTGATGCCTGATGGATAACCTCCCTATTTGCTATGCTTCATCATTTGAAGGTTGAGGACTATGTTGTTCCTCTTCCATTGCTGTCCCAACACCTTCTTGAGGAATACTTTCAACTAAGTTATCACTTGGTTCCAACTCTTGGTCCTCTAGTTCAATCCCTAAAGTAACTGCAGGAAGCAATGCACCTAGCTGCCCCACTTGTTCTTTAACTTGCTTGATGGCCTCTTGGCATAGCTCACACGTGAAATCCAAATGTGTCAAATCATGGAGCCTACACCAACCTGATAGTAATAACACTTCCAATTCCACTTGGTGTCTTAGCTCATACCAATCCCTTACTAATCTTGACACAAGCTCGTTATATCTCTCCACTACCAGATCTTCATCATCAGTTGGGAAGGAAGTTTGATGCTAAATAGTCATGACCTGTGGTTGTTCCGACTCCTCTAAATCTTCATTTTCAGATTCTTGGTAACTGTCATTTATGAAGGAAAGGTATTCTAATATTATTTCACTTAGGTTTTTATCATCATTTCTTGTTGTCCCAGAACTTTCAACCTCTTCTTCTTCTCGATTTTCAGCTTATGTATTGGCTATCCCAGCATATACTACTACAAACTCTGTTAATTCATCTTTAAATACCAATGGTTCATCTTCTTGAGTGGAGGACTACCCTTTACCAATGAAGGAGAGGCTTTTTAATTCCCTTCTAAGTGACCTTTCACCAAAGCTTCTTGCTGTCCCAAGGAAATCAACTCCTTCCTCTTGATTTTCAACATCTATTTTTGCTATCCCAACACTTACATTGGTGGAGGTTCTTGGTTCAACTTGAATGTGCTATCCTCCAATTTTTGAAAAATCTCCTACCTCATGGGATGAATCCTCTCTATTGAGAGTTGGCTTCTCCAACTTGTTCAAACTACCCTTGACTTGAGTGATGATGTTTGCACATGATGAACAAGTAAATTCTGAGTGAGGTGCATCATGGAATTTACACCAACTAGACATCAACACTTCTTCTTGTATTAGTCCCTCCTTGTTGTCCAATTGTTCTTGGATCAAATCTTTGAAGGCCTTGACTTCCATGTTAATCAATTCTTCTTCTGGGTCTAGCAGCTAGCCAAGGGTTGATAGATTTGTCGAAAGGGAATTTCTCCTTGCAAGACTCTTTCAATTCTGCTCAAGAATGTTAGACATTCCAATTCATTGTGGTTGGAAGTTCCATGGATCCTGCACTTGTTTTTGAAAATTGCTGCAATTGTCTCCTCAATCTCCTATTTGAATCTACATGTAGCTGAGTAATGCTGATTTGCAATTGCTATTCCATCTTAGCTCAACTCTTGTTTGCCTTCAAAATTTTCTAATTTAGAATACTAGCATCTAAAGAGATCTCCCTATCTCAGATTTTTACTTTAAGGTTCTTTTCAACTCCCAATGTTTTAGCTTTGTAGCCTCAAGCTCAACCATTCCCTCCTTCTAGCGCTAGTTTTGTTGATGGGTGTTTTAGCACTTCTCAACACAGGTAATGCATAAATGCATTACCTCCCTTGAAAGGTTGGAATCTACAAACAAGTTACAAATCACTAACCAAAGGTTTTAGGTGTTAGGTCATGAAAATGCTTGGAATATCTTAGCTGGTTCATGTGATTTGTTGTTACTTATAGGGTCAGCCTTTATGGTTTACAAAGAATGGGAAGTTGGGTCTACAAATGGAGTTTCAAAGTGTTGGAAGTGAATGCAAAATTTCTGCTCACTCAAAACAACAATCTAAAACTCATCATGTTCATTTGATTTAGCATTGTTGTGATGCTTTGATTCCCACTGTAACAAAGGACCAAAAGAAATAGCACAAGAGAGAGGGTTAAGAAAGTTGTTCTAAATCCTAAGCTATGAATGAACAGTAAAAATGAAGGTTGCTACAGTAGAAAAACTTCCTAAACTAGGTTTTTCTTGACCAAGAGGACCTACAACTACACAAAATTAGTGCAATCTTCTAAGGACTACAAATTTTCAGATTATACATTCACCTCATGAACATACAATTGAACTAGGTTGCAGTAAATAAGTTAGCTCAAACTAGCTTTACAAAGTGATTCATCATCAACAAACCACAAAAAGCATGAGCTGGAAGTGCATCAAATACTATAACATCCAACACCATTAAATCCATCCAAGAAGCTACAAGCTAAAAATAACATGGAAGTAGAACCATGCATGCAAGAAGAGAAAACTCAAAGAGAACATCCATAAAATCATGTAATGTTGTCTTTTATTGTTGTAAATTCCTTTTACACTAGTTCTCCAACCATTTACAAATGAGGGGCAAGCCCCTATTTATAGTTTACCAAACCCCAAATGAATGGCTATGATTAACTCACAATGTGTGGCTCAGATTCAATACAAGTTAGGGTTTCACCTACCCCAATATTTCTCAATTTAAAATAGGCTATTTTGTCCTCTTCCCTATTTTTTCATCTATTGACCCTGGCATTGTAGTATTTTTTTCATGTACAGTCACTTCCTTCTTTGATGCAACTGAAAACTTGTAGGAAGATGCCATTTGTTTGATATGTTTGTTGCATCCTTTGTTACAAATCAATATCCCCAAGAAGTAGGTGCACTACTCCTAATTCCTACAGACAACTCCTAGAAATTATCATCATTTGGTGGAAAATAAAATAGCTCCTTGTTCCTTTGAAGGTCACCCTTTACAATTTTGTCATTGAATTCCTTGGCATACATTCATATGTTGGTTAGTCCTTCATTGTTTACATAGATATCCTTTTCTTCTTTTCCTCAAGGGGCTCTTACGAGCTTCGATGGCCCCTCACCAAGTTCCATAAATCTTGCACTCTAAGACATAATAAATGCTTTCATATGTAAGTCAAGGAAAATGCTAGCCAAGTCTTGCAAACACATTGTTAGATCTATCCATGTATCATTAAAAGATCATAATATTCATCATTGTTCCACATTTGTAGCTCATTTGGACCATAAACATAAATACGGGTTTAGGGGTGCGAGTGTAGGAAGGTCGAAGGATGTTTGGAGTCTCTGTCACTAAGCAACAAAATTTAGAGCATGACAATTGATAAGTGGAAGTAGGCACTACATGACCCATGGGTGCCTTAGGCATTAAGGGCTACATGTGAAATTTTGACCAATTTTGGAGATGTAGGAGGGAGCTATTGAGCCGCCATCGTATGTTTGGAAGGTGATGGAGGGATGAAGACCCACAAGGAAGTTCTCGCAGATGACGACAAAGGGATGACAACCCAAAAGGAAGTTCCTATAAATGCTGATGAAGGGATGACAATGTGCAAGGAAGTTCCCATGGGCAGTGACCTACAAGAAATTTTCCATGGACAGTGATAGAGGGGTAGTGGCCTGCAAGGAATATCCCACAAATGGTGAAGGGACGACGACCCACATAAAAATTCCCGTAACTTCACAAAACTTAGTAAATTTAATTTTTTTCAATTTTAGCATGTGGGAAAAGGGGTAGAAAGAGTGCCAAGACATATTTCCTTAAGATTTGTCTCAGTTTGAAAAATGCAAAAATTTGGAATGCGGGAGCTGGAGGGTCTGCTGCCCTTTTGTAACGACAATGAGAATATGACAACCTGCACATGACGACCTGCAATGAAATTTTTGCAATGTCTAAATTGATGGAAAATTTGATCCAAATCCCTTTAGGCATGTGAAGACACTCACTTTATGGGCCCTAGACGATTAAAGCTTGAAGTTTGTACCCTTTATTGGAAATGCGAAGATTCAGAAGGGGGAAGTCAGAGGGTTTGCCACCCTTTTGAAAATGAAAATGAGTACATGGTGGCCCACACATAGTGACCTGCAAGGAGGTTCCCATAGATGGCAATGAAGGTATGATGACGCACAAGGAAGTTCTTGTGGATGGCGATAGAGGGACAGTGACTCGCAAGGAATTTCCTACGAATGACAATGGAGGGACAGTGACCTGCAAGGAAGTTTCCACAGATGGTGGAAGAGGGATGGTAGCCCACAAAGAAATTCCCATGGATGGTGGCGAAGGGACGATGACCCAAAAAGAATTCCTGCAACTTAAAAACACCTTGGGAGTTCACTTAGTCATCACCAAAACATCCCAAATCCATAGGCAACTTGTCCCTAAAGTCAAAAAATGAAGGAAAAAGTGAAGCAAGCGAGTAGGGACTAGGTCAGTAGGAGTAAGGAAAAAGTGAAAAAAGGGGGGTGAGGACTTTGTTTCTCTTCTCACATTTGAACACCTCAGGTTAAAATGAAGGGTAGGGAGTAGCATTTGTAGGCCAATTTCCATTAATGGCATGCATTGATTTATTGGTATGGTAAACACAAGTTAGGTGAGATGCAGAAACCCACACTCATTTGGATGCTTGGTCAAGGCCTGGATGGAGAAACTAAGTGCATATCTCGCCATGCTAGTGGAAGTTGGGCATCAGTTGCTACTCAATGGAAAAAACATGAGTAGTGACCCACATGAGGCGACCTACAGCTACAGGTCCGCGAGGCCTGAGGGATGCTGGGGCAATGGGTGAAGGGAAACCCACAGGGGCATTTTCATGAAAGAAAGGCTTAGTGAAAATTAGGTGGGTGAATCTGGTCAAGGGGAATTTGATCATTCTAAGGCATGCAACTCACTTGGACTCTAGGAAAGGGGCACATAAAGTGGGGTGGGAGAAAAAACAACTCAACAAGAGCAGGGATGAGCCATCAAGAGTGAAAAAGAGGGGGGGTCCCTTCCTAAGGTAGGGTATGTGTGCAAAACATGCACAACAGATGATACTTGGTGCCTATGTTCGAACTATAGAGTGCTCAACATGTACACCATCAAATATAAGTTTCCTATTCTAGTCTTTGATGATTTACTAGATGAATTGAATGGAGCTATGTATTTTACAAAGTTAGATCTTAGATTTGGTTATCACTAAATTTGAATTAAGGAAGGATCTATTTGTAAGACAACATTTAGGACTCATGAGGATCATTATGAGTTTTTGGTGTTTCCATTTAGTCTTACTAATGCCCCATATACATTTTAAATTTTGATGAATTCCATCTTTAAAAATTTCTTAGGGAAGTTTGTATTAGTGTTTTTTGATGATATATTGATTTATAGCAAGAAATGGGAAGAACACTTGCAACATGTAGATCAAGTATTTCAAGTTCTAAAAAAAAGGTATTACAAGTTCTCAAAGAGAATTAACTCTATGCTAAGCCATCCAAGTGTCCTTTTGGTCTTAATGAGGTGGAGTAATTGGGACACATAGTTTCACATGAAGGATTAAAGGTGGATCCTAACAAAATTAAGGCTATCATGGAATGGCCTATTCCTAAAATCATTAAGAAATTGAGGGGTTTTTTGGGATTCACTAGATACTATAAAATATTTGTGAAGAATTATGGTTGTATAGTAGCACCCCTCACAAATTTATTGAAGGACTCTTTTCATTGGGATGAATATGATAATTCACCATTTGAAATGTTAAAGGAGGCTATGTGCACAACTCTAGTGCTTGCCACTCCTGATTTCACAAAGGATTTTATTGTGGAATGTAATTCTTCAAGAAATGGTATAAGCACAATTCTCATGCATGAGGGTCAAACCATTGCTTTTGAGAGCCATCAATTAAAAGGTAAGAATTAAATCAAACCTATTTATGAGAAGAAAATGCTAGCTATTCTTCATGTAGTAAAACAACGAAGGCCTTATCTAATGGGTAGAGACTTCAAGATTAAGACTGATGATGATAGCTTAAAATATTTTTTGGAAAAAAAGATTTTCTTTTGAAGAACAAAAAAAATGGGTTAAACTAAGATGTTGGGATGTGATTTTGAGATTATATATAAGAAAATGAAGGAAAATGTTGTGGGAGATGCACTATCAAGGAAGGTTGAAGCTTTATTATGTTCCATTTGAATATTACAAGAATATTGGGTAGAAGAAGCCAAAGAAGAGTGAAAAATGATGTGATTACTAGTAATCTCATTCAACAATTACAAAATAATCCTAGTAGTTTAGATAAATTTTGTTGCAAGGGAGATACTTTGTGGTATAAAAAGTGATTGCATCTTTGCAAGAATTCCTCTCTCAAACAAAATATTCTCATAGAGGTACATGAGTCTCTAGTGGATGGTCATTTAGGACTTTTGAAGACATATCTTCAGGTCAAGAAATACTTCTTTTAGGAAGGGCTAAAAGGGGATGCTAAAAAATTTATAGCATAATGTTTGGTTTGTCAATGAAATAAAGGGGAGACAATTAAGATACCCGGTCTCTTGCAACCCTTAGTTATTCCTAGCCAACATTAGGAATAGGTATCCATGGACTTCATTACAGGGCTTCCAATATCTAATTGTAAGAATGCCATCATGGCAGTAGTGGATTGCCTCACTAAATATGCATATATTATTGTATTATCACATCCTTTTACAACAAGTATAGTGGCAAAGGAATTTTTGGAGAATATTTAAAAGCTACATGGTATACCTAAATTTACTATTAGTGACTAGATCCTATCCTTACTAGTAACATTTGGATAGATTCATTCAAATGTTTGGGTACTCAATTGGGCATGTGCATGATCATGATGGACCAAAAAGTGGCGATATGATGGGTACATGTAGGGTATGTGGCTGATGACTTTTTTTTTACCCAAATTTTTTGAAACACAAATGGTTTTTAAAGGAGATTCTCAGCTTTCCACCAATATAAATTATGATTTACTTTGAATTTAATAAATAATTATTATTCATTTTCTATTTGAATTATGACTAAAATCCTGATTGATAGGCTAATTGAAAAAAATCTATAGCTTTCAAATGGTATCACATTTTTTGAATTTGAAACGTGTGTCACATTATATGCTTCACATACTATAGGATTAAAAAAGAAAAAAATGAATTTCATGAATTTTTGACCAAGTTAAGGTGGCAGACATGAGTTTTTATATTTTTTAAAAGTTGTAATAAAGAAAATATAATTAATTATTTACTTGGAAAAAAATTACAAAAAAATATGCATCACATCGAGACATGAGTTCTCTACTTATATCTAAAATATAAAAAATATTATAATTTTATTGTGATTAGGGTGGTCAGACAAACACCTACTTATTGTTTCCTGAAATTTAAGTACTACTACATTGAAATTTCAAATTTTCACCAAATAGATTTAAAAAAAAACCTAGTAGTTTAGAAACTACATTTAGTTTACTACAAATTCTATTCTTACATATTTTTGAAATAATATAGATAACTTATTCAAATTTTTATGTCAAGTTGCCTAACTCCGATTTTTCTAAATTTTATTGCCACTTAAGGGCCTATTTTTTCCATGAAGATCCTACACATACCCAATTGACTCACATTTCTTCATGCCATCTAAAATATGATGCACAAAAAAAGTTTGTTAATTAGTGTTTGGAAGGATATCTACATTGTTTCACTTCAGATAAACAATCTCAATGAGTAGATTGGCTACCACTACTAGAATGGTGGTATAACACTTCCTTCCATAGTTCATTAAAAATGTCTCCATTTATGGCATTGTATAGATATCATCCTTCTTCCATCACATCATCATTGAAGGTGTCACCAAGAGTTCACACTATGGAGGACCACATGATTCGTCAACAACAAGTACTTTTAGGACTTAAAAACAATCTAGCTTTAGTTTAGGAAAATGCACACCCTTGAATTATCACACTTGTTTGGGCCTACCTTACTTTATTTATGATTATTTATGGATTAATTGGCCCTATTTTGTGTCCACAAGCCCTATGAATTACATATTTTTTTGGTTAATTATCCCGACATTCTCCAATGCATAAATGATAATTTAATGATTCCATCAATGTGTCCCTAATTTTTGGGTCGGGACTAAAACACCACCTAGAGTGTCTTTGTCCCCAAAGGGTCTCAAGACCCTGATTTTCAGATATCATGATTGGGCCCCTTTTTGGTGTTTGTGCCCCAAGTTTTTAGGACTTGGGACTAAGACACCACCTAGGGAATCTTAGTCCTCCTTGAGTCATTTTTTGGGATTTAATTTCAAATTATGGCAAGATTTAGCCTCCTTTATTTAGTGAATTCATATGTTGGCTTGATGTGATATAATTTTAGGATAATAAGCATAAGTATAAATACAAGGTTCCTTCATTCATTTCTATTAGAATTGGCTATGGCTGCCAAGATCTATGGACCAAATGGAAAGCACACAAAGAGAGAGAGAGAGAGATAAAATATGACAAGAATAGACTGTATTCAATGTCAATGATATGAGATAATTACTGATTTTACAATGAGAGACCCCTTGGTTATATAGCCAAGGTGAGAACATAGAAGGGAATAAGATTATGACAAGTGTTGTAATCTTATGACATGAGACAACTATGAAAAGCTATCACTCCACTTAAGGTGGAGAGATAATCACATGACGTGTCCACAAAAGGTGGAAGTGATAAAGTAATGACATGTCAAGTCCACCAAAAGTGGAAATTATTCAATTACCTCCTATGTGGTCCCTAAGTAAACTTAACTAAGGTGTAATTATGACCTAGGACAAGGTACAAGACATTTAATTACACCAAAAATTTCAATGCACGTCTTTTGTGAGATCTTTTATCATAGAATAATTGAGTTCACAAGAGAATTCAAGAGTCGATTCATCAAGCATTTGGAGCCATTTCAAGATTCAAGCATCATATCAAAGATTTTTCTTGCATCATGTGTATTGTTGTGCTAACATTTGTGTTGTAGGGTTTTTATTCAAGAAAGCAATTCAAGCAAGATATTTCAAGCATTCAAGATCCATACCCATTGCAACCATTGCACTTGCATATTTCACAAGGGTTTGGTGAGTTTTAGCATTGTATGTTGTTCATTGACCATTTTCTTCATTATTTCTATTTCATTTCAAGGTTTAATTACCAACAAAAGGTTTGACCAAGGTAAACCCCCATTCACTAACAAACAAGTTTTTCCATCTTGCATATTTATGATTACAAATATAAGTTGAAGACTTGAAGATCACTTGGAGTGAAAAGTTGTAATCTTCATGGAAACACACCTAAAGGGTAAATCTAGAAGTTCATAACCTAAGATTAGAAAGGAAGCAATTGCAGACCTTCGATCTTAGGATCCTATTCAGAGTTTACAAAAATTTAGAACAAGACTAATACACCATCTTGGGTGTCTTAGTCCTCCTGAGAATAATTTTTAGAAATTTCTTCGGATTTGGTTCCATATCAAGACTTTGTATTTTCCTCAAAAAATAGTAGCAGGACTAATATGCCATCTTGGGCGTATTAGTCCTCCACAACATTTTTTGGCAGCTTCTTCACATTTCTAGAATCCTCATAGTATCTCCAGACTTCCTAGGTACACACATACTATCTCCCTATTGCATAAATTCATCATTTGCATCTCTCATTTAGCTTACATTTCTAGTTTTAGATCATTTTTCATGTCACACTATGTTTTGAAACTGTTTCTTTTCCAAGCATTTGCTTGGTGGTTAACCCATTAGAACTCAAAGAACCCCCTCCTAGGTCCTTCCTTATTATGAAATTGAATCACCTTGAGAGGTTGTTAGTCAATCCAATTGGGACTTATAGGACATTAGTGAATGATTGGTGGAAAAAGTGTGATATATTTAGGTATCCATTTTTCTACTCTTCATTTTGGTGAACCCTACATTTTTTAGAATTCATTTCATTTATGATTTGGATTCTATTAAAGTCCTTAGATCATTCATTCTTGCATTGCATATTGTATTATTAAAAGGGCATCTAGGGTTTCTTACATCTTGCATTAGTGAAATTGCATTTAGGGTTTCCTATATTTGCATTAAGGAAAGTGCATATAGGTTGCATTTATACTTTCTTGCATCATTTCATTTCATTGAAAAATTAAAAAGTGCATTGCTCTTCATCTTCATTGAATTTTAAAACATTCTTAGTGCATTCAGAAGTAAAAAAAAATTCATTCCATATTGCATTCAATTGCTTGTTCCTAGTTACTTTTTCTTGCACTTATTTGCATATTTTTTTGTTTTTGAGCATCAGTATCTTGAATAGGAAATCTATAAACATTGTTGGCATTCTATAATTCACTATTTTTCTACAAAAAACCTCTACTAGGACTAAAATGCCCTTCCTGGCATCTTAGTCCCTCTCAGGAATTTTTCTCTAGACATCTCTCTCTACTGTTTGTTGTCTATTTTAGCCACTAGAACTTTAGAATCTCACTAGGATGATTAAGAGGCCCTTCCTGGTGTCTTAGTTCTTGTTGAATTTGATTCTCTAGTTTCTAGGACCTAAATTTTTTTTTCTTTGTTTATGTGGGTTGCCTTCTAGTTTCTGTTTCAATTTCCTGATTTGTTGTTATTTCAATTTCTTTCATTTAAAGTGCATTTGTTCAATCTTGCATCATGGATATGTGATTTGGAAATTTGTGGATGTCATTGAAATATTTGGTAGATGTGTCAAGTTGTGCCTTTGGTAATGACCCTAATGAAATTAAACTCACTCATGCTCACTCAACTCCTAATGCATGTCCTCCTCATGATGTTGACATCATTGGAGAAGATGATGACATCATGAATAAGTTCCTAAATGATTATCTTGATAACCTTGGAGCTAATGCATCCTTCTATCCCTCCATGAAACAACCAAATCCTCCCATAATACCACTTATTGAGATGTTTGGTTACTTACATCTTGAAACTGAAGCAATAGTTGAACCTAAGTTCCCCACAACAAGCAAACCTAGCTCCTCTAAACAAGTAAATACTCAACCCTATTATGATAACAAAGTAAAAAACACTCAAATCAACCTTGAAGAAACATATGGAAAATGCTTCACCATCTTGAGAAAACAAGGATGTGACACAAGTGAACACAAAATTCATCAAATCTTAGACAAAAATCCAACTAATAAAAAAACAAAGGGATTAGGATACCAAGATCCCCCTCACATTATACAACCTCCTCGATAATACCTAAAACTTCATAGTGATGGTACAGTCATCTTTGATTCTCCCCTTGATATGAATGTACTTCTTCGTAAAGAACAACCAATAGATCATAACAATAACAAGAATAAAGATAGGATAATCTCAGGACCTCCTGCCCTAATCCCATCTAGAGAAGTTGGTGAATCTAGCAAACAAAAAAGACCATATAAATTACAAAATTTACAACCTCTCTGTCCACCACTTGAAAGTGAAAGAAAATTAAAACTACTCCTTAAAAAAGGATTTATAACATTACCACCTATGCATAGATTAGTTCTTTATCCTAAAGATGCAAAAATCCCACATTGCATATATCACCACACTCTTAGACATAGTACCGATGAGTGTCATGCTTTTGAGTTAGTATTACAAAACTTTCACTTCTATGGCAACAATTGCAATCAAGTGATTGCATAGCTTATCTTTCTCCACCTTCATTATCATGTAATGGTTGTAGAATACTCTATTCTGATTATTACACAATTCTTTATCATAACCTACCTTAGCCCATTCTTGTCTTGCACTCATTGGGGACAAGAAGTAGTTGGCCTTGTCTTAGTAGGGCATTTGTTGCTGTCCCTTAGGTTCATTATCTGCCTTCCACTTATACAAACTAAGATTAGGGAGCTAGATGACTTGCTTTAGGTTGACTTGCCTATGCCGTACTAGTCTTTTTCATTTTCTTTTTTGCTTGCACATGTGTGTAACATGATCCCTCGTGATGTTTTGTTTGATGCTTCTCTCTCTATGCGCATTCCTCCATTTGTACCTTCATTCTTCTATATGTTGTACACACTTTTTCCTTTTGATTGATCTTTTCTCTTAATTTTCATTTGAATGTTTCTTGTGTTTTCCTTTTGGGGATGGCACAAGGCATTGAGACATTCATGTCTCCTTCATGTTGACCCAAACGGTTTTTCATTATCTTTTCTTTTCCTTTCATTTTCTTTTTCATTTGTCTTGTGTTTTCATTTTGGGGATGATGCAAGGTGTCGAGACACCCTATGTCTCTTACATGTTGACCCAAAAGGGTTTTTATTTTTCTTTGTTTTCAATCACTTTGTGTCATTCTTCTAGTTCTGTGTATTTGGTGAATGATGATAGTTCTGAGCTTTCTAAAAAAATTGTAGCAAAGAACATAATAACCCAAAATCCATAGATCCTTTATGTGTTTGGTGTTTTCATTTTTGGGGAAACCCATTTCTTTTCTTTTTCTCTTGCATGACATAGCCTTACTCAGAAACATATGACTTGGCATAGGGTTTTCCAAGCTAGATCTCATGTCTTCCTTCTTGTGTGAATTTTCATTTGCTAATTTAAAGTAATTTCTCACAACATAGTGTTGGAAATTTCTTTAAAATGGGGGAATACATTGGTATTATTTTAGCATGATTTCACTTGCATTTTTTTTACTTTTCTCATGATATTTGATGCAATTTCTTATTTCACAAAATGTGTTTTCCTCTTTGTGGTGACATTGTGAGTAATGCACTTCAAGAGTATGATCTATCTCAGCATATTATATTCCCCTTAGTGGTGATGTGATGCACTGCATCCCTTAAGTGGTGAATCTTTTATCCTTTGATTTGTCCTCTCTTGAGACATTAGGAATGATGTACCCTAAGAGTAAGACCTCACATGAACTAAGAAAAATACTTTGAGCATCCCTCTTTCTTGTTGCAGTTTGATCCATTGCAGTTTTCCTTTTTCCTTTTTCTTGTCTTTGATGGTGTATGCTTGTGATTTGGTTAAGGCTTCATATATCATTTGCAAGCATGTTCCTTTGTGCTTATGTTGGTTTTTCCATAGGATCTTGATCCTGGGGGCTTGGCTACCCTCTTGGTCATTTTCATCCTATCTCACTAACATTTGTACATTTGAACCCCTCTTGATTGTGTGGTTGGATACTTTAGTGTTAGTTTGAAAAAAGTTCATCCTCTCACTAAAGTGGGTGCTAAATATAGTGTAGGAAAATGCATACCCTTGCATTTTCACACTTGTTTGGAATTGCCTTACTTTATTTATGCTTCTTTATGGCTTAATTGGTCCTATTTTGTGTCCACAAGCCCTATGAATTACATATTTTTTTTGGTTAATCCCAACATTCTCCAATGCATAAATGATAATTTAATGACTCCATCAATGTGTCCCTGATTTTTGGGTCATGAATAAAATGCCACCTAGGGCGTCTTTGCCCCCCAAGGGTCTCGGGACCCTGATTTTGAGATATCCTAATTGGGCCCCTTTTTGGTTTTTGTGCCCCAAGTTTTTAGGACTTGGGACTAAGATGCCACCTAGGGCGTCTTAGTCCTCCTTGAGTAATTTTAGGGATTTAATTTCAAATTTTGGCAGGATTTAGCCTCCTTTGTTAAATGAATTCATGTGTCTTCTTGATGTGATATAATTTCAAGATATTAAGCATAAATAAGTATAAATACAAGGTTCCTTCATTCATTTCAACCCAAGTCTTTTGTGAGATATTTTATCATAGCATAATTGAGTTTACAAGAGCATTCAAGAGTAGATTCATCAAGCATTTGGAGCCATTTCAAGATTCAAGTATCATATCAAAGAGTTTTCTTGCATCATGTGTGTTGTTGTGCTAACATTTGTGATGTAGGGTTTTGATTCAAGCAAGATCTTTCAATCATTCAAGATCCATATCCATTGCAGCCATTGGACACAAGTTTGCATATTTCATAAGGGTTTGGTGAGTTGTAGCATTGCATGTTGTTCATTCACCATTTAATTGATTATTTCTATTTCATTTCAAGGTTTAATTACCAACAAGGTGTTTGACCAAGGAAAACCCCCATTCACTAACAAAAAAAAGTTTTTCCATCTTGCATATTTGTGATTGTAGATCTAGGTTGAAGACTCGAAGATCACTTGGAGTGCAAAGTTGCACTACAAAAGTTTTCATCTTCACGGAAACTCACCTATAGGCTAAATCCAAAAGTTTCAAGACTTGAGATTAGAAAGGAAGCAAGTGCAAACCTTGGAGCTCAGGATCTTGTGTAGAGTTTGCAAAAATTCAGAATGAGACTAATACACCATCTTGGGTGCCTTGGTCCTCCCAAACATACTTTTCAAAAATTTCTTCCGATCTAGTTCCTATATTCGAAGACTCTGTATTTTCCCCAAAAAATAGCAATGAGACTAATACACCATCCTGGGCATCTTAGTCCTCCACAACATTTTTTGGCAGCTTCTTCACATTTCTAGAATCCTCACATCATTTCCAAACTTCCCATGTAAACACATACTATCTCCCTATTGCATAATTTCATCATTTGCATCTCTCATTTAGCTTAAATTTCTAGTTTTAGATTATTTTTCATATCACACTATGTTTTCAAACATTTTCTTTTCCAAGCATTTTCTTCATTGTAAACCCCTTAGAACTCAAAGAACCCCCTCCTAGGTCCTTAATTGTGGAATTGACACACCTTGAGAGGTTGTTAGTCAATCCAATTGGGACTCTTAAGACATTAGTGAATGATTGGTGGAAAAAGTGTGATATCTTTAGGTATCCATTTTTCTACACCTCACTATCCATGACAAAAAAATGAATGAAGCAAAAAAAAGACCAACACCATAGTGAAAGAAGTTTTGATGTTGGGGATTGGGTTTTCTTGAGATTGTAACCTTATAAGAAAATTTCACTGTAGCAACAATCAAAGAATAACAAGTTGTCTCCAAAATATTATGGCCCATATCAAATCATGCAAAAGATAGGTAGTGTTGCCTACAATTTTTAGTTTCCATCAACAACAAAGATACATCAAACTTTTCATGTTTTTTGTTTGAAGAAGTTAATTGGGAATAATATCCTTACTAAAAAAATATTACCAAAGCCTAATGAAGAATGAAGAATCATATTGGAACCAAAATGTATTCTTTAGAAATGCATAAGGAAGGTGAGGACTAGAACACTGACTTATTATCTTATCCAAAGGAAGAATTTACAAATTGAAGATGCCACATGGGAGGAGGAGGATTTCATTCAAAAGCATCAAGGACAATGCTTATCTGAAGAGGGGGAATGTTGTAACCTTAATATTAGACTACATCATATTATGAATAGTTAGCTTATGGCTATTTTAACTCCTAATTAAGACATATTATCAATATTATATTGTTATTTATTTGATTAGGTCAGGCTAGGGCTTATATAGGGTTATCTAAGTTGGCCTAAGTGATATCCTAAGCATCAATAGGTATATATAGGAGGTTGTGAATCTTATTTCATCATCATATTGTGAATTGTGTTCTCTTTGGAGATATTTAGAGGTTTTCCCCCTCGAAATCGCTTGTTATTCTTAGTTATTATCAAGTATTCATAGCGTATTTCATATCTATTGGATGTTATGGTTGTGTTGTTGATATGTGGTTTCCATTGATACCACTATTGGCATTAATATCTTAGAAGTTGTATATGTCAAGGATATTGAGAAAATATTAATCAATAAGTTGTAGGTTGTTAGTGGTGAAGTGTAGTTCAATCTATTGGAAAGCTTAGTACATTGATGATCAAAGGTTGTGGATTAAAGGGTTTATTTTAGAGTATATCTAGTTTATCCATGTTAAGTTTCAGAGATCCATATGAAGATTTGGCTGAGTTGTGAGTAGTTGTGTTCTGACAGTCATTTTGTTGCTTTAGTTGGTGTTCCTAAATGAAGATGACGTGATTCTAGTAAGTTTAGATGTTGCAGATGCTTCTTTGGTGATTCATGATGTGACACCCCTATGATTTTTTATGTTTTCTTGACAACTCAGGTACTTTGTTAGACTTTATTTTATGTTATTGTTATTCTATCGCTGACAGTGGAGTGATGATAGACTATATTGATGTGATGACACATATATGCATGGTGTTTATGTTTAATATGCTTTATGTTTGCATAGATGCTTAGTTGTGATGAAATTGTTATATCTTCTTATGGAGGTTTACTTGATATATTATCTCGCCAGTTGATGTGACATTGTATTGGTGAAGAGAATGGTATTGCATCACTCACTTGTGAGTGCCCTATGATTTCCACTATTCTCTCTTCATGGTGTGTATAAAATTACTATCTGTATACATGTACGACATTTTCTTGTTTACAAGATTGCAGGTACAGGACATTAGCTTCACCTACTTTCATAGGTCTGAGCATGCCCACTACTCAATAGTAATATTGGGATATAGTAATGGGTTACTTAGTCATACCTTTACCCTAGTACAATGTGTCATCAGTTTGAATTTTGGTCTTAGCCTTATCATTGTTGTTTTGGGTATTTTATTATTGTGCAAGTTTAATTTGGTAGATTAAATGTGTATTGATTTATATATTTAATTAATTGAATTATTGTTGTGAAGGCTTTAGAATAAATAAATAAATAAATTTAACTTAATTATATTGTTGAGTAATTTTTATTATTAAAAATAAATGGTAATTAAATAAATAAGAGTATTTAAATTGGTTGCAATTAGTAAATTGTTTTATTTTATTTAAATGTATGCAGTTGGAAATATCTTTGGTTGTTGAGGGAAAAGATATTTTGTTGGGATAAATGTGAGTTAGAAAATTGTTATCTGATTGTTGAAAATTGATTCTCGGAGGAAAATATTGGAAAAAGTGAAGAAAGTTGTCTCACAGGAGTTTTTGGGTGGGTTGTTGAAAATTGGAGAGGAAATTGTGGATCTCTTTGATGAATTTTTTTTTGAATTTTGGTTGTAGAATTCTTGGCTATGTACTGTTGTTTTTTTTAGAAAGAGGCAATTGCACTAGAGGAAGCTTTGGCTACTTTGGAAAATTGAAGCTATAGAGAAGCTCGACAACATTTCTTGAGGCAACATTCTTCTGGAACAGGTTCCTTTACTGTTTTTGTGAATTAAGAATTGAAAAGTTGTTTATTTTATTGTAATACAATTTGGAAAATGATAGGAAAGGATTTACAATACTATAGAAGTTCTTGTTTCTTTCTATTTAAAAAGATTGCTTGAAAGAGGAACCTCTCTAGAAAGCAATTAAAAATCCTCTGTGTTTGTTCATTTGAAATAAATTGATACAAAAGAAAATTTAGATCTCTGTAGAAAACCTTCATTCTATTTTGTTCTCCCTATTCTTTTTGGTTATTTGAGAAAAATGAAATTTCTAAGCTTTCTGTAGAAAATTTCCTCTGTGAAAAAAAAAAGTTAATTGCTCAACTTGAACCTGTGATTGGATTAATTGCATATATATACATACATACATACATGCATACATACATACATACATACATACATACATACATACATACATACATACATACATACATATATATATATGTACGTATATATTAAAATATATATATGCATACATACATACATACATATATATAAAATTTATATAAATATTTTGTGTTAATTAAATAACACTTTGAATTTATTGGAGAGTGAATTCACAGAGTCGACATATGACATACATTCATCACAGTAGGTTTTTTTTTTTAAAAATATATGTTAGCACTTGATTGGGGGCCAGGAGTTGAAACCCCCAGTCGCACCCACACAAGGGTGTGCTGTTGTGTGCAGTGCTCCCCACACTTGTGTGGGGGAAGTGCTGCCCACAGGCAGTGAACCCCTACGTGGGGAGGCCGTGACCATGGTAGTACCCTCTGTGTGTGTGTTTATTATGCTTTGTTTTGTTTTACTGTTGGGATTTTGATTTATCATATATATTATACATGATATATATGTTATATATAATATATATTTATTATATATAATATATATATATATTGTATATAATATATGTATTTAAAGTTAAATGTATTTTGTATTGTTTATAAATAATATGTTTATTATATTTATATGTATATATGTATATATGTATAGTTGTATATATATATATATATTTAAATATAGTTATTTAGATTATTTTTTTAAGATAGTAAATGCTATATTTTAATGAAATATTAAATGGGTAAGTGCATGCAAGCACCAATTGTTATTTTATAATGAAGTGATTTTATTAGTAAGATTGAGATTTGTTTTATCTATATTTGTAGATTTGGAAACTGAACTTTTGTTTTAAATCGATATGGATTTACTAAATGGAATTATATTTAAATGGTGCATTTTAATAGCATAAATTGATTGTAATGGATTTAGGAGATCCAAATGATAACATTTGTTAATTGCTTGGTGTTGTGTTTATTAAAGAACGTGTTTTTTGTAATTGTGTACCGGGGGAGAAGTAATTGTTATAACAAGAATCTAAGTCTTCCAGAGTTGTATTTTGTGAAAAGGGGTTGTTGTAACTTTAGTTCACCCTTTGAGATTTCTTGGGTAGTGCATATATTGGGTTTTAGTATCAAAAATCCATAGAGATGTGTTACCTTTTGAGGTGTATCATTTATTGTTGTTAGTTTTTAGTGCACTTTTTGCCCTTGGCATGTAGTTTGAGTTATGTGTTGTCGATAAGGGAGTTGGTTTTAGCAAGGGTCAGGACACAAAGTGGTCCTAGGACAACTCATGTGGAAGTTAGTATAATCAAGTGGGAATTAAATAATCTATTAGCTTAACACATTTAACAAGATAATTAGCCTCACTCATTGGCTCAAGGGATTGTATGAGACTTGAGATGAGTCGGGAAGGTCTAGAATGGCTAGATCGTTATCTTGTCTTCTCAAAAGATAACCGATTCTGCACTA
>VDFB02000363.1:88240488-88360013 GCA_007258455.2 Sequoia sempervirens
CAAAGTATTCATAATTCAGTTTCTAGTTTGATTCATTAGCTAATCACTTTTTACTCACAAACTTTCAAATGAGTACTACTCTAGTTGTTCTGTGGTTGAGTTTCATTATTCTCATGCTCCAAGTGTAGGATATCAATAAATGAGCTAAAAACTTGTTTGATATACTATGTTGTTGAGTATTTGTATGAGAATTATCTCTTATATCAATGTATTGAAATGGTGGTCATATAAATTCTTAAGTCCACATTATTGGGATTCACCTCGGAGATTCGAGAGAGGCCCAAAGTGTAGGAGTAGAAGTTACAGCACTACTTGTTAGTTGGCCAATCCCTTTAGATTACTAAATATTAGAAAATGGAAAAGTCCATAGATATTTCTGAAGATCGGCTTTCTTAAAAAATAACCAAATTCCTACATCCACAAAGACATTTTATTTTAAATTTGTTTATGTGGTTTCTTGTTATAGACATCCTTTCAGCACTTGATTTGGGGACACTCTGGGCATTAAAAAAAAATTATTAAATTAGTTGGGTAAATTAATGTTTAAAATATTATATTTGGGTGAAAATTGGAGCCAAAATATTGTAACAATTATTTTATTATTTGGATCAAAGTTTGTTATTTGGATGAATTGTAGGTTGCACATTTAATATGCTTGAATTGCCAAAATATGTAAATTAAAAGAAAACCCAATGCCCAAGTTGGGAAAATTGAAATTTGGAATATTAAATAATGGATTGGAAGATAATCTTAATGCCCATGTGCATCTAGAAAATTAATTGGGCACCAGACATGTTACAATAGCAATTACATGCAACAAGCAGTTACATTTATGCATACATCTTTTTCCTGAATAGAGGTAGTGGTTTGTAGGGGGTTTTGAAAATATATTGGAGTGATTTCATTTCTTAATTGGCAGCTCTAGAAATGAGAAATTGAAATTCCCACTTATAGAAGAAAGGAAAATGCAAAATGAGTTGCAAGAAGAGCTTGAACCAGTGTTAAGAAATGGGTTTTTTGAGATTTTGTCTTGAAAATTAGTATGGTATTGTTGGTAGAAAAAATATAGTGAGCATGTATTTTTGTAGATGAATATAGGAGCTTCTATTGTAAAAAAATTTAGGATAAATAATAGAGTTTTTCATATTCAAAATAATTTCCAAAATGTGGTTTTTTAAGAAATTTTTGTGCATATTTGCAGCAGTTTAAATAATTTGAATTCCATACCATTTGGATTCATATGTTTTTTTCTTGTGAGTATGTTTTTTGTTTGAAGAGGTTAAATATTTGAGTGGTGTATTTTCCCTATCTTCATCAGTGGTATCAGAATAGGAGTTCCAGAGTGTGCAAGTAGAAGCACCGATGTGAAGCAATTTGCACTAGGACTTGTGGTGGTGTGTTGTGATTTATGTGTACACAGATTGTCGAATGTGAGGTAGTCTATACTAGAGAGGAGGGGATGGGTCATAAGGAGGCCCATAAGATTTTTTTTTGGTAACATTATTGGGAGGAAGTGGAAAATGGGAAGCAACTTGAAGAGTTTGAAAAGCTCCAGGCTGAAGTGAATATATTAGAAAAGAAGTTTAAAGAGGAAATGAGAATGTGGGAAGAGAGATATGGGAAGAAGAATGTTCTCTTGAAAGAGGATAGTGAAAATAAAATAAGCATAAGGGAAGGATGGAGAAAGAAAGAAGAGAAAATGATCACTATAGATCATAAATTTAATGGTAATTTTAAAGATTTTGTTTGCAGGATTTAGTAAGAACAAGGAAAATGGTGAAAAGAAGGATACCGCAATAGAAAAGGAGGTATCATTTAATTATGTTAGTGAAAATTTACATGTAAAAGAGGTAGATGAATTTTTGGATGATGTTGTAGCAATTCAGAGAATGGATTTTGATAGTCATATATTTGACAAAGGGAATGATGAAAAAGATAGTTCCCTGTTGAAAGAGGAGATAAGAAAATTAGAAAAATTATTTTAGGGAGAAATTATAGAAGATGATGAAAACAAAGAGGTTGCAGATAATATATTTTTTCTTCAAGGAATTAAAGTGGAATATAAGAAGTTTGAAAACATAGAAGAGGAGGTTGCAGCAGTGGATGATGAGGTAAAATCTAAATTTTTTAATTATTTTGATGAATTTGATTTATGTGTAATGATTGAAGATGAGAAAACTGAAAAATATATTGCAGCAATAGAAAAGGGGAAGAAAATAGAGGTCATAAGGTATTTTTCTACATTTTTTAAAGATGGTGATAATGTTGATTTTTGTTTGAATGAAATTGTGAAAGAATGTGAAGTAGAAAAATTGGTAAGTTGCAGCAATAACAAGTTAAATGTTGAATTATATCAAGATGATGAAGATGATGAGAAAAATTTGGAAGATGAATCATGGAGGAATTCAAGTTATAGAGAGATTAATTTCATGAGAGGAAGAAAGAGAGGAAATGTGAAGTCCTGAAAGAAGAGATAGGAAAATTCATAGCACAGTGAAGAAAAAAATAGGTTGATAAGGAAGAAACATGGTTAAAGGACAAACATGTGATCTTCAAATGTTCATGAGTTCCAAATCATGGAACATTTCTTCTTACCCCTGGTGTTTGATGTAGGAGCATCTATGATTACCAAGCAATCATACATCCCCAAAAACATTTTATTTTAATTTTGTTTTTTTCCCATATGGTTTCTTATTATAGACGACCTTTAAGCACTTGATTTGGGGGCATTCTAGGCTTTAAAAAAAAATATTTATTAAATTATTTTGGTAGATTAATGTTTAAAATATTATATTTGGGTGAAAATTGGAGCCAAAATACTATAACCATTATTTTATTATTTGGCTCAAAGTCTATTATTTGGGTGAATTGTTGGTTGCACATTTAATGTGCTTAAATTGCCAAAATACATAAATTAAAAGAAAACCCAATGCCCAAGTTGGGAAAATTAAAATTTGGAATATTAAATAATGGTTTGGAAGATAATTTTAATGCTCATGTATAGCTGGAAAATTAATTAGGCACCATACATGTTACAACATAGGTTACATGCTACAGCAAGGAGTTACATTCATGCATGCATCTTTTTCCTAAATAGAGATAGTGGTTTGCAGGGGGTTTTGGAAATATATTGGAGTGATTTCATTTCTTAATTGTAAGATATAGAGATGATAAATTGAAATTCCTAGTTATAGAAGAAAGGAAAATGCAAAATGAGTTGCAGGAAGAGCTTGAACCAGTGTTCAAAAATGGGTTTTTTGAGATTTTCGCTCAAAAATTAGTATGGTATTATTGGTAGAAAAAATATAGTGAGCATGTATTTTTGTAGATGAATGTGGGAGCTTCAATTGTAAAAAAAAAAAAAAAGGATAAATAAAAGAGTTTTGCATATTCAAAATAATTTCCAAAATGTGGTTTGTCAAGAAATTTTTGCGCATATTTGCAACAACTTAAATAATTTGAATTTCATACCATTTAGGTTCACATGTTTTTTTCTTGTGAGTATTTTTTTTTTTGAAGAGGTTAAATATTTGAGTGGCGGCTTCCCTTACTGCATCTAGTTTACAATTTTGTTGAGGAAGGAAAAATGTATTTTTGGTGTTTGAACAATTTTAGGGGGTTTGCTCAAACTAGGAGGTTTGAGCAAACACCTTTTAGTGTTTGCTCAAAACCCCTAGTTCGAGCAAACCCCCTAGTTCACTTGAACCATAAAACATAGATTAATTTTTAATAAAAGATGGGATTCGAGCAAATGTGGGTTTGCTCAAACCCCCAAATTAGGGATTTCTTTAAATAAAACATTTCACTGTCATTTTCAACTATCATTTTCATGAGCATTGTGTTGTAGTGGAGAAGGGAAAACTCGAACCTCTTGGGAAAATTTCAGCTTTGCAAGGTGATGAACTCACCACCCTGAGCAACAAGCATCACCCTCCAGTTCGACCAATGACTTCCAAGTTGGTTAATGCTTCCACATTTTGCATACATGTCTCAAAATGAATTTCATTTGCTTGAAAGTTTCTAAACCATTTTCAACAAATCCATTTTGTGCATATCTTTAATCATGACATTCACTATATATTTCCCCATCTTCTATAATGTCAAACAAAACTTAGAAGTGCACCAAATTCTCGTTGAGTTTTACTAAAAACAAGAATATCATCCAAATAGACAACAATCAAATTTCCAATAAATTGACTTAATAACTCATCCATGTGAAACATTTGAGTGGTTCTTAACAAAAATGTTAACAAGTGTTAAATCAAAAGATATGTTATCCTTGATCTTTCTTTAGAGCCAATACTAGTGTGGAAAATTGACAAACACTTTGGTAACGCCCTTTGAACAAAATATTTTTCACATCTTCATATTTCTTCATCTTCTATGAGATTAATGTTGTAGAAAACCTTGTCGGATGATGTAGAATCTAGAACCTAAATCATTTTAATGTAATAACCTTTCTTTAGGTAGAGAAACCAATTTGAAATTTTCCTCTCTTGGCCAAATGTCCTTACACTCATTGAACAATTCAAAAACTCCTTTTGCTACATCCTCCTTTTTAATAGTTGTGTTTCTTTGTATACATACACTTTTTTGCAAAAAAGAAAGTAGCACTTGTTATTTTATATGTCCAGTCTCCTAATGCATACAACAAAAACATGCTTTGCTAATTCTCTTCTTCTTTCATAAGTAATTTATGCTACTAGTTCTTACCAGTCTTGATGAAGTATAAGTATTTTTTTCAAATTAGTTTGTATTCCTTACTTTTCATACAAATAGAAAAGGATTTTTCTATACCCTTTTTATTTGTGACCTATATTCATCTCTCTTTTGTTAACTTATCATGTTAATAGAATACACACAATTGCACTCATATTTCCCTCTACAACGTGGTTCAAGCTCTTCATTGCAGCATAATAACAAACCCTAAACTTGTTCATGCTTCTATTACTACGTGAGTGAATTTTGACTCTTTCCGAAGGCAAAAGACTTTACTTTTTCTCTTCCTTGCATTTTGGCACCCAAGAAGTATTTACATTTGATTTAATACTTTTAACAATGCTGATGCTATTTTAATCTTGAGAATTAAAATAAGCTTAACAAAAACATAGTCATATTAATATTTTTGCTCATATTATGATATAGCTCTTCAAGTAATGAAGACTAAATTTCGGAGTACAATTGTACCATAGTAATGACATATAAAGTTTTATAGGCTATGGGTTTAATTTTGTTGACTATTAAAGCTATTAACAACGAGGAAAAATAGACATCATTTATATGATTATTTTTAGTTGTTTGGAAGTTTTTATTTTTAAAATGGCATGATAACTATTAATCGCAAGTAAATGGTAAATTACAATAATAAATATTTTTTTAAATATTAAAAGTATTAATAAAGTATTTTGTAGGTTGTGGAAATGTGAGGGTAGATTAGATGGGCCAAGATTTGTAAGAAGGAATCATTTCGTAAATATAATTATTGATTGACATATAGTGGTACTAAAGAAAAACTATGGACATGGACACAAAACATCAATTGTGAATGTGGAGTCTAGCCTCCCATCCATGACTTATTAATAAAATAAAAATAAAATCCCACAATAGTCTCCTAGATTCCTATAACAATCTCCTAGATGAATTCAATTAGAATTAAACACGACGAGGACTTTACTTATTCAATACACCATAGCTATTGATAGAGACTACATAAAAAAGATATAAAATAGTGAGAAAAACTACAAAAGTCTATGCAATGAATCAATATCAACACATGATACACAACAAAAAAATATGTAGTTCTATGCAATCATAACATTTATATAAATATTTTGACACATGAGAATAATGTAGTTTTACATGAGAAATGCGGTTATACAAATTAATCAAATAATATAAAATGTAATGCAAATTAAAATTTGTTTTTTTGTAAAGTTTATTAGAAATGGGAAACTAAAGTAGAGTTTCAACCTTTACCTATTCACCAACTTTTCATAAAGTACACTCTTGCCTCATGGTTGATAGAAAATCAATCAAAAGTCAATCTAAAAATTATAAACTCAATTTTTTTAAGGAATGGATGAATTTAATGCATAACAAGTGAATAGAGGAATTGTCTTCTTAAATAAAATTCCATAATCATGTTATATTTTGTTTTATATCCCACAAAAATATAGTAACTCTTACATGGGCGATTATACACATTATCCCTAAATTACTCATAATTCCATGGTGAGGTACATGTTTTATCTATATTTTCTATTATTAAATGGTGATAAATTATTTTCATTTTTCTATAAAATTCATATAATTGAATGGTGATGATACACATTTTCCAAAAATTTCCTGGTGCATGATGATCACATACATTTTTCCTAAATTTAGTATAATTTATTGGCAATTACACCACCCTTTTCCCTTAATTTCTTATAGTTACATTGACGATAACACATTTTTTCCCTTAATTGATGTAAAAATGTAGGTGATTGAACCATATTTTAAAAAAAATTAAATTCGCATAATAGATAGTTAGACCTAGATTAAAATTTTCTTATATAATATCTCAACCATGGGGATTAATCTAGATTAAATAGTATGTTGACCTACTATTCAAAGATAATAATAATAAAAAATTTATGAAATTTGATTCTAAATACATAAAAATTGAATCAAATTTGGGTGAAAGTATATGTTACCAAAAGAATTATATTCATAATTTTAAAGACCCATAAAAGAAAAAATTTACCAATTGGTAACAAATTGGCACAAAATAATTCCCTCTTTGTGATTTTTTAGGTCTCATTGGCCTATGTATTGAGGTTTTGACATAGAGATCATACATCACATTTTTTATGTTGTTATGGTATTAAAATTCCTCTAGTGTTGAAAGTGTTGATCTCATGTAGAGCCTCAAATTTAAGAGTATTTCAAGTTAATAAAGTTACACTTGAGGTATCTCACCTCTAGGTGCTTTTGGATCATTGGGGGAATTCCTTGTGCACTATGGCTTGGGTGCCCTCTTCACCCACCTCTTCCCATGGCCGGTCGCCCTCATGGGGCTGATGGCTAAGTGGTTCTACTCATCCCCACTCTCAAGCTCCTCCTAGGCATGGCTCCCATCATCCTTGGTGGTCGCATTCTCCTCCTCCATAGGCTGACCTGAGGTGGCCCTATGGAGGGGTGGTGGGGAGTAGTGGTGGTGCCTCTGGGTGGCCCTTTGATAATGCTCCTTGTAGCATCTCTAGTTGGCCTAACATTGGTAAGTGCTTCTTGCATTTGGCACTTGCAATCATGCCTCAGCACCAAGAAAAGGAAGAAGATAAAGCAAAATAAGATGACGATAGTTGGGGTCCTCCTGATGTCACTCTAGACCTTGCTAATGTATGGGGAAAAAAAATGAATGACAGAGACCCTCATAGCTCTGCTAGCACTGCTCTGGCTGCTTAATGGCCTTTTATTTTATGTTTGTAATGTTTATGGATTTCTGGGCTAGGCCCATGTGACTCTAGTTTTTGGTTTTTTTGGGCTCTTCCCAAGTGATTCTCGAGGTGTGCCTTCTTACCACCTACCCTTTTTTTTTAATATGTAACTTTATCTTTATTTTAATATAGATAGCTGCCTATTCATCAAAAAAAATTAAGAGTGTATTGTTATTGATGGTATTGTTGATATTATCGAGGGATTCATCTACAAAGAAATACCTTATCATGTGCATGTATAATGGTATTTTAAAATAGTTAAAATGTGGCCTAATATATTACTCCAATATTATAGAGAGATTTGATATTTTAATTTATTTGATATGGGTAGGCATTTAGGGTTGGGAGGCAAGAATATAAGAGGGGTGAGTTATTTATAAGTATTTTTTAAAATCCTCTATGGATCATTTTTCAAGGATCAATAATAAGAAAATTTGTTCACTAAGATAGTCTTGCTAAGGTCATTCAAAGTTAATTTTTTATACACCACATATTATTTTATCAAGTGCTAGAGTCCATAATCCTAAGGATACCTATTTAATCACCAATGAGTGGGGAAAATAGGGTTTACCAAAATGAAGTGAATCAATATGATAAAACCTCTAGAATTTTCCATAAAAATCACTACAATTCATGCAATTATGAGGGCCAAAAGATACAAATAATAATAAAAAATTTACCCTAATTGTTATAACAACTATGAGGGGAGTTTTTAGAGCTTAAAAAGGTGTCTACCTTGTCACAAGAAGCCTATTTTTAGCGAACAAAGGAATCATTCTCCTTTAGTGGAGAATGTAAGATCTGGGTTATTTTCCTTCATTTTTGTACTCTCATATTCCTGGTCACTAGCTCCTGAAAACCTATACTTAATTTTGTAGCTCTAATTCTTCATTCTTGCACTATAAAGATCAATCTTGCAACTTAACAACTTTTTTAATTTTACTCTAAACTTCTTCTCCACTTGATCTTCAACCTATAAAACTTCAAACACACACTCCAGGGAGAAAAACTTGTTGATTGTTAGTGAATAGGGGTTCTCCTAATTCAAACCCCTTGTAGGTAATTAAACCAATTGATGAAATAATGAAATTGAATCATGATCATGAGATGATGTAATGTTGATACCTTGGACGTTGCCTTCAAGGATAAATCTACAATCTAACATGTAGTGGCCATGAAGAATGTAGATCTTGATCCTTGAATAAGATGTAAACAATTCTTGCAAGTAGATCTTCAATGCTACATCCACTATCTTAGCTCAACAACATGCATGAATGCACTAAACCTTTGTCATGATGAAATGATCTTGAATTGTTGTAATAAAACCTTGGTAATCTTCCTCGAAATGCCTTTGAAAATGCTCTATAATGCTCTTTCTCTTGATCTGATGAAGTCACATAAATTTGCTAGGAGAAACAATGTGAATTAACCCCAAAATTCAAAAAAATCAAGCCAACCCTAGATCTGGAAAAAAAAATTATTAAATTCCCACTAGAATAGAATTCAAAAAGAGGGTCCTCATTAAGGGAGGGCCCATTTTCCACCTAGGGTGAATGGGTCATGGCACGAATTTCCAAGACCTTGCCTTTGAGGAATGAAAGTACATAAAAAACGCATGTAGAATCTGCCAGAAAAGGGGGCTCCTATATAGGGAGGACCCATTCACCACCTAGAGTGAATAGTTCCTAGCACCAATTTTTAGGACCACAAATTTTACCAATTCAATGTTATGTAATTTGAATTATGGGTGTCAGGATAGATCATCGGAAGGTGTCACAAATAAGGCTTAAATTTGAATTAAAGGGGCTAATTAACTATAATTAACCACAATTAATTAAGAGGCTCCTAGATAAGTGTGAAAGTGTGTTACAACACCATAAATGTGGTACAAATTAGGTACATTTTTATAAAAAGGGACCCAAGATTAAATGTGAATGTGTACAACACATTACAACATTAAACCTAGAAAAATTAGGTTAATTTAATGATAGATATTCCCAAAATCAAGTAAGGAAAAGGGATACTCTTTTCATTACTATATTTTTCCCCCACTTTAATGAGAGGATGATCCCATGTCAAAATCACACTAAAGTAGACATTCAAGACAGTTAAGTATGTAGCAAAAAAAAAAGATATGCATGATCATACCCTATCAAAGGACAAGAAAAATAAAAAATAAAAAAGGATCAAGCACAATCATTCCAATGTGATGTGGAACAGGGTTGTTTGTTCATAACATATGTTGCTCTCTGGGGTAGTGGAACCACAATCTATCCACTAGGTAAGTTGTCCCAAATATGTGTATGCTCACTCTAGGGTAATGGAACCTCAATCTATCCACTAGGTGAGTTATCCCAATGAGGTGGAAAATGAGAGATTCATATTAGCCTCTCATACCATACCAAAGTTATCCTCCTAAAAACTTCAATAAGGCACCCCAATGTAACACTTTTGCAAATGCTCTTGCAGTGTTATGTATGTAAGTTTTAGTTAGAGGGGATTTTATTTTGTTCATGTAAGTTCTTCTTCTTAGGGAGAATTGTGCCTAATGTCTCCAAGAGAGAAGTCAAGGGTGGGTATGTATAGGATCATCATGGAAAAATAGGCCCTTAAGTGGTAAAAAATTCAAAAAAATCAAAGTTAGGCAACTTGACATAAAAATTTGAATAAGTTATCTATATTATTTCAAAAATATGTAAGAATAGAATCTTTAGCAAATTGAATGCAGTTTCTAAACTACTAGGGTTTTTTTTTTAAACTATTTGGTGAAAATTTGAAATTTCAATGCAATAGTACTTAAATTTTAGGGGAAAAATAAGTAGGTGTATGTCTGACCACCCTAACCACAATAAAATGATAATATTTTTTTGTAAGATTTTTGATATAAGTAGAGGACTCATGTCTTGATGTGATGCATATTTATTTGTATTTTTTTCCAAGTAAATAATTAATTATGAATTTTTTATTACAACTTTTAAAAAATAGAAAAGCTCGTATGTCTAACCACCTTAACTTGGTCAAAACTTCATGAAATTCATTTTTTCTTTTTTTAATCCTATAGTATGTGAAGCATAGAATGTGATGCATGTTTTGGATTCAAAAATTGTGATATTGTTTGAAAGCTATAGATGTTTTTCAATCAGCCTATCAATCAAGACTTTAGTTGTAATTCAAATAGAAAATCAATAATACTTATTAAATTCAAAGTAAAGCATAATTTATAATGGTGGAAATATGAGAATCTCCTTTAAAAACCCTTTTCATTTCATCAATTTTAGGTAAGAAAAAATTCATCAGCCACATACCCATTATATTGCCACTTGTTGGCCCATCATGATCTTGCACATACTCGGGTGTCAAATCGTCACTCATGGGATTCCTCGTTTGCATCATGCCATGATGGTAGATCATATAGTCTTGGAGGATATCAAACCTAATGACACCACCAAGAAGAGGACATGTCACAAGAAGAAAGAAAATCATGCCATGAATTTTTTCCAAAAGATATCATCGATGTATTCCCCCACTTTAAAGTGGTTGCTACACCATTATTGTGAGAAATTGCTTTAAAGTAGTCAATTTTTTTCCTAAGGCATGATATCTTTCCTCAGAAAACACTATGCCAAGTCATTTGTTTCCAAAAATAAAGTTGTGTCATGACATAGGAAGGAAGGGTTACCCCCACAAATACATAAGGGATCTATGGATTTTGGGTCAGTATGTCTTTTCTACAATGTTGTCATAGAGCATGGAACTGTCATCATTCTTCAAATACTCATAGAACTAGAAGAATGACATAAAGAGAGCAAAAACAAAGAAAAATCCTTTCGAGTCAACATGGAATAGACAAATGGAAAAGAAAAGAAAATGTTTTGGCTCAACATGGAAGAGACATAAATTTCTTGACATCTTGTGTCATCCCCAAAAGTAAAACACAAGAAAAATGAAAAATTCTTACAACTTATAGAAGAATGAAAGGTACATATAGAGGAATGCACAAGAAGAGAGAGGTGCATCAAATGAAACAACATGGGGATCACATTACACACATGCAATCACATAAAGAAAACATGAAAATACAAAAGACTAGTCAGACACGTGTGAGTCAACCTAAAGCAGGTCATCCATGTCCCAATCTCAGTTAGTATAGACGAAAGGCAGACAACTAGCTAAAGGGACAAGAGCAAGTGTAGAGCTAGGGGGAGGCTATCAAATTCTTTCCCCCACTTAGAGCAAGATAAGAATGAGCTGAGGTAGGTGATGAGAATAAGCTCTTTGCATCAAAGATAATGATTTTTCCAAAAGCATAAAACATGTAATAGTGAGAATGTTTGAGATCCTACAACTATTGCATAGAAAGGAGAAGAATGTATGCTTTAAGGGACTATTTCTATGATGTCAAGTTGTTTAAATACACATTTTAAGGTACAAAAATCATCAGTACTATGTCTAAGAGTTTTATGGTATCAACAATGTGGAAGATTTTCATATTTAGTATATAATTTTGGAATTTCTCACATGGGTGGTAAAGTTATAAGTCCAGAATGTAGAAGTATCTGTTGTTCTTTAGGAAGGAGAATACTTATGTTCAGAGGAGGATCTAAGACAATCCTACCATCATTATGAAGCATTGGTTGTTCTTTAGGAAGGAGAAAACTTATGTTTAGAGAAGGACCTTGATATCCTAACCCTTTAATATCTTTGGTTGGTATCTACTCTAGGAGTTGATGAATTTCATGTTCACTTGACGTATCATATCCTTGTTTTCTTGAGATCATCAATCCTTTTCCATATGTCCTCAAGGTTGATTGATATGTTGGTTACTTTGATAACATAGGATGGTAGAATGTTTGGTTGTTTAGAGGAGTTAGGTTCACCTATTG
The DNA here is from genome assembly GCA_007258455.2 of Sequoia sempervirens. Lineage (NCBI taxonomy): Eukaryota > Viridiplantae > Streptophyta > Pinopsida > Cupressales > Cupressaceae > Sequoia > Sequoia sempervirens. Next base: position 88,252,850 of record VDFB02000363.1, read on the forward strand.
TATGGAACTTAGGCTTAACTTATGTTTCAACTTTAGGGTGCAAAAGACCAAACATCTCAAGTGATGGGATAGTAGGGGGTTTCATTTGCCTCATGGATGGGTAATAGGATGCATTATTCTCAAGATTTTTAAGGAAATCATTTATGAATTCATTCATGCCAAGGAAATCATCTTCTCCAATGATGCCAACATCATGAGGAGGACATGCATTACGAGTTGTGTGAGCATGAGTAAGTTCAATTTAATTAGGGTCATTGCCAAAAAAACAACTTGAAACATCAACCAAAGAGAACAAGGATTTCCACACATTGCTTAAATAGATATCCATTTTTAGAATTTTAGATATAAACATGGTAATTTGTTGATTACACAATGCAATAAACTAAAAATGAAATGTTTGAATGTAACTTTTCAATCTTAGCAATGCACTAAAATGAAACAATTTAAGGTAAATGCAATGAATTTGAAGAAACAAAAAATCAAGAAACTGAAATAGGAAAGTAACAGCGACAAACAAAATCCTAAAACTGAAATTTGAATTTCTAGAAAATACAAATCAATATCTAATAGGGACTCATTCGCTCAGATGGGTGAATGGATCCTAGTTAGGTTTTTATGAGATGTTTCTATTGACTTCAGAGTGATTTCTAATGCCTTTTCAGAAGCCAGAAGTTGTAGGTTGGACTTGTCCAGGGACTAATTCACAAGTAAAGGTGAATGGATCCTAGATAGGTATTTTTAAACTATTTTTGATTGAGTTGCAAGCTTTCAACAATGTCTTTCAATTCCAGGTCTGAGGTAGTGAGTTTCAATTTCAGGTTGAAAATTTGAAATGCAATTTTGTTTTAATTTTCAAATTCAAATGAATGAGATCTAAATGATATGCACAATGACTAGTTTGTTTTTGTATTTTTCAGATTTAGAGAGATGCAAATCTAAGCCCTAAATGTAATGCAATTTTAAATGCAATGCAAGAAACCTTAGATTAGATCTTAGTTTAATGCAAATGAAATTCAAGTGAGTGAAATATCTAATCTAGGATGCAATGAAAGACTTCAAAATCAAAAAATTACAATATTCAATTTAGTTCAGGTTCACCATTAATGATGAGGGTGGAAAATATAGGGTTTACAAAAATGAAGTGAATCAAGATGATAAACCCTCTAGACTCTTCCACCAAAATCACTACAATTCATGCAATTATGAGGGAAAAAGGATGCAATTAATAAAAAAATATTGACCCTAACTATTATAGCAACTATGAGGGGAGTTTTCAGAGCTTAAAAGAGTGTGTGCTTTGCTACAAGAAGCCTATTTTTAGGGAACAAAGGACTCATTCGCCTTTAGTGTTGAATGGGTCCCTATTAGGGTTTCTAAAATTGAGATTTGAGTTATTTTCCTTCATTTCTACACTCGGATTCCCGGTTGCCAGCTCTTGAAAACCTGTACTTAATTTTGTATCTCCATTTTTTCATTCTTGCACTATAAAGATCAATCTTGCAACTTAACAACTTTTGTAATTTTACTCTAAACTTCTTCTCCACTTGATCTTCAACCTATAAATATACAAACACACACTCAAGGGAAGAAAAACTTTTTGATTGTTAGTGAATAGGGGTTTTCCTAAGTCAAACCCCTTGTAGGTAATCAAACCAAAGGATGAAATAATGAAATTGAATCATGAACATGAAATGATGTAATGTTGATACCTTGAATGTTGTCTTGGAGGATAAATATACAATCTAACATATAGTGGCTATGAAGAATGTAAATCTTAATCCTTGAATAAGATGTAAAGAATTCTTGCAAGTAGATCTTCAATGCTACATCCACTATCTTAGCTCAATAACATGCATGAATGCACTAAACCTTTTTCATGATGAAATGATCTTGAGTTTCTAAAATAAAACCTTGACAATCTGCCTTGAAATTACTTTGAAAATTCTCTATAATGCTCTTTCTCTTGATCTGATGAAGTCACATAAAATTGCTAGAAGAAACAATGTGAATTAACCCCATATTTATACTAAATCAAGAGATTAACCTTGAAATTCAAACAATTCAAGCCAACGCCAGATCTAGATACAAACATTGTTAAATCCTACCAAAATGGAATTCAAAAAGGGGGTACTCATTAAGGGAGGACCCATTCACCACCTAGGGCGAATGGGTCCTAGCAACAATTTCTAGGATGTCAAATTTTCCCAATTAAATGTTATGTAATTTGAATTATGGGTGTTGGGATAGATCTTTAGAAGGTGTCATAAATAAGGCTTAAATTTGAATTAAAGGGGCTAATTAACTCTAATTAACCACAATTAATTAAGAGGACCCTAGATAAGTGTGAAAGTGTTTTATAAAACTTTACAACACTATAAATAGGGTACAAATCAGGTACTTTTTTTTATAAAAATGGGCCAAATATTAGATGTGAATGTGTACAACACATTACAACATTAAACCTAGGAAAAATTAGGTTAATTCAATGACAATTATTCCCAAAATAAAATAAGGAAAATGGATACTTTTTTCGTTACTACAATCACACCTTTAATTCAAGTTAGAAAGGAAACAATGGTCACATCAAGTTTAGTATGTTATCTTACCCAATTTTCCTAAAACTAGTTATTGGACATGTTTTGGTAGTGCCATTACCCTATGTAGAGTAATCATTAGGAATCTATAAAGCCATTCAATTATAATTTATATTAATAAATAATATAATTGAGATATTTATTATTAGAGTTGGTGTGCCAAGGATTTGGGGGATGAGATGTAAAAATAATTTAAAATCAAATAGTTTTTCATAATGGAATTCGTAATAGATCATCTAAGTTTCTTGTGCTAAGGATTTAATATATGGAATAGAAATAAAATTTGATTTTTATTTAGTGCCTTTGGATGACAAGGTGCAAATAATAATAGAATTATATTAATAAGTATACCATAATTGAGATTATAATGAAATAAATTATACAATAGAAGAATATGATATTGTTAGCAACACAAGGGCAGACAACTAAGAGGGGAGGGTGAATCAGTTGTCATAGAATTTCAAACTTATTAAACTTATTAACCTTATTCTCAAATCTGATCAATAACCATGAAATTATAAATCAACAACACATCAGAAACACACATAACACCAATGTTTTTTGTGGAAACATTGTTAGGGAAAAACCAAAGTGGAGGTTAGTCCACAAGATTATACCATGTTAAAATTATAAAGAAATATGAATGGGTAATGCACATGCATTCAGGCGCACTGCCTAGAGCTCACTACTCAATTACAAAAAGGCTTATTGTGCAAAGGAAGACACACTATCTTACAAAGATATTTTGATTAAATCCATAGGATTTTTAATTGAGAAAATAGCATCTACTAATTCCTAATTACAATTATGGTTAAGCACATGAACACTTCTTCACACTTTTCTCACTCTTCTTCACACTTTGCTTATGCCTTTGAATGATTAGGACATTATTCACACATCTCATTCACAAGCACACATTCAAATGGAATAAAAAATAACTCATATATATTTGCAACAAGAGACTACATTGCTACATGTCAGCCTCAACCAAATAATAAAACATATGCAAATTGTTTTCCTAAAACAATAAATAATTTTCAATGTGAATTCACCAAGGTTAGCCACAACATAGTGAAGACCCAAAATAAAATCTTCAAACATGAAAAAACATCAACCAATTATTCCTTGATGATCCACAACATGCTACAACACGTCATCGGCCAAGAACATGAACAACATTAACACACAAGAGAAAATATCTAATCACAAGCACAACAATCAATGCAAATGTGCAACACAAATATAGCATGATCTAGAAACATCCAAAAACATCATGAATTACTAGAGAAGCATCTGCAACAATTGAAATTACTAGAATCACATCATCGTCATTCAAGAACACTAACTGAAGCAACAAAATGACTGTTAGAACACCACTGCTCATAACTCGATCATATTCATTTGGATCTCTAAAACTTAATGTGGATAAACTAGATATACTCAACAAGAAACCCTTTAATCCACAACCTCTAATCATAAATGTGCTGAGCTATTCAATAGATTGAACTACACTTCACCACTGACAACCTGCAACTGATTTATTATAATTTTCTCAATATCCTCGACATATATAGCTTCTAAGACATTAATTCCAATAGTGTTGACATCAATGACAACCACATATAAGCAACACAACCACAACATCCAACAATCTCCCCCTTTGGCATTGATGGAAACTCATGATGTGAAAAACACCATCAATGCAACTATCTTTATCACTTTCTCCCCCTTAGGTTCTGACTCTTTTCTCCTCAACTCTTTTACACAACTCTTCTCCCTACATAATTCACAATTTTTCACATGACTCTTCTCCCCCTTTGACATCAATTACAAAGATCTCTTTTCTCCACAAAATCTCTAAACCACATATCTGAAACATCTTACTACTCCCCCTGAGTAGTAGCCACCACAACATCAATCTATATTAAGATATGACTATGAAATGCATGGATTGATGCAAGTCAATGCATCTTAGTTTTGATTAGGAGTGTTAATCACCCCTAGATTCCCTCTAAGATACTCAAAAGTATCCTTAGGCAATGGTTTGGTAAAGATATTTGTGATTTTCTCCTTAGTAGGTGCATACTTCAATTTGACTTCCTTTCCACTCACCTTCTCTCTCAAAAAGTGAAACTTTATAGATATATGGATGGTCTCTTAATGCGGCACTGGATTCTTATAAATTTTAATTGCACTTGAATTATCACATAATATAGCAATAGGTTCATCATACACAACTTTGATATCTTTCAACATCTACTTCATCCACAATACTTGAGTATAATTATTAGTAGCGATAATGCATTCTGCCTCAACAATAGATAAAGAAATGGCATTCTACTTCTTACTTCACCATCTATTTTTTTCATTCACATCACCTACCCAATTAGCATCAGTAAAAGCACTCAAAGTAAGATCATCATCTTTGGGATACCATAGGCCAAAATCAACTGTCCCCTTCAAGTATCAGAAAATCCTCTTCACAATAGTTACATGAGATTCCTTAGGATCAACTTTAAATCTTGCAACAATGCATATAGCACTCATGATATCTACTCTAGTTTGAGTCAAATAAAGCAAACCACCAATCATCGATCTATATCTAGTTTGATTGGCTTTCAGAGAATCATTGAATCTTGTGTCAACTTGCATTTAGTCACCATAGGTGTACCAACTAGCTTTGAATCTTCCATACCAAACTTCTTTAGCAATTTTTCCACATACTTGGACTATGATATAAAGATCCCTTTATCTAACTAAGTAATTTGCAATCCCAAAAATAATTTCATCTCACCAATCATAAACATATCAAACTCATTTTGTATCTCATCAAAAAAAATTATGTACAAACTATCATCTCCTCCAAAAATCACATCATCAACAAAGACTTCAACAATCAAATCTTTATCATCAATCTTAAAATACAAATTACCATCAACATTACCTTTATTGAATCTAAGCTTCAACAAATACTTGTCCAATCTGGCATACCATGTTCTTGGGGCTTGCTTAAGTCCATACAATGCTTTCTTCAACCGAAAATCCATATCTCCCTAATTAGTCAATTGAAATCCATCAGGTTGCTCAACATACACTTCTTGCAATTTTCCATTTAGAAATGCTGACTTGACATCCATCTAATAAACCTTGTAGTTTTTGGTAAGCAACATAAGAACGAAATAATCTCATAGCTTCAATCCTAGCAACAGGGGCAAAGGTTTCTTCAAATTCAATTCCTTCCATCTGAGAATATCCTTTACACACCAGTCTTTCTTTGTTTCTAACAACCTCACCTTGCTCATTTAGCTTGTTTCTAAAGACTTGTTTAGTTCCAATTACATTTTTGTCCTTAGGTCTAGGAAAAAGAATCCATGTATTATTCTTCTCAATTTTTTGTAGTTCTTCTTTCATTACTTCCACCCAATGTTCATCTTTGCATTCTTCATTCACACTATTAGGCTCAGTCTTTGAAATCAAACAATATTCTTCTACAATTTTTCTTCTAGTCTAAACACCTATGTTCTTATCACCTATAATCTGATCTTCTAAATGATTTAGTCTTACATACCTTGGAGTCTTAGGATGTTCTTGAATTTCTGGCTCGTGTGGTCTTTCTTCTGCATTTTCATTAGTTCCTTCCTCTTGATTTTCTTGATTCACCAGAATGATTTGAACTTGATTTTGAGTCTAAATTTCTTTCCTATGATAGAAATATTATTCTAATCATCTAAATCATATCCATAGGTTTTGGATGGTCTAGCTATTTCTTCACTAACCTTGACATTTGTACTTTCAAGTACTTTCCTCAATCTCTTGTTGTAGCACTAGTAGGCCTTACTCTTAGTAGAATAACCAAGAAAGATTCCTTCATCACTCCTAGCATCAAACTTTCCTATATCTTCATCTCTTCTAATAAAGCATTTACTCCCAAATATTTTGAAATATCTAATAGTAGGCTTATGACCATACCATAGCTCAAAAGGAGTCTTACCAATATCACCTTTGACTTGTACTTGGTTGAGGATGTAAACAATAGTACTCACAACTTCTCTCCAATAGATATGAGGAACATTTCCCTCCAGCATCATATTCCTAGGAACATATTGAATTTTCCTATTCTTCCTTTCCACAACTCCATTTTGTTGAAGGGTCCATAGGATAGATAATTTTCTCTTTATCCCATACACTTCACAAAAAGAATTAAACTCATAGGAAGTGAATTCACCACCTCTATTTGATCTCAAACATTTAATCTTTAGACCTGTTTGTGTCTCAACCATAGCCTTAAAAATATTGAATTTCTCTAGAGCTTCATATTTTTCCCTTAAGAAAGTAACCCACATCAATCTAGATTAATCATCAATAAGTAATATGAAGTACATGTCTCCTTGTAAAAAATTTATTCTAGAAGGAACACACAAATCAGTATGAACAAGCTCCAACACTTCATTTAAACAATGATGTTTGCTCTGAAATGAAATTCTAGTTTGCTTCCCTAACTAACATTCCTTACATATAGTATTAGTAGGCTTTACCAACTTAGGAAGATCTCTCACTACCTGAGTAGAACTTATCTTGATAATATTGTCAAATTTCACATGACAAATTCTCCTATGCCATAGCCAACTTTCATCAACTTGAGCAATCAAACAACTTTTACCAATAGCATTCAAGTGAAAGATAATACCTTTTGTTTTTGTACCTAAAGCAATCACATTTCTGGAACTTCCCAATATTCTACACTTTCCATTCTTGAATTGAATATTGTATCATTTGTCAACCATCTATCCAACACTCAAGAGATTATGCTTCAAACCTTCCACATAAAGGACATCATCAGTATTATTATTACCATCAAGGGAAATACATCCTTTGCCATGGATTACACCATCTTTTTCATCACCAAATATTATAACACCACCATCATACTTTTCTAGGCTCACAAATTTTCTTTTATCACCTACCATGTGATAAGAGCATCCACTATCAATCACCATTCATCTTTCTCTTCAACTCAAGAAGCTAGGGCTTCCTCCACATTTGAGCAAGTAATAGATTTGGTAGGGGATGGATCATTTTCCTTGATATTAATAAATATCCATTCATCTTCACTTGCATTCCCTTTATCAGATTCATCATCTATCACACCTTCATCAGTAGCATAATAACACTTTCTTTAAAATCTAGGCTTATTAGGTCTTGGCTTAAGAACTCTTCTCGAACACCTTGATGCAAAATGACCTATCTAATTGCAAGAAAAAAAATTAATAGGTAATTTCCCTTTATACTTACCTTCTCCTTTGGCTTCCCTTTTGACAATAAGTGATTCAAGCTCCTCTAGTTTTCTCTCTTCTTCAATCTCTCTCATTTCATCCTCATACTTGAATACCTTTCTAGAATAACTTTTTTCTAGATCAAATCTCTTCTTACCCCTTCTAAAAGTAGTAGCTTTGAATGCAGATTCTATCTTAGGAAGAGCATCAACAAATTCACTCAACTCAAAAGAAGTAAGCTTACCAATCAACATGTCTCTGGTTACATTTGTTACAGTCTAGAACTCCTCAATAGTAGTAGCTTTGACTTTATATGCAGCAAGCAAGGATCGAAGCACTTTAGCAACAATCTTTGATTCTTCCAATCATCCACCAACACATCTAATACCACACACAAGTTTATTCACTCAACTGCATGAAAGAAGTAATGTTCTCATCATCACCCATTCTCAACATTTCATATTTCCCTTTTAGACTTTAAAAATTAGCAATCTTCACATGAGCATCACCTTCATACAAATTTTCCAAAATTTTCTAGATCTCATAAGCAGTCATCAAATCCATAACATTTTTCATCTCAGAATTAGTCAAAGCACTCAAAAATGCTTCCTTAGCCTTGATATTGTACTCAGCTTCCTTAATCTCATCTGTAGTAGAAGGACCATTCTGTGGAATGATATATACCTATTCTTTATAATTTTCTAGTAAGTTTCACCAATGCATCTTAGATGATACTCAATTGGAGCAGGTTCCATAAAGAATGTTTTTTCCATCAAATCTCGAATGATCCTTCTTGTATGTCACCATCCTAGATCACCTCAAGCTATTAAACTTATTCCAAGGAACCTACTTTGATACCAATTGTTGGCAACACAAGGGAAAACAACTGAGAGGGGGGGTGAATCAATGGTCACATAATTTCAAACTTATTAACCTTATTCTTAGATCTGATCAATAACAATGAAAGCATAAATTAACAACACATTAGAAACATACATAACACCAATATTTTTAACATGGAAACCTTGTTAGGGGAAAAACCATGGTGGAGGTCAATCCACAATATTATACCCTATCAAAAGTATAAAGAAATTTGAATGGGGAATGCACATGCATTCAAGTGCACTTCCTAGAGCTCATTGCTCAATTACAGAAAGGCTTACTGTCAAAAGAAAGAAACTATCTTACAAAGAGATTTGGATTACATCCACAAGATTTTGAACTGAGAAAATAGCATCGATTAATTCCTGATTATAGTTTTGGTTAGGCACATGATCACTTCTTCATAGTCTACTCACTCTTCTTCACACTCTACTTGTTCCTTTGAATTATTAGGACATTATTCACACATGTCATACACAAGAACACCTTCAAATAGAATAAAGAATCGCTCATATCTATCCACAACAAGAGATTACATCGCTACATGTCGGCCTCAATAAAATAATAAAACATGTATGCAAATTGTCAGCCCAAAACAATAAATAGTTTTCAATGCAAATCAACCAAGGTTGGCCACAACATAGTGAAGAAAAAAAAAATCTCCAACAAATTATACCTCGAAGATTCACAACATGCTATAACACCCTATCGGCCAAGAACATGAAAAAAATAAACACACAAGAGAAAATCTCTAAACACAAGCACACCGATCAATGTGGATGTGCAACATAGATAAAAGCATGATCTAGAAACATCAAAAAACATCATGTGTAAAACGTTGTCCCGCAACCTAGAGGACGATGCAATACTACGGAAGCACAACTAATTTTTTTTCATAAAAGGTAAAACAAGACTAGCAAAGTATCCTACTCTAACCACATACATCCTCTAGGCTACACAATTCCTCTACATGTGAACACCATTACTTATAAAATTTAAACCAACCATAGCATATGAATATAAAACTCAAGATACAACTTACAACAAAGCATTAAACCATTTCAAGATAAATCTAACACATAGAAATGTATTAAACATATTTCCACACAGATACAACACCACATAACATCCAATACACCATTAAATCCAATAATAAATAGATCATAAATATGATTACAATTACATCCAAAGGTTCACCTCGATACAAATGAGCTACTAAAATTATACATAATGATCCATAGTTACAATGAAGAAAGAGAAGAACAACTCTAGAGAACCACACAAGCTCCTTGAACAAGAAGATCCTGCCATCACGAATAGGAAGAGAAACTCAACAATGTAAGAAGCATACCACCCAACCATCTGGTACCCATAGGCCCAACCCCCATGCTAGGAGATAGTAACAGGTAACCAAGACAAACCTACTACCTCTAGAAACAGGCAATATACAACAATCCTCACAGTATAGATACACAAGAACTATGGTCACATTGCTTCCAGAATCACTGAATCAATTACCAACACAATACAAATAAACTGACTGTTGTCATAGGAGGAGTGTCATCACAAAGGTTGCATTGGTTGTCCAAAGGATATCTTCTTAGGCATCAACCCCCCTCTAGGGTTATCTTGGTAACCTCTCACGATTCTAGCCCCACATGCACACCAATGTGGAATCGGTTATCTTTCGAGAAGACAAGATAATGATCTAGCCATTCCAGGCCTTCCTGACTCATCTAAAGTCTTATACAAGCCTTTAAGCCAATGAGTGAGGCTAATTATCTTGTTAAATGTGTTAAGCTAATAGATTATTTAATTTCCACTTGACTATACAAACTTCCACATGAGTTGTCCTATGACCACTTTGTGTCCTGACCCTCACTAAAAGCCACTCCCCTATCAACAACACATAACTCAAACTACATGCCAAGGGTAGACAGTGCACTAAAAACTGGCAAAAATAACCAATACACCTCAAAAGGTAACACATCTCTATGGATGTCCAATACTAAAATCCAATATGTGCACTACCCAAGAAATCTCAAAGGGTGAACTAAAGTTAGAACAACCCCTTTTCATAAAATACAAGCCTAGAAGACTTAGATTCTCATAATAACAATTACTTTTCCCCCAGTACACAATTATAGAAAACACATTCTTTAATAAACACAACACCAAGTAATTAACAAATTCTATCATTCAAATCTCCTAAATCCATTACAATCAATTTTTCCTATTAAAATGCACCATTTAAATATAATTCCATTTATTAAATCCATATCGATTTAAAACAAAAGTTTAGTTTCCAAATTCACAAATATAGATAAAACAAATCCCAATCTTACTAATAAAATCACTTCATTATAAAATAACAATCGGTGCTTCCATGCACTTACCCATTCAATATTTCATTAAAATAAATCATTTACTATCTTAAAAAAAAATCTAAATAAATAAATATATATATATATGTGTGTGTGTGTGTGTGTATACAACTATACATATATACATATAAATATAATAAACATATTATTTATAAATAATACAAAATACATTTAACTTTAAATACATATATTATATATAACATATATATCATATATAATATATATGATAAATCGAAATCCCAACAGTAAAACAAAACACAGCATAATAAAGATGCACGCATAGGGCGTTTCCCTGGTTGCGGCCTCCCCGTGTAGGGGTTTGCTACCTATGGGAAATGCTTCCCCCACATGGGTGTGGGGAGCGCTGCACACAGCAGTGCACCGCTATATGGGTATAGCTGGGGGTTTCAACCCCTAGCTCCCAATCACTAACATATATTTTTTGAAAAAAATCTACTGTGACAAATTTCCACCTTATGACAACTCTATAAATTCACTCTCCAATAAATTCAAAGTGTTATTTAATTAACACAAAATATTTATATAATATATATATATATATGTATGTATGCATATATATATATATATATATATATATGTATATACATATATATATGTATATATATATATACATATATGTATATACATATATATACTTATATATATATGCATATACATATATATATATATATATATATATATATATATATATATATATGTATATATATATATATATATGTATATACATATATATACATATATGTATGTATATATATACATATGCATACATATATATATATATATATATGCATACATACATATATATATATGCAATTAATCCAATCATAGGTTCAAGTTGAGCAGTTAACTTGTTTTTTCATAAAGGAAATTTTCTAGAGAAAGCTTAGAAATTTCATTTTTCTCAAATAACCAAAAAGAATAAGAAGAACAAAATAGAATGAAGGTTTTCTACAGAGATATAAGTTTTCTTTTGTATCAATTTATTTCAAATGAACAAACAACACAAAGGATTTTTAATTGTTTTCTACAGAGGTTCCTCTTTTAGGAAATCATTTTAAACAGAAAGAAACAAGAACTTCTACAGTATTGTAAATCATTTCCTATCATTTTCCAAATTGTATTACAATAAAATAAACAACTTTTCAATTTTTAATTCACAAAAATAGTAAAGGAACCTGTTCAAGAAGAATGTTGCCTCAAGAAATGTTTTCAAGCTTCTCTATAGCTTCAATTTTCCAAAGTAGCCAAAGCTTCCTCCAGTGCAATTTCCTCTTTCCAAAAAACACAACAGTACACATACAAAAATTCTATAGCCAAAATTCTAAAACAAATTCCTCAGAGAGATCCACAATTTATTCTCCAATTTTGAACAACCCACTTAAAAACTCATGTGAAACAACTTTCTTCACTTTTTCCAATATTTTCCTCCGAGAATCAATTTTCAACAATCAGATAACAATTTTCTAACTCACAGTTATCCCAACAAAATATCTTTTCCCTCAACAACCAGAGATATTTTCCAACCACATGCATTTAAATAAAATAAAACAATTTACTAATTGCAACCAATTTAAATACTCTTATTTATTTAATTCCCATTTATTTTTAATAATAAAAATTACTCAACAACATAACTAAATTAAATTTATTTATTTATTTATTCTAAAGCCTTCACAACAATAATTCAATTAATTAAATATATAAATCAATACACATTTAATCTACCAAATTAAACTTGCACAATAATAAAATACCCAAAACAATAATGATAAGGCTAAGTCCAAAACTCAAACTCATGACACACTATACTAGGGTAAAGGTATGACCAGGTAACCCATTAATATCTCCCAATATTATTGTTGAGTAGTGGACACACTCAGACCTATGAAACTAGGTGAAGCTAATGTCTTATACCTGCAACCTATAAACAAGCAAATGTTGTACATGTATACAGATAGTAATTTCATACACATCGTGAAGGGAGAATAGCGGAAATCACATGGCGCTCGCAAGTGATTGATGCAATACTGTTCTCTTCACCAATACAATGTCACATCAACTGACGAGATAATATATCAATTAAACTACCATAAGCATATATAGCAATGTCATAACAACTAAGCATCTATGCAAACATAAAGCATATTAAACATAATCACCATGCATATATGTGTCATCACAACAATATAGTCTATCATTGCTCCACTGTCAGCGATAGAATAACAATAACATAAAATAAAATCTAACAAAGTATCTGAGCTATCAAGAAAACATAACAAATCCGAGGGGTTTCACATCCTTCCCCCTAGGATCAGGCTTACTCCTAGAATCCTGTGAACAAGTAATGGTAGAGCTCCCTCATCCTGGTAGCATCTTCCCATGTAGTAGAAGTGTCATCTCTAGGATCCCACTGGACCCTCAGCTGCTCAATATCTCAACCCCTGAGGGCGAGTCTCCTATGTCGAGTAATGGCCATGGTCTCCAAAGCTAGCTGCCCATCCTCTACCTATAAAGCAGTTCAATCAAGCATATGAGAAATGTCTCGCTGATAAGGTCTAAGTATAGAAACTTGGAACACATCATGGATACATGAGAGACTAGGCGATAAAGCAAGGCGGTAAGAAACTAGCCCAATCTTCTCTAGAATCTCCAAAGGCCTAAAAATATGAGGTGTGAGCTTAGAACCTTTTCCATAATGGATCAAACTCTTCCTCAGTTGCACTAGCAAGAAAACTCGGTCACCTACAACAAAATGGCGATCCACATGGTGTGCATCCACGTACTTCTTCTATCTATCCTGTGCAGCTACTAAATGTTCTCTGATCCGAACCACCTGCTGCTCCATATCCTATAACATATCTGGACCCAATAGAATGCTATCCCCCAACCTATTCCAACTCAATGGATTCTAACACGGCTATCCATACAAAGCCTGAAAAGGTGTCATGCCAATAGAACTTTGAGACCTGTTATTATAAGCAAACTCTACAAGATAGAGATAATCTTCCCATCGTGTCTGTTGGTCCATGACATACATGTGAAGCATATCTTCAAGGATCTAATTGACCCTCTCAGTCTATCCATCCATCTATGGGTGATACACTGAACTGAAGTTCAACTGTGTCCCCATAGCATGTTGTAATGATGTCCAAAGAGTCGAAGTAAACATGGGATCCCTATCAGAAATAATCTGATGTGGAATCCCATGCAACCTCACAATGTCCTCCATGAACATTCTAGCAACTGATGAAGCATTATGGGAGGAATAGATAGGTGAGAAGAGTGCCACCTTCATCAACCTATCTACCGTCACTATAATCGCATCGTGTCATCGCAAAGAGTTGGGTAAACCAACAATGAAATCTAGTGAAATGATGTCACACTTCCACTCAAGAACTAAATGAGGTTTTAGAAGACTAGCCGGATGTTGGTGTTCAGCCTTAACTCACTCCAAACACTGTGATACATAATCCTCTATATCCCACTTCATACCTACCCAAAAATAAAGCAATCGTAGATTGGCATACATCTTCTTCACTCTAGGGTGAGCTGAGTAAGATGCCTGATGTGCCTCTATCAAAATCAAGGTTCAAAGCCCTTCTGAAAATCAAAAAAATATGCATCCCATGTATCTCAATAACCCATCTATCTCCAAAGAATATCTTGAGTATTTTCCATCCAAAGTCCTGCCTGACTCAATCTCAGACCTTACCTCCTGGTACCAGATATCTGTAGGAAGTGCTGTAAGAATCTAACTCCTCAAATCCATAGTAAGAGTCATCTCAGATAGTTTGTGCCTCTATCTACTGAGAGCATCGGCAACTACATTCTCCTTCCCTTGGATGTACTTCACCTCAAAATCATACTCACATAGAAACTCCATCCATCGCCTTTTCCTAGCATTAAGGTTAGGTTGTGTAAAGATATATTGTAGACTCTGATGATCACTATGTAACTCAAAATGGTGGCCCAATCAAAAATGTCTCCATCGATTCAAGGCATGTACTACTATAGCTATCTCAAGATCATGCATAGGGTAGTTCAACTCATGATCTTTGAGCTTGTGTGACTCGTATGAAATTACTCATCCATCCTACATCAATACCGCTCCTAGCCCCTCTAAAGAAGCATTGGCACATATAATAAAGTGTCTTGTAGGATCGGGTATTGCAAGGATCAGTGTGCTAGTCAACCTCTCCTTCAATGTCTAAAATGTAGCCTCACTTTACTCTGACCAATCAAACTTCTTCCCTTTCCTCTGAAGAGAAGTAATAGGGTGACCTACCCTAGAAAATTCCTAAACAAACTGCATATAGTAACCTACTAGCCCCATAAAGCTATGTATCTCTACCATATTCATGGGCGTACGACAATCCATGGTTGCTTGGATCTTTGCAGGATCCACTGCAACTCTCTCTCCTGATATAACATGACCAAGGTACTTGACCTTATTTTTGAAGAACTCACACTTAGAAAAGTTGGCATACAACCTATTATCCCTCAAACACTACAATACCTACCTCAAGTGTTCTTCATGCTCCTCAACAGTCCTGGAATAAATCAAAATGTCATCGAGGAATACCACTACAAACCTATCTGGATATGTACAAAAAACTCCATGCATTAGGCTCATGAATACCGATGGCACATTTGTCAACCCGAACAGTACCACTATGAACTCATTCATAGTGGCCATATCATGTGTGAAACGTTGTCTTATGAATACCAGCCTCTACAATCCACAACTGATGGTATCCTAACTTAAGATCAATCTTAGAAAAGACTATTGCACCTTTGACCTTATCAAACAAGTCATCAATCTTGGGTAGAGGGTATCGATTCTTGATGGTGACCTTATTTAACTGTTGGTAATCTATGAAAAGATGAAGAGATCCATCCTTCTTCTTCACAAATATCACTGGTTCTCCCCAAGGTGATACACTAGGGTGAATGAACCCCTTTTCCAACAACTCCTCAAGTTGTAGGTGGAGCCCCTTAAGCTCCCAAGTTGTCATGTGGTAAGGTTCTCTTGAAATGGGTTCAGATCCAGGTAAAAGATCCACCTTGAAGTCTATGTCATGTTGAGGTGGGATCCTTGGAATATCATCTGGAAAAACATCTGCATATTGTTGTAGTATGGGGTGGCTATCTATGGACAACTTCTCCTCTCTATCCCCCATCTCCAAATCATCTACTATACTAGAAAATAACTAGAACCCCTGTCAAACACACCTTCTCAACTGCATAGCTGAGATCATCCTCAAAGATATAGGCCTTTGGACCCCTACTAACTCTATCTCACTGCCTGATGCATTAGTGCATAGTATCGACTTGCATCGAAAATCAATCAAGGCCCTATGAGCATCGAGCTAGTCCATCCCTAGCACTATATCATAAGAACCTAATGGTATAACACGATGATCTGTAGTGGTGTGGAAAGAACCAATCTCCAGTCTACAATTTGGTACAAAGGAATGTACTACAACCCTAGCACCAGATGCTAACTCAACCTACCACTTACCCTCTTGCATCACTGCCCCTAGTCTATCACATGCCACAACGGATGATGAAATAAATGAGTCGGAGGCTCCTGAATCAAACAATATGATAACCCAGTTACCTTGCAACATACCTATAGTCTCCACCACTGTACTCTGGTGGTCAGCCTAGCAGTTATCAACCACAAAAAATACACAGTGTCCTCTACCTAAATCCCCTACATTCAGCTCTGATGTCACTGGCCTCTGTGTATATCCTGAAGTGCCCTTATTGGGATGTTGTCGAGCTATGTGACCCTGTTGGCCACAAGCGAAACACCTAGTACCTCTACCATAGCCCCTAACACTAGAAAGTGCACTAGACTGCTTAAGAACTCTGCACTAGTTGTGCATTACTGAAGCATTTAACACACCTCTAATTTTGATCACCCCCTATCTGATATTTGTCATTCTATCTAGGTGGAAAATCCTTTCATTTTCCTTGAGAGTTTTGGTACTGTCCACTTTGTGATAGTGTCTGTTGTGCCCTAGGTGGTCTAGCTCCCTGCAGTTGTCCATTGTGTGCACTAGTCCCTACAACTGAAGTGTTTCCCACCTGTACTCCAACATGACCACCTAAGGCCATAGCCAAACTCTCCTCAATAATTTTTTCCTTATCTACCACTGCCTCCATGGTCTTGGGTTCGAAAACCCACACACCTCCATTGATTCAGGCATTTAATCCCCTAATACCAACATTCCCTCATCGTCACCTATGCCTGCATATAGTTTGAGCTCATAAAAATGATGCTCATACAGCTCCACTAACATAATCATTTTTGTTGTAGAGTATAGAACTCATCCCCATGGTGTTGTCGCCAATGATCTGAGAGAAATTTGGAATGGAACCTCTCAAGAAACATGTCCCAAGATATGGTACTAATATCAATATGGAGCTTTTTCTCCTCCAATCTCCACCATGTGGAGTCAAATCCTCTCAAGTGCATAATTGCACATCTGGCTCTAGTATTACTACCATATGGGTGCATAGCAAAGCATCTATTCAAGTCAATCAGCTAGGTCTCCATCTCTATGCCATTGTCTAATCCATCAAATATGGGGGATCAAGCCCTAAGTAAATCCCTCATATGTATAGCTACAACTACATCTGACTGAGTTTGCACATCCCTCTCTCTAAAAATAATCTAATTTACCTCCTTCCTTGGCCCAAGATAGGAAAGAGTCTCCTCTAGTAACTAACACAACTGTGCACCCTTGATCCTTAGTGGATTCGAATTATGAATACTGCCTCCCAAAATGTTTTGTGAAGCCTATTTCTCCTCACAGTCAGAATCATGAGAAACATAAAAAGGTGAGTTCTTTTGACTACCCCCATGTTTACCTCCATGGCCATGACCACAGCCTTGACCTCTCCAAGGTGGCATGATCCTGCACAAACATACCAAGGTGTAAGACAAGATATGCAACTTAAATCCTCCACAAACAATATAATGGTTCCCAAATTAACCCAGAGTACCCAGTGTTTAAACCTAGGCTCTGATACTAAGTGTAAAACCCCATCCTACAACCTAGAGGATGATGCAATATTGTGGAAGCACAACTAATTTTTTTCTCATAAAAGGTAAAACAAGACTAGCAAAGTATCCTACTCTAACCACATACATCCTCTAGGCTACGCAATGCCTCTACATCTGAACACCATTACTTATAAAATTTAAACCAACCATAGCATATGAATATAAAACTCAAGATACAACTTACAACAAAGTATTAGACCATTGCAAGATAAATCTAACACATAGAAATGTATTGAACATATTTCCATAGATACAACACCACATAACATCCAATACACCATTAAATCCAATAATGAATAGATCATAAATATTATTACAATTACATCACAAAGGTTCACCTCGATACAAATGAGGTACTAAAATTATATATAATGATCCATAGTTACAATGAAGAAATAGAAGAACAACTCCAGAGAACCACACGAACACCTCGAACAAGAAGATCTCGCCATCACGAACAGGAAGAGAAACTCAATAATGTAAGAAGCATGCCACCCAACCATCTAGTACTTGTAGGCCCAACCCCCATGCTAGGAAATAGTAACAGGTAACCAAGAAAAACCTACTACCTCTAGACACAGGAAATATACAAAAATACTCATAGTACAAATAAACAAGAACTATGATCACATTACTTCCAAAATCACTGAATCAATTACAACCACAATAAAAATAAACCAACTGTTGTCATAGGAGTGTCATCACAAAGCTTGCATTGGTAGTCCAAAGGATATCTTCGTAGGTCTCAGCCCCACTCTAGGGTTATCCTAGTAACCTTTCATGATTCCAACCCCACATGCACACTAGTGCAGAATCGGTTATCTTTTGAGAAGACAAGATAACGATCTAGCCATTCTAGACCTTCCCGACTCATCTCAAGTCTCATACAATCCCTTGAGCCAATGAGTGAGGCTAATTATCTTGTTAAATGTGTTAAGCTAATAGATTATTTAATTCCCACTTGATTATACTAACTTCCACATGAGTTGTCCTAGGACCACTTTGTGTCCTGACCCTTGCTAAAACCAACTCCCTTATCGACAACACATAACTCAAACTACATGCCAAGGGCAAAAAGTGCACTAAAAACTAACAACAATAAATGATACACCTCAAAAGGTAACACATCTCTATGGATTTTTGATACTAAAACCCAATATATGCACTACCCAAGAAATCTCAAAGGGTGAACTAAAGTTACAACAACCCCTTTTCACAAAATACAACTCTGGAAGACTTAGATTCTTGTTATAACAATTACTTCTCCCCCGGTACACAATTACAAAAAACACGTTCTTTAATAAACACAACACCAAGCAATTAACAAATGTTATCATTTGGATCTCCTAAATCCATTACAATCAATTTATGCTATTAAAATGCACCATTTAAATATAATTCCATTTAGTAAATCCATATCGATTTAAAACAAAAGTTCAGTTTCCAAATCTACAAATATAGATAAAACAAATCTCAATCTTACTAATAAAATCACTTCATTATAAAATAACAATTGGTGCTTGCATGCACTTACCCATTTAATATTTCATTAAAATATAGCATTTACTATCTTAAAAAAATAATCTAAATAACTATATTTAAATATATATATATATATACAACTATACATATATACATATATACATATAAATATAATAAACATATTATTTATAAACAATACAAAATACATTTAACTTTAAATACATATATTATATACAATATATATATATATTATATATAATAAATATATATTATATATAACATATATATCATGTATAATATATATGATAAATCAAAATCCCAACAGTAAAACAAAACAAAGCATAATAAACACACACACAGAGGGTACTACCATGGTCACGGCCTCCCCACGTAGGGGTTCACTGCCTGTGGGCAGCACTTCCCCCACACAAGTGTGGGGAGCACTGCACACAACAGCACACCCTTGTGTGGGTGCGACTGGGGGTTTCAACTCCTGGCCCCCAATCAAGTGCTAACATATATTTTTAAAAAAAAAAACCTACTGTGATGAATGTATGTCATATGTCGACTCTGTGAATTCACTCTCCAATAAATTCAAAGTGTTATTTAATTAACACAAAATATTTATATAAATTTTATATATATGTATGTATGTATGTATGCATATATATATTTTAATATATACGTACATATATATATATGTATGTATGTATGTATGTATGTATGTATGTATGTATGTATGTATGTATGTATGTATGCATGTATGTATGTATGTATATATATGCAATTAATCCAATCACAGGTTCAAGTTGAGCAATTAACTTTTTTTTTTCACAGAGGAAATTTTCTACAGAAAGCTTAGAAATTTCATTTTTCTCAAATAACCAAAAAGAATAGGGAGAACAAAATAGAATGAAGGTTTTCTACAGAGATCTAAATTTTCTTTTGTATCAATTTATTTCAAATGAACAAACACAGAGGATTTTTAATTGCTTTCTAGAGAGGTTCCTCTTTCAAGCAATCTTTTTAAATAGAAAGAAACAAGAACTTCTATAGTATTGTAAATCCTTTCCTATCATTTTCCAAATTGTATTACAATAAAATAAACAACTTTTCAATTCTTAATTCACAAAAACAGTAAAGGAACCTGTTCCAGAAGAATGTTGCCTCAAGAAATGTTGTCGAGCTTCTCTATAGCTTCAATTTTCCAAAGTAGCCAAAGCTTCCTCTAGTGCAATTGCCTCTTTCTAAAAAAAACAACAGTACATAGCCAAGAATTCTACAACCAAAATTCAAAAAAAAATTCATCAAAGAGATCCACAATTTCCTCTCCAATTTTCAACAACCCACCCAAAAACTCCTGTGAGACAACTTTCTTCACTTTTTCCAATATTTTCCTCCGAGAATCAATTTTCAACAATCAGATAACAATTTTCTAACTCACATTTATCCCAACAAAATATCTTTTCCCTCAACAACCAAAGATATTTCCAACTGCATACATTTAAATAAAATAAAACAATTTACTAATTGCAACCAATTTAAATACTCTTATTTATTTAATTACCATTTATTTTTAATAATAAAAATTACTCAACAATATAATTAAGTTAAATTTATTTATTTATTTATTCTAAAGCCTTCACAACAATAATTCAATTAATTAAATATATAAATCAATACACATTTAATCTACCAAATTAAACTTGCACAATAATAAAATACCCAAAACAACAATGATAAGGCTAAGACCAAAATTCAAACTGATGACACATTGTACTAGGGTAAAGGTATGACTAAGTAACCCATTACTATATCCCAATATTACTATTGAGTAGTGGGCATGCTCAGACCTATGAAAGTAGGTGAAGCTAATGTCCTGTACCTGCAATCTTGTAAACAAGAAAATGTCGTACATGTATACAGATAGTAATTTTATACACACCATGAAGAGAGAATAGTGGAAATCATAGGGCACTCACAAGTGAGTGATGCAATACCATTCTCTTCACCAATACAATGTCACATCAACTGGCGAGATAATATATCAAGTAAACCTCCATAAGAAGATATAACAATTTCATCACAACTAAGCATCTATGCAAACATAAAGCATATTAAACATAAACACCATGCATATATGTGTCATCACATCAATATAGTCTATCATCACTCCACTGTCAGCGATAGAATAACAATAACATAAAATAAAGTCTAACAAAGTACCTGAGTTGTCAAGAAAACATAAAAAATCATAGGGGTGTCACATCATGAATCACCAAAGAAGCATCTGCAACATCTAAACTTACTAGAATCACGTCATCTTCATTTAGGAACACCAACTAAAGCAACAAAATGACTGTCAGAACACAACTACTCACAACTCAGCCAAATCTTCATATGGATCTCTGAAACTTAACATGGATAAACTAGATATACTCTAAAATAAACCCTTTAATCCACAACCTTTGATCATCAATGTACTAAGCTTTCCAATAGATTGAACTACACTTCACCACTAACAACCTACAACTTATTGATTAATATTTTCTCAATATCCTCGACAAATACAACTTCTAAGATATTAATGCCAATAGTGGTATCAATGGAAACCACATATCAACAACACAACCATAACATCCAATAGATATGAAATACGCTATGAATACTTGATAATAACTAAGAATAACAAGCGATTTTGAGGGGGAAAACCTCTAAATATCTCCAAAGAGAACACAATTCACAATATGATGATGAAATAAGATTCACAACCTCCTATATATACCTATTGATGCTTAGGATATCACTTAGGCCAACTTAGATAACCCTATATAAGCCCTAGCCTGACCTAATCAAATAAATAACAATATAATATTGATAATATGTCTTAATTAGGAGTTAAAATAGCCATAAGCTAACTATTCATAATATGATGTAGTCTAATATTAAGGTTACAACATTCCCCCTCTTCAGATAAGCATTGTCCTTGATGCTTTTGAATGAAATCCTCCTCCTCCCATGTGGCATCTTCAATTTGTAAATTCTTCCTTTGGATAAGATAATAAGAGAGTGTTCTAGTCCTCACCTTCCTTATGCATTTCTAAAGAATACATTTTGGTTCCAATATGATTCTTCATTCTTCATTAGGCTTTGGTAATATTTTTTGAGTAAGGATATTATTCCCAATTAACTTCTTCAAACAAAAAACATGAAAAGTTTGATGTATCTTTGTTGTTGATGGAAACTAAAACTTGTAGGCAACACTACCTATCTTTTGCGTGATTTGATATGGGCCATAATATTTTGGAGACAACTTGTTATTCTTTGATTGTTGCTATAGTGAAATTTTCTTATAAGGTTACAATCTCAAGAAAACCCAATCCCCAACATCAAAACTTCTTTCACTATGGTGTTGGTCTTTTTTTTGCTTCATTCATTTTTTTGTCATGGATAGTGAGGTGTAGAAAAATGGATACCTAAAGATATCACACTTTTTCCACCAATCATTCACTAATATGTCCTAGGAGTCCCAATTGGATTGACTAACAACCTCTCAAGGTGTGTCAATTCCACAATTAAGAAGGACCTAGGAGGGGGTTCTTTGAGTTCTAAGGGGTTTACGATGAAGAAAATGCTTGGAAAAGAAAATGTTTGAAAACATAGTGTGATATGAAAAATAATCTAAAACTAGAAATGTAAGCTAAATGAGAGATGCAAATGATGAAATTATGCAGTAGGGAGATAGTATGTGTTTACATGGGAAGCTTGGATATGATGTGAGGATTCTAAAAATGTGAAGAAGCTACCAAAAAATGTTGTGGAGGACTAAGATGCTTAGGATGGTGTATTAGTCTCATTGCTATTTTTTGGGGAAAATAAAGAGTCTTCGAATATAGGAACTAGATCTGAAGAAATTTTTGAAAAAAGTGTTTGGGAGGACCAAGGCACCCAAGATGGTGTATTAGTCTCATTCTGAATTTTTGCAAACTCTAAACAAGATCCTGAGCTCCAAGGTTTGCACTTGCTTCCTTTCTAATCTCAAGTCTTGAAACTTTTGGATTTAGCCTATAGGTGAGTTTCCGTGAAGATGAAAACTTTTGTAGTGCAACTTTGCACTCCAAGTGATCTTCGAGTCTTCAACCTAGATCTACAATCACAAATATGCAAGATGGAAAAACTTTTTTTTGTTAGTGAATGGGGGTTTTCCTTGGTCAAACACCTTGTTGGTAATTAAACCTTGAAATGAAATAGAAATAATCAATTAAATGGTGAATGAACAACATGCAATGCTACAACTCACCAAACCCTTATGAAATATGCAAACTTGTGTCCAATGGCTGCAATGGATATGGATCTTGAATGATTGAAAGATCTTGCTTGAATCAAAACCCTACATCACAAATGTTAGCACAACAACACACATGATGCAAGAAAACTCTTTGATATGATACTTGAATCTTGAAATGGCTCCAAATGCTTGATGAATCTACTCTTGAATGCTCTTGTAAACTCAATTATGCTATGATAAAATATCTCACAAAAGACTTGGGTTGAAATGAATGAAGGAACCTTGTATTTATACTTATTTATGCTTAATATCTTGAAATTATATCACATCAAGAAGACACATGAATTCATTTAACAAAGGAGGCTAAATCCTGCCAAAATTTGAAATTAAATCCCTAAAATTACTCAAGGAGGACTAAGACGCCCTAGGTGGCATCTTAGTCCCAAGTCCTAAAAACTTGGGGCACAAAAACCAAAAAGGGGCCCAATTAGGATATCTCAAAATCAGGGTCCCGAGACCCTTGGGGGGCAAAGACGCCCTAGGTGGCATTTTATTCATGACCCAAAAATCAGGGACACATTGATGGAGTCATTAAATTATCATTTATGCATTGGAGAATGTTGGGATTAACCAAAAAAAATATGTAATTCATAGGGCTTGTGGACACAAAATAGGACCAATTAAGCCATAAAGAAGCATAAATAAAGTAAGGAAATCCCAAACAAGTGTGAAAATGCAAGGGTATGCATTTTCCTACACTATATTTAGCACCCACTTTAGTGAGAGGATGAAATTTTTTCAAACTAACACTAAAGTATCCAACCACACAATCAAGAGGGGTTCAAATGTTCAAATGTTAGTGAGATAGGATGAAAATGGCCAAGAGGGTAGCCAAGCCCCCAGGATCAAGATCCTATGGAAAAACCAACATAATCACAAAGGAACACGCTTGCAAATGATATATGAAGCCTTAACCAAATCACAAGAATACACCATCAAAGACAAGAAAAAGGAAAAAGGAAAACTGCAATGGATCAAACTGCAACAAGAAAGAGGGATGCTCAAAGGGATTTTTCTTAGTTCATGTGAGGTCTTACTCTTAGGGTACATCATTCCTAATGTCTCAAGAGAGGACAAATCAAAGGATAAAAGATTCACCACTTAAGGGATGCAGTGCATCACATCACCACTAAGGGGAATATAATATGCTGAGATAGATCATACTCTTGAAGTACATTACTCACAATGTCACCACAAAGAGGAAAACACATTTTGTGAAATAAGAAATTGCATCAAATATCATGAGAAAAGTAAAAAAATGCAAGTGAAATCATGCTAAATAATACCAATGTATGCCCCCATTTTAAAGAAATTTCCAACACTGTGTTGTGAGAAATTACTTTAAAGTAGCAAATGAAAATTCACACAAGAAGGAAGACATGAGATCTAGCTTGGAAAACCCTATGCCAAGTCATATGTTTCTGAGTAAGGCTATGTCATGCAAGAGAAAAAGAAAAGAAATGGGTTTCCCCAAAAATGAAAACACCAAACACATAAAGGATCTATGGATTTTGGGTTATTATGTTCTTTGCTACAATTTTTTTAGAAAGCTCAGAACTATCATCATTCACCAAATACACAGAACTAGAAGAATGACACAAAGTGATTGAAAACAAAGAAAAATAAAAACCCTTTTGGGTCAACATGTAAGAGACATAGGGTGTCTCGACACCTTGCATCATCCCCAAAATGAAAACACAAGACAAATGAAAAAGAAAATGAAAGGAAAAGAAAAGATAATGAAAAACCGTTTGGGTCAACATGAAGGAGACATGAATGTCTCAATGCCTTGTGCCATCCCCAAAAGGAAAACACAAGAAACATTCAAATGAAAATTAAGAGAAAAGATCAATCAAAAGGAAAAAGTGTGTACAACATATAGAAGAATGAAGGTACAAATGGAGGAATGCGCATAGAGAGAGAAGCATCAAACAAAACATCACGAGGGATCATGTTACACACATGTGCAAGCAAAAAAGAAAATGAAAAAGACTAGTACGGCATAGGCAAGTCAACCTAAAGCAAGTCATCTAGCTCCCTAATCTTAGTTTGTATAAGTGGAAGGCAGATAATGAACCTAAGGGACAGCAACAAATGCCCTACTAAGACAAGGCCAACTACTTCTTGTCCCCAATGAGTGCAAGACAAGAATGGGCTAAGGTAGGTTATGATAAAGAATTGTGTAATAATCAGAATAGAGTATTCTACAACCATTACATGATAATGAAGGTGGAGAAAGATAAGCTATGCAATCACTTGATTGCAATTGTTGCCATAGAAGTGAAAGTTTTGTAATACTAACTCAAAAGCATGACACTCATCGGTACTATGTCTAAGAGTGTGGTGATATATGCAATGTGGGATTTTTGCATCTTTAGGATAAAGAACTAATCTATGCATAGGTGGTAATGTTATAAATCCTTTTTTAAGGAGTAGTTTTAATTTTCTTTCACTTTCAAGTGGTGGACAGAGAGGTTGTAAATTTTGTAATTTATATGGTCTTTTTTGTTTGCTAGATTCACCAACTTCTCTAGATGGGATTAGGGCAGGAGGTCCTGAGATTATCCTATCTTTATTCTTGTTATTGTTATGATCTATTGGTTGTTCTTTACGAAGAAGTACATTCATATCAAGGGGAGAATCAAAGATGACTGTACCATCACTATGAAGTTTTAGGTATTATCGAGGAGGTTGTATAATGTGAGGGGGATCTTGGTATCCTAATCCCTTTGTTTTTTTATTAGTTGGATTTTTGTCTAAGATTTGATGAATTTTGTGTTCACTTGTGTCACATCCTTGTTTTCTCAAGATGGTGAAGCATTTTCCATATGTTTCTTCAAGGTTGATTTGAGTGTTTTTTACTTTGTTATCATAATAGGGTTGAGTATTTACTTGTTTAGAGGAGCTAGGTTTGCTTGTTGTGGGGAACTTAGGTTCAACTATTGCTTCAGTTTCAAGATGTAAGTAACCAAACATCTCAATAAGTGGTATTATGGGAGGATTTGGTTGTTTCATGGAGGGATAGAAGGATGCATTAGCTCCAAGGTTATCAAGATAATCATTTAGGAACTTATTCATGATGTCATCATCTTCTCCAATGATGTCAACATCATGAGGAGGACATGCATTAGGAGTTGAGTGAGCATGAGTGAGTTTAATTTCATTAGGGTCATTACCAAAGGCACAACTTGACACATCTACCAAATATTTCAATGACATCCACAAATTTCCAAATCACATATCCATGATGCAAGATTGAACAAATGCACTTTAAATGAAAGAAATTGAAATAACAACAAATCAGGAAATTGAAACAGAAACTAGAAGGCAACCCACATAAACAAAGAAAAAAAAATTTAGGTCCTAGAAACTAGAGAATCAAATTCAACAAGAACTAAGACACCAGGAAGGGCCTCTTAATCATCCTAGTGAGATTCTAAAGTTCTAGTGGCTAAAATAGACAACAAACAGTAGAGAGAGATGTCTAGAGAAAAATTCCTAAGAGGGACTAAGATGCTAGGAAGGGCATTTTAGTCCTAGCAGAGGTTTTTTGTAGAAAAATAGTGAATTATAGAATGCAAACAATTTTTATAGATTTCCTATTCAAGATACGGATGCTCAAAAACAAAAAAATATGCAAATAAGTGCAAGAAAAAGTAACTAGGAACAAGCAATTGAATGCAATATGGAATGAATTTTTTTTACTTCTGAATGCACTAAGAATGTTTTAAAATTCAATGAAGATGAAGAACAATGCACTTTTTAGTTTTTCAATGAAATGAAATGATGCAAGAAAGTAAAAATGCAACCTATATGCACTTTCCTTAATGCAAATATAGGAAACCCTAAATGCAATTTCACTAATGCAAGATGTAAGAAACCCTAGATGCCCTTTTAATAATACAATATGCAATGCAAGAATGAATGATCTAAGGACTTTAATAGAATCCAAATCATAAATGAAATGTATTCTCAAAAATGTAGGGTTCACCAAAACGAAGAGTAGAAAAATGGATACCTAAATATATCACACTTTTTCCACCAATCATTCACTAATGTCCTAGGAGTCCCAATTGGATTGACTAACAACCTCTCAAGGTGATTCAATTTCATAATAAGGAAGGACCTAGGAGGGTGTTCTTTGAGTTCTAATGGGTTCACCACCAAGCAAATGCTTGGAAAAGAAACAGTTTCAAAACATAGTGTGACATGAAAAATGATCTAAAACTAGAAATGTAAGCTAAATGAGGGATGCAAATGATGAATTTATGCAATAGGGAGATAGTATGTGTGTACCTAGGAAGTCTGGAGATACTGTGAGGATTCTAGAAATGTGAAGAAGCTGCCAAAAAATGTTGTGGAGGACTAATACGCCCAAGATGGCATATTATTCTTGCTACTATTTTTTGAGGAAAATACAAAGTCTTGATATGGAACCAAATCTGAAGAAATTGCTAAAAATTATGCTCAGGAGGACTAAGACACCCAAGATGGTGTATTAGTCTTGTTCTAAATTTTTGTAAACTCTGAATAGGATCCTAAGATCCAAGGTCTGCAATTGCTTCCTTTCTAATCTCAGGTTATGAAACTTCTAGATTTACCCTTTAGGTGTGTTTCCATGAAGATTACAACTTTTTTAATGCAACTTTGCAACTTTTCACTCCAAGTGATCTTCAAGTCTTCAACTTATATTTGTAATCATAAATATGCAAGATGGAAAAACTTGTTTGTTAGTGAATGGGGGTTTACCTTGGTCAAACCTCTTGTTGGTAATTAAACCTTGAAATGAAATAGAAATAATGAAGAAAATGGTCAATGAACAACATACAATGCTAAATCTCACCAAACCCTTGTGAAATATGCAAGTGCAATGGTTGCAATGGGTATGGATCTTGAATGCTTGAAATATCTTGCTTGAATTGCTTTCTTGAATAAAAACCCTACAACACAAATGTTAGCACAAGAATACACATGATGCAAGAAAAATCTTTGATATGATGCTTGAATCTTGAAATGGCTCCAAATGCTTGATGAATCGACTCTTGAATTCTCTTGTGAACTCAATTATTCTATGATAAAAGATCTCACAAAAGACGTGCATTGAAATTTTTGGTGTAATTAAATGTCTTGTACCTTGTCCTAGGTCATAATTACACATTAGTTAAGTTTACTTAGGCACTACATAGGAGGTAATTGGAGAATTTCCACTTTTGGTGGACTTGACATGTCATTACTTTATCACTTCCACCTTTTGTGGACACATCATTTGATTATCTCTCCACCTTAAGTGGAGTGATAGCTTTTCATAGTTGTCTCATGTCATAAGATTATGACACTTGTCATAATCTTATTCCCTTCTATGTTCTCACCTTGGCTATATAACCAAGGGGTCTCTCATTGTAAAATCAGTAATTATCTCATATCATTAACATTGAATACAGTCTATTTTTGTCATATTTTATCTCTCTCTCTCTCTTTATGTGATTTCCATTTGGTCCATAGATCTTGGAAGCCATAGCCAATTCTAATAGAAATGAATGAAGGAACCTTGTATTTATACTGGTGCTTATTATCCTAAAATTATATCACATCAAGCCGACATATGAATTCACTCAATAAAGGAGGCTAAATCTTGCCAGAATTTGAAATTAAATCCCAAAAAATGACTCAAGGAGGACTAAGATTCCCTACGTGGTGTCTTAGTCCCAAGTCCTAAAAACTTGGGGCACAAACACCAAAAAGGGGCCCAATCATGATATCTCAAAATCAGGGTCTTGAGAGCCTTTGGGGACAAAGACACTCTAGGTGGTGTTTTAGTCCCAACCCAAAAATTAGGGACACATTGATGGAATCATTAAATTATCATTTATGCATTGGAGAATGTCGGGATAATTAACCAAAAAAATATGTAATTCATAGGGCTTGTGGACACAAAATAGGACCAATTAAGCCATAAATAATCATAAATAAAGTAAGGTAGGCCCAAACAAGTGTGATAATTCAAGGGTATGCATTTTCCTAAACTAAAGCTAGATTGTTTTTAAGTCCTAAAAGTACTTGTTGTTGATGAATCATGTGGTCCTCCACAGTGTGAACTCTTGGTAACACCTTCAATGATGATGTGATCGAAGGAGGATGATATCTATACAATGCCATAAATGGAGACATTTTTGATGAACTATGGAAGGAAGTGTTATACCACCATTCTAGTAGTGGTAGCCAATCTACTCATTGAGATTGTTTATCTGAAGTGAAACAATGTAGATATCCTTCCAAACACTAATTAACAACCTTTTTTTGTGCATCATATTTTAGATGGCATGAAGAAATGTGAGTCAATTGGGTATGTGCAGGATCTTCATGGAAAAAATAGGCCCTTAAGTGGCAATAAAATTTAGAAAAATCAGAGTTAGGCAACTTGACATAAAAATTTGAATAAGTTATCTATATTATTTTGAAAATATGTAAGAATAGAATTTGTAGTAAACTGAATGTAGTTTCTAAAACTATCAGGGTTTTTTTTTTTTTTTAATCTATTTGGTGAAAATTTGAAATTTTAAATGTAGTATATTGAATCGTGTGAAACAATAATAAGAAGTAGTGTCATCGACCACTCTTAACTCTACAATAAAATTATAATATTTTTATAATATTTTAGATATATAGAACTCATGTCTCTAATGTGATGCATTTTTTTGTAATTTTTCAAGTAAATAATTAATTATATTTTCTTTTATTACAACTTTTAAAAAATATAAAAACTCATGTCTCGACCACCTTAACTTAATAAAAATTCATGAAATTCATTTTTTTTATTTTTTAATCCTATAGTATGTGAAGCATATAATGTGACACACATTTCAAATTCAAAAAATGTGATACCATTTGAAAGCTATAGATTTTTTTCAATTAGCCTATCAATTAGGACTTTAGTCATAATTCAAATAGAAAATGAATAATAATTATTTATTAAATTCAAAGTAAATCATAATTTATATTGGTGGAAAGCTGAGAATCTCCTTTAAAAACCATTTGTGTTTCAAAAAATTTGGGTAGAAAAAAGTCATCAGCCACATACCCTACATGTACCCATCATATCGCCACTTTTTGGTCCATCATGATCCTGCACATACCCAATTGAGTACCCAAACATTTGAATGAATCTATCCAAATGTTACTAGTAAGGATAGGATCTAGTCACTAATAGTAAATTTTGGTATACCATGTAGCTTTTAAATATTCTCCAAAAATTCCTTTGCCACTATACTTGTTGTAAAAGGATGTGATAATACAATAACATATGCATATTTAGTGAGGCAATCCACTACTACCATGATGGAATTCTTACTATTAGATATTGGAAGCCCTGTAATGAAGTCCATGGATACCTATTCCTAATGTTGGCTAGGAATAACTAAGGGTTGGAAGAGACCGGGTATCTTAATTGTCTCCCTTTATTTCATTGACAAACCAAACATCATGCTATAAATTTTTTAACATCCCCTTTTAGCCCTTCCTAAAAGAAGTATTTCTTGACCTGAAGATATGTCTTCCAAAGTCCTAAATGACCATCCACTAGAGACTCATTTACCTCTATGAGAATATTTTGTTTGAGAGAGGAATTCTTGCAAAGATGCAATCACTTTTTATACCACAAAGTATCTCCCTTGCAACAAAATTTATCTAAACTACTAGGATTATTTTGTAATTGTTGAATGAGATTACTAGTAATCGCATCATTTTTCACTCTTCTTTTGCTTCTTCTACCCAATATTCTTGTAATATTCAAATGGAACATAATAAAGCTTCAACCTTCCTTGATAGTGCATCTCCCACAACATTTTCCTTCATTTTCTTATATATAATCTCAAAATCACATCCCAAAATCTTAGTTTAACCCATTTTTTTTGTTCTTCAAAAGAAAATCTTTTTTTCCAAAAAATATTTTAAGCTATCATCATCGGTCTTAATCTTGAAGTGTCTACCCATTAGATAAGGCCTTCGTTGTTTTACTACATGAAGAATAGCTAGCATTTCCTTCTCATAAATAGGTTTGAGTTAATTCTTACCTTTTAATTGATGGCTCTCAAAAGCAATGGTTTGACCCTCATACATGAGAATTGTGCCTATACCATTTCTTGAAGAATTGCATTCCACAATAAAATCCTTTGTGAAATTAGGAGTGGCAAGCACTGGAGTTGTGCACATAGCCTCCTTTAACATTTCAAATGGTGAATTAGCATATTCATCCCAATGAAAAGAGTCCTTCAATAAATTTGTGAGGGGTGCTACTATACAACCATAATTATTCACAAATCTTTTATAGTATCTACTGAATCCCAAAAAACCCCTCAATTTCTTAATGATTTTAGGAATAGGCCATTCCATGATAGCCTTAATTTTGTTAGGATCCACCTTTAATCCTTCATGTGAAACTATGTGTCCCAATTACTCCACCTCATTAAGACCAAAAGGACACTTGGATGGCTTAGCATAGAGTTAATTCTCTTTGAGAACTTGTAATACTTTTTTTTTAGAACTTGAAATACTTGATCTACATGTTGCAAGTGTTCTTCCCATTTCTTGCTATAAATCAATATGTCATCAAAAAACACTAATACAAACTTCCCTAAGAAATTTTTAAAGATGGAATTCATCAAAATTTAAAATGTATATGGGGCATTAGTAAGACTAAATGGAAACACCAAAAACTCATAATGATCCTCATGAGTCCTAAATGTTGTCTTACAAATAGATCCTTCCTTAATTCAAATTTAGTGATAACCAAATCTAAGATCTAACTTTGTAAAATACATAGATCCATTCAATTCATCTAGTAAATCATCAAAGACTAGAATAGGAAACTTATATTTGATGGCGTACATGTTGAGCACTCTATAGTTCAAACACAGGCACCAAGTATCATTTGTTGTGCATGTTTTGCACACATACCCTACCTTAGGAAGGGACCCCCCTCTTTTTCACTCTTGATGGCTCATCCCTGCTCTTGTTGAGTTGTTTTTTCTCCCACCCCACTTTACGTGCCCCTTTCCTAGAGTCCAAGTGAGTTGCATGCCTTAGAATGATCAAATTCCCCTTGACCAGATTCACCCACCTAATTTTCACTAAGCCTTGCTTTCATGAAAATTCCCCTGTGGGTTTCCCTTCACCCATTGCCCCAGCATCCCTCAGGCCTCATGGACCTGTAGCTGTAGGTCGCCTCATGTGGGTCACTACTCATGTTTTTTCCATTGAGTAGCAACTGATGCCCAACTTCCACTAGCATGGCGAGATATGCACTTAGTTTCTCCATCCAGGCCTTGACCAAGCATCCAAATGAGTGTGGGTTTCTACATCTCACCTAACTTGTGTTCACCATACCAATAAATCAATGCATGCCATTAATGGAAATTGGCCTATAAATGCTACTCTGGGGCTACCCTTCATTTTAACCTAAGGTGTTCAAATGTGAGAAGAGAAACAAAGTCCTCACCCCCCTTTTTTCACTTTTTCCTTACTCCTACTGACCTAGTCCCTACTCGCTTGCTTTGCTTTTTCCTTCATTTTTTGACTTTAGGGACAAGTTTCCTATGGATTTGGGATGTTTTGGTGATGACTAAGTGAACTACCAAGGTGTTTTTAAGTTGCAGGAATTCTTTTTGGGTCATTGTCCCTTCGCCACCATCCATGGGAATTTCTTTGTGGGCTACCATCCCTCTTCCACCATCTGTGGAAACTTCCTTGCAGGTCACTATCCCTCCATTGTCATTCGTAGGAACTTCCTTGCAAGTCACTGTCCCTCTATCGCCATCCATGAGAACTTCCTTGTGCGTCGTCATACCTTCATTGCCATCTATGGGAACCTCCTTGCAGGTCATTGTGTGTGGGCCACCATGTACTCATTTTCATTTTCAAAAGGGTGGCAAACCCTCCGACTTCCCCCTTCTGAATCTCCGCATTTCCAATAAAGGGTACAAACTTCAAGCTTTAATCATCTAGGGGCCATAAAGTGAGTATCTTCACATGCCTAAAGGGATTTGGATCAAATTTTCCATCAATTTAGACATTGCAAAAATTTCATTGCAGGTCATCATGTGCGGGTTGTCATATTCTCATTGTCGTTACAAAAGGGCAGCGGACCCTCCAACTCCCGCATTCCAAATTTCTGCATTTTTCAAACTGAGACAAATCTTAAGGAAATATGTCTTGGCACTCTTTCTACCCCTTTTCCCACATGCTAAAATTGAAAAAAATAATTTACTAAGTTTTGTGAAGTTACGGGAATTTTTATGTGGGTCGTCGTCCCTTCACCATTTGTGGGAAATTCCTTGCAGGCCACTACCCCTCTATCACTGTCCATGGAAACTTTCTTGTAGGTCACCGCCCATGGGAACTTCCTTGCACGTTGTCATCCCTTCATCAGTGTTCACAGGAACTTCCTTGTGGGTTGTCATCCCTTTGTCGTCATCTGCGAGAACTTCCTTGTGGGTTGTCATCCCTCCATCACCTTCCAAACATACGATGGTGGCTCGATAGCTCCCTCCTACATCTCCTAAATTGGTCAAAATTTCACATGTAGCCCTTAATTCCTGATGCGCCCATGGGTCATGTAGTACGTACTTCCACTTATCAATTGTCATGCTCTAAATTTCGTTGCTTAGTGACAAAGACTCCAAACATCCTTCAACCTTCCTACACTCGCACCCCTAAACCCGTATTTATGTTTATGGTCCAAATGAGCTACAAATGTGGAACAATGATGAATATTATGATATTTTAATGATGCATGGATAGATCTAACAATGTGTTTGCAAGACTTGGCTAGCATTTTCCTTGACTTGCATATGAAAGCACTTATTATGTCTTAGAGTGCAAGATTTATGGAACTTGGTGAGGGGCCATCAAAGCTCGTAAGAGCCCCTTGAGGAAAAGAGGAAAAGGATATCTATGTAAACAATGAGGGACTAACCAACATATGAATGTATGCCAAGGAAGTCAATGAAAAAACTATAAAGGGTGACCTTCAAAGGAACAAGGAGCTATTTTATTTTCCACCAAATGATGATAATTTCTAGGAGTTGTCTACGAGAATTAGAAGTAGCGCACCTTCTTCTTGGGGATATTGATTTGTAACAAAGGATGTAACAAACATATCAAACAAATGGCATCTTCCTACAAGTTTTCAGTTGCATCAAAGAAGGAAGTGACTGTACATGAAAAAAATACTACAGTGCCAGGGTCAATAGATGAAAAAATAGGGAAGAGGACAAAATAGCCTATTTTAAATTGAGAAATATTGGGGTAGGTGAAACCCTAACTTGTATTGAATCTAAGCCACACATTGTGAATTAATCATAGCCATTCATTTGGGCTTTGGTAAACTATAAATAGGGGTTTGCCCCTCATTTGTAAATGGTTGGAGAACTAGTGTAAAAGGAATTTACAACAATAAAAGACAACATTACATGATTTTATGGATGTTCTCTTTGAGTTTTCTCAACTTGCATGCATGGTTCTACTTCCATGTTATTTTTAGCTTGTAGCTTCTTGGATGGATTTAATGGTGTTGGATGTTATAGTATTTGATGCACTTCCAGCTCATGCTTTTTGTGGTTTGTTGATGATGAATCACTTTGTAAAGCTAGTTTGAGCTAACTTATTTATTGCAACCTAGTTCAATTGTATGTTCATGAGGTGAATGTATAATTTGAAAATATGTAGTCCTTAGAAGATTGCACTAATTTTGTGTAGTTGTAGGTCCTCTTGGTCAAGAAAAACCTAGTTTAGGAAGTTTTTCTACTATAGCAACCTTCATTTTTACTGTTCATTCATAGCTTAGGATTTAGAACAACTTTCTTAACCCTCTCTCTTGTGCTATTTCTTTTGGTCCTTTGTTACAGTGGGATTCAAAGCATCACAACAATGCTAAATCAAATGAACATGATGAGTTTTAGCTTGTTGTTTTGAGTGAGCAGCAATTTTGCATTCACTTCCAACACTTTGAAACTCCATTTGTAGACCCAACTTCCCATTCTTTGTAAACCATACAGACTGACCCTATAAGTAACAGCAAATCACATGAACCAACTAAGATATTCCAAGCATTTTCATGACCTAACACCTAAAACCTTTGGTTAGTGATTTGTAACTTGTTTGTAGATTCCAACCTTTCAAGGGAGGTAATGCATTTATGCATTACCTATGTTGAGAAGTGATAAAACACCCATCAACAAAACTAGCGCTAGAAGGAGGGAATGATTGAGCTTAAGGCTACAAAGCTAAAACATTGGGAGTTGAAAATAACCTTAAAGTAAAAATCTGAGATAGGGAGATCTCTTTAGATGCTAGTATTCTAAATTAGAAAATTTTGAAGGCAAACAAGAGTTGAGCTAAGATGGAATAGCAATTGAAAATCAACATTACTCAGCTACATGTAGATTTAAATAGGAGATTGAGGAGACAATTGCAGCAATTTTCAAAAACAAGTGCAAGATCCATGGAACTTCCAACCACAATGAATTGGAATGTCTAACATTCTTGAGCAGAATTGAAAGAGTCTTGCAAGGAGAAATTCCCTTTTGAGAACTCTATCAACCCTTGGCTAGCTGCTAGACCCAGAAGAAGAATTGATTAACATGGAAGTCAAGGCCTTCAAATATTTGATCCAAGAACAACTGGACAACAAGGAGGGACTAATACAAGAAGAAGTGTTGATGTCTAGTTGGTGTAAATTCCATGATGCACCTCACTCAGAATTTACTTGTTCATCATGTGCAAACATCATCACTCAAGTCAAAGGTAGTTTGAACAAGTTAGAGAAGCCAACTCTCAATAGAGAGGATTCATCCCATGAGGTATGATATTTTTCAAAAATTGGAGGATAGCACATTCAAGTTGAACCAAGAACCTCCACCAATGTAAGTGTTGGGACAGCAAAAATAGATGTTGAAAATCAAGAGGAAGGAGTTGATTTCCTTGGGATAGCAAGAAGCTTTGGTGAAAGGTCACTTAGAAGGGAATTAAAAAGCCTCTCCTTCATTAGTAAAGGGTATTCCTCCACTCAAGAAGATGAACCATTGGTAGTTAAAGATGAATTAACAGAGTTTGTAGTCGCATATGCTGGGATAGCCAATACATAAGCTGAAAATCAGGAAGAAGAAGAGGTTGAAAGTTCTAGGACAACAGGAAATGATGATAAAAACCTAAGTGAAATAATATTAGAATACCTTTCCTTCATAAATGACAATTACCAAGAATCTGAAAATGAAGATTTAGAGGAGTGGGAACAACCACAGGTCATGACTATTTAGCATCAAACTTCCTTCCCAACTGATGATGAAGATCTGGTAGTGGAGAGATATAACAAGCTTGTGTCAAGATTAGTAAGGGATTGGTATGAGCTAAGACACCAAGTGGAATTGGAAGTGTTATTACTGTCAGGTTGGTGTAGGCTCCATGATTTGACACATTTGGATTTCACGTGTGAGCTATGCCAAGAGGCCATCAAGAAAGTTAAAGAACAAGTGGGGAAGCCAGGTGCATTGCTTCCTGTTGTTACTTTAGGGATTGAAGTAGAGGACCAAGAGTTGAAATCAAGTGATAACTTCGTTGAAAGTAGTCCTCAAGAAGGTGTTGGGACAGCAATGGAAGAGGAACAACATAGTCCTCAACCTTCAAATGATGAAGCATAGCAAATAGGGAGGTTATCCATCAGGCATCAAGAGTTTTTTCATCTTCAAGAGCATATATACACCCTAGATGATAGCCTTTATGGGGAGTCCTTGGAAGGAAATCACATAGTAAATCTTGGACCCCTTGATGAGGGTCCCTCCATTGATGAAATTTTTCCATTAGGAGCTATACTTCGGAGGTATGCCAACACCGAAGAAGAGTACATTTTAGAAGAAGTGATGAGGATATACTACTTGAACCTCCAGATGGAGAAACATTAGTTCTTCTAGATTGGGAGAGAAACTCCTTTTCCATCTACAACAATAGTGAACAAGAGGAAACAAGTGAATGTCATGGTGAGATACATGAACTACAGAGAGAAAAAGACAAAGGTGGTGTTTTGATGATTGCCAACAAGTATGACATACCTCACCAACTACAAGATGCAACTAGGAGTCTTAATGCCTTGACCATTGATGATCCTTTTTCACATTCAGAAAGTTGAAATGGGATAGATTCATCCATGTCATGTCCCTATGACATTGCACATCATAAAATTAAGATAAACACCCGAGAAAGGAGATGGGATGGCATGCTACCCCTTGAAGGCAGCAATCAAGTAGAGGTCTAGACTATGGAAGATCAACAAGATGAAATGTATCTCCTCACAGAACAATCGATAGAGGTTGTGGGTCCCACTAGTGGCTTGGAAGAGGTGTTTGCTACCTCATTCTCCCAACCCTATGCAAGCCTAAGATCAAAAATGTTGCACAATCCTATGCCACAACTCAAGGCTTCCAACAAGACAACCAATGATGTGCTCACTCTCAACTGTCACACACTGCCACCTCTGCATGGTGATATCCAGGTTCTATCTTTCCTTACTCCTATGAATACTTACAACTGTTTTTATCATTTTGATTATGGGAACAAGGGGAGACAAACGTGTTTATTGATCAACCATGGTTTTAATGAATTGCCTCAATTGTTGATTTTTCCTAAATATGTGATTGAATTTGAATGTTGCAATAATAAACTTCTTTATTCTAAGTATAAAGATAAATTTGCATGGCTTAGAACTGTAACAATTTTCCTACTGCTTCTGCATGCATTACGAAATCTAATGGGTGTGAATGTCAGTTTTCCTTTCCTGAATGTCATTCTTTGTAAATATCTTTGTACATAGTTCATTTTTGGTAGTGTAGGTCTCATGTATATACCTCACTTTCTTGATTTCATTTGGTTAGTTGGTTTGTTGTAGGTTGTTTTCTTTAGAGTAGTCTCCTTTCTATTTTCTTTTGCTTTCTCGCTTTGGTTAGTTTAGGTGTTTGCTTTTCATTTTCTTTCTACTTGCTTTTGCTTTTTTCTTGCTTTGCTCAGGGTCCCTCCACCTTCTACTAGGCATGTTTCCACACACAACCACTCCTTATTGTCTAGGGGTTATTCTATGTATTTCTTCAATTAACTTTAATCATTTTTTTTAGAGTGGAGAGTAAGGGTCTTATGTTAGTGTCAAGTGATCTAGATGTTTAGACTGAAGAGGATAGGTCATTGGTTTGGTCCAACTCTGATGTATTCTAAAATATTATATCTCTTACACACTTTAATAATTTGATGGTTGTTGTAGGTCCTTTCGTGAAGTCCGGTTAAGTGAAAAATATAAAATTATGCATCAATGCCATTGTGATTATCAGCCCTAAGTGTGAGCTTCATTGCTTGTGGGTTGAAATGAAAGGAATTGAAAAGAGAAAAATAAAAAGAAAGAAAAGTAAGACATTGAAAATCAAAAGAAAGAAATTCAACTTTTCAGGGGGATTTGAGCAACTCTACCGAGGCTATGGATGCCTGGCTAGCAATAGAGAAATGTTCAAGAGAATCACAACGACAACCTTATTGAGGTTATGTATACCTAATTAGCAGCATGGAAATTTTATGGATGCTTTTAGATTTAGAATAAACTACATAGCTTAACTTGATGGAGTTGAGGTTCCTGTAGAAACTCAAGGATGGTAATTAATGCAATTGCACACACTTGGATTTTCAGCATACTGAAGGTTGGGTTGGCTAGTGGTTTTGATCCTTTGGTTGAGCGTCTAGTTTGTTTTCCCTAGTGTGAAGATCAGAACCAAAGATTTTGGGTTTGTAATTCTAGTTTGTCATCAAAATTCTCTAGAGCATTTCCCCAATCAGTCGCCATTTGTTGTGCATGTTTGCACACATGCCCTGCCTTAGGCAGGGACCCCTTATTTTTCATTATTGGTGGCTCATCCCTACTCCTATTAGGTTATTTTTTCTATCACCTCACTTTGTGTTCCCCTTTCCTAGAGTCCAAGTGGGTTACATGCCTTAGAATGATCAAATTCCCCTTGACCATATTCACCCACCTTATTTTCACAAAGTTTTTTTCTTTCATAGAAATGCCCCTATGGTTTCCCTTCGCCTATTTCCTGACATCCCTCAGGTCTCATCGACCTATAGTTGGAGGTCACTACTCATTTTTTTCCACTAAGTAGTGAATGACATCCAACTTCCACCTACATGACAGGTTTTGCACTTATTTTCTCCATCCAGGCCTTGGCCAAGCATCTAAACGAGTGTGGGTTTCCACATCTCACCTAACTCAAGTTCGCCATACCAATAAACCAATGCATGCCATTAATAGAAATTATCCTATAAACACTACTCCCTACCCTTCATTTTAACTAGGGGCATTCAAATCTAAGAAGAGAAACAAAGTCCTCCCCCCTTTTTCTGATTTTACCTTGCTCCTACTAACTTGGTCCCTGCTCGCTTGCTTCACTTTTTCCTTCATTTTTTGACTTTGGGGACAATTTTCCTATAAATTTTGGATCTTTTTCTGATGCCTAAGTGAACTATCAAGGTTTCATTGAGTTTTGGGAAGTTGCAAAAATTTCTTTGTAGGTCATTGTCCCTCCATTGTTGTCCATGGGAATCTCTTTGTGGGCCATCATCCCTCTATTGCCATTTGTAGGAACTTCCTTACGAGCTGCTATTACTCTATCACCATCTACGAGAACTTTGTGAGCCTCTATCCCTTCATCGTCATCTGTGAGAACTTCCTTGTGGGCCACCATCCCTCCATCGCCATCTGTAGGAACTTCCTTGTGGGTCACTGTGTGCAGGTCATTGTGTGCTCATTGCCATTTTTAAAAGGGCGGCAAACACTCCAACTTCCTCCTCTTGAATCTCTGCATTTCCAACAAAGGGTACAAACTTCAAGATTTCATCATCTAGGGCCCATAAAGTGAGTGTCTTCACATGCCTAAAGGGATTTGGATCAAATTTTCCATGAGTTTAGTCATTGCAAGCCATCATGTGTGGGTTGTCATGTGCTCATTGCCATTACAAAAGGGTGGCAGACCCTTCAGCTCTTGCATTACAATTTTTTTCAATTTTCAAAATGAGTCAAATCTTAAGGAAATATGTCTTGGCACTCTTTCTACCCCTTTCCCATGTGTTAAAATTGAAAAATATCATATTTACTAAGTTTTTTGAAGTTGCAGGAATTTTTATGTGGGTTGTCATCCCTCTGTCGCTATCTACAAGAACTTCCTTGTGGGTTGTCATCCCTATGTCATCATCTACGGGAACTTCCTTACAAGTTGTCCTCCCTCCATCGTCATCTGCAAGAACTTCCTTGCGGGTTTTCATCCCTCCATTGTCATCCGTAGGAACTTCCTTGCGGGTCGTCATCCCTCCCTCATTGTCCACAGGAACTTCCTTGTGAGCAATCATCCCTCCCTTGTCGTCTGTGGGTTTCCAATGTGATCAACGCCATTTTTAAGGCAATAGACCCTCTTGCTTCTGCATTCCATATTTATGCATTTTTTCTAAAAGGGCCAAATTGTTGAGGAATAGGTCTAGGCACCCTTCTAATGCATCTTCCATGTGCTTAATTTGAAAAAACTCAAAATTTCTAAGAGTTGTGGCTTTACGGACTGTCATCCCTCCAATGTCATTCCTAATGGAAACATACGATGGCAGCCCAGTAGCACCCTCCCGCATCTCCTAAATTGGTCAACCTTTCACATGTAGCCCTTAACGTCTGAGCCACTCATGGGTCTCGCAGTGCGAACTTGCACCTATGGGTCATCGTGCTCTAAATTTCATTGCTTAGCAATAGAGACTCCAAACATCCTTCAACCTTCCTACACTTGCACCCCTAAACCTGCATTTATGTTTATGGTCCAAATGAGCTCCAAATGTGGAATAGTGATGAATATTATGATCTTTTAATGATGCATGGATGGATCTAACAATGTGTTTGTAGGAATTGACTAACATTTACCTTGATTTATGTATGAAAGCACTTACTGCATCTTTGGGTGCAGGATTTATGGAACCTGCTAAGGGGCCATCAAAGAAGCCCACAAGAGCCCCTGGAGGAAAAGAGGAATAGGATATTTGTGTAAATAATGAAGGACTGACCAACATATGAATGCATCCAAAGGAAGCCAATGAAAAAACTATAAAAGGTGACCTTCAAAGGAACAAGGAACTATTTTATTTTCCACCAAATGATAATGAGTTTTAGGAGCTATCTGCCAAAATTAGGAGTAGGACACCCGCTTCTCGGGAACACTAATTTGTAACAAATGATGCAACAAACATATTAGACAAAGGGAATATTCCTACATTTTTTTAGCTACATCAAAGAAGGTAGACACTATAGGACTAAATTGCTACAGTCCCAAGATCAATACATGACAAAATAGGCTACAAGACAAAATAGGGAAGAGGACAAAATAACCTATTTTAAATTGAGAAATATTGGGGGTAAACCCTAACTTGTATTGAATATAAGCCACATTGTGAATTAATCATAGCCATTCATTTGGGCTTTGGAAAATTATAAATAGGGGCTTGCCCCTCATTTGTAAATGGTTGGAGAACTGTGTAAAAGGAATTTGCATCAATAAAAGACAGCATTGCATGATTTTATGGATGTTCTCTTTGAGTTTTCTCATCTTGCATGCATGGTTCTACTTCCATGTTAGTTTTATCCTGTAGCTTCCTAGATGGCTTTAATGGTGTTGGCTATTATAGTATTTGATGCACTTCCAGCTCATGCTTTTTGTGGTTTCTTGATGATGAATCACTTTGTAAAGCTAGTCTGAGCTAACTTATTTGTTGCAACCTAGTTCAATTGTATGTTCATGAGGTGAATGTATAATCTCAAAAATTTGTAGTCCTTAGAAGATTGCACTAGTTTTGTGTAGTTGTAAGTCTTTCTTGGTCAAGAAAAACCTATTTTAGGAAGCTTGTCTACTGTAGTAGCCTCCATTGTTACTATTCATTCATATCTTAGGATTTATAACAACTTTATTAACCCTCTCTCTTTTTCTATTTCTTTTGGTCCTTTGTTAGAGTAGGATTCAAAGCATCACAACAATGCTAAATCAGATGAACATAATGAGTTTGAGCTTGTTATTTTGAGTCAGTAACCACTATTCATTCACTTCTAGCACTTTGAAACTCCATTTGCAGACCTAAATTCCCATGCTTTGTAAACCATAAAGGCCAACCTTGTGATTACCATAAAATCACATGAACCAACTGAGATATTCCAAGCTTTTTAATGACCTAACACCTGAAACCTTGTGGTAGTGATTCGTAACTTGTTTGTAGATTTCTAACTTTCAAGAGAGTTAATGCATTTATGCATTACCTATGTTGAGAAGTGCTAAAACACCCATCAACATCATCCTTCTTCTACACCATAACCAAAGCCGAGGAGAAAGAACTTTGGCTATGTTTGATAATTCCTTCCTATTACATCTCCTCAACAATATTTTATATCTCACTTTTCTATATATATGGGTACCGATAAGGCCTGATGTTGGGGGCTTGGCTCCCTAGAACTAGTTGTATGGCATGATCATGATCCCTGTTATAAGGAATTCCTTTAGGAATATCTCCAAAAACTGCTGAGTGATGGTAAATTATTTCTCATAAATCTAGATGGGTAGGAGCATTAGGTTGAGAGACTTCTAATGAGCATAATTGGGCCACAAATCCATCAACTCCTTTCTTAAGAAACTTTTACATTTGATAAGAGATAACTATTTATGGGTAATTTTCCTTCAACCCTCTTAGCTCTATTATCTTTCCTTCTTATTGGAATCTCATGTTTAATTCTTGAAAGATCATCTCAATTGTTCCCAAAGGAGTAAACCATTGTACTCCCAAAACAATATTTATATGTTGCACCCATGGAGATAACATACATTGGTCTATCAAGGTGATAATCTCCCATGGATAATTTAATTCTATGGTACTTTTCAAAAATTATCAATCAAGAGCACAAAAACCACCATCAGTACCACCATCTACAATCAAGACCTGAAATTCTGAAACTAGATATATAAAACAACTTAAATGAGTAGCCAACTTTTTTTTTATGAAATTATGAGTACTACCCAAGTCAATCAACACGATTACCTTTTTCTTCTTTAATAACCCAACTACCTTGAGAGTTTGTGGGACACTAAAACCAAAGAGTGCACATATGATAACAAATGACTAGTTGAGAATCATCTGATTCGTCATCTAAATCCCTATCACCCTATAATGTTGGTTACTCCTCTTATTCCTCACTTGGTCCTTCAATATAAAATAATTTATTTTCACTACATCTATTCCCTCAACTATATTTGTTCTCACAATTGAAAAATGACCCTTTTTCTCTCTTCTCCTCAATTTGTTGTGGA
Source organism: Sequoia sempervirens (assembly GCA_007258455.2). Classification (NCBI taxonomy): domain Eukaryota; kingdom Viridiplantae; phylum Streptophyta; class Pinopsida; order Cupressales; family Cupressaceae; genus Sequoia; species Sequoia sempervirens. The sequence goes on from VDFB02000363.1 coordinate 88,297,311, forward strand.
GTCAACCTAGTAGGTTGTGGTAGTGAATGTGTAGATCACCTTTCGCTAAAAATTGTATTTGCTTGTCTCCTACTAGCCAAATACTTCTCCTCCACTTGTCTCGCCATTACTATTTCTTGTGATAAGGATTATGGTTGGAATGTATCATACTTCATATTTTATGTGATCCTTTAAACCTCGTAGAAATAGTTCCTTCATATTCTCTTCCTCCACATTCTTGACTCTTAGAGAAAGGGTTTGAAATTACTTAATATAATCCTTGACCATGCTTGATTTCCATAATTTAGTGAGTTGGAAGAAGTATCTATCCATAAAGTTATCCCCATAATGGGTAGTGAGTTCTTCCTGAAAAATTAGCCATGTGACCACACAAACCTTTTTTCTCTTCTCATCACATAACCAATGATACCAAATAAATTGATCTCGTTCTAGGTATAATGATGCCATATCCACATTTTGTTGAGTATGAACATGATGAATATCAAAGAATTGCTCCATTTGGCATAGCCAATTGGTTGAATCCTTGCCATCAAACTTTCTCATATCCAACTTAGGTATGAATTTCCTTGGCATATGATTATTAAAGGAAGGATCCTTCTTGAAACCCAAATAAATTCCAAGGAGTTCATGTCCAACAAATGAATTATCTTCCACCTTATGAGGTGAATCTTCACCCTTACACTGCATGCCTTGAATAAATGATTTTAATTCACCCATTTCTTGCATAATCTTCTTCTATAATGATAAAATATCACCCTTGACTTTATTTATTTCATCCTTAGGTATAAAATCCTCATTTTCTACTCCCTCATTCTCTAAAGATTTCCCCAGTGTGGTAGAATTATTTTTTCCTCTTGTTGTAGGTTTTGTCATGACGATAGAAAATACTTTTATAATAAATCACACAAATAGATTCAAAATAATTTGAAATTTTCACTATGACTTACCAAGGCCTAGGCCTCACTCCAATAGAAAAATCTCCCAAAAATTAGGTGATTTGTAACCTTGATCAAGTGAATTGTTAAAAAACCCTAATTTCTCAATAAATCAATAAATTTTGCTTCAATTGCTCTAAAAATTGGAATGTAGCTTCCAATGATATGGATTAAAAATCCCACAAAAAACCATGAACCAATTCATCAATATGTGGGAGATATGTGTTTTCCAAATAAATTGGGAAAAACCTTAATTCTATAATAACTCACTCAATTCTACTCCAATTCTATTGAAATCTAGGTTGAAGCTTCTTAAAAGTATATTTCAAAACCCTTTAAAATCGAACAAAATTTCATCAAAATATGGGAGATATGAGTTTCTTTGAAATAACCTCCAAAATTAAAAAATGCCTTGTCATAATAGTACCAAGATCATGCTCTGATACCATTTGTAATGAAATAACTTGCACAATAGAAGAATTTGATATGAAATATGCTACATATACTTGATAATAACTAAGAATAAAAATCTACTCCGAGGGGGAAAACCTCAAGATATCTCCAATGAGAACACAATTCACAATATGATGATGAAATAAGACTCACAACCTTCTATATATACCTATTTATGCCTAGGATATCACCTAAGATAACTTAGATAACCCTATATAATCCCTAGGCTGACCTAATCAACTAAATAACAATATAATATCGATAATATGACTTAATTAGGAGTTAAGATAGTCACAAGCCAACTATTCATAACCTAGTGTACTCTCATATTAAGGGGATAGAAAAGATATTTGTTATTGGTATAATTTATTGTTTTGATTAGAGGTAAAAATTGGGTTTTCAAGGGGCCTAGAACCCTTAATAGATGACATATTTGAATGGAAAGGGTTTTAAATTGAAAGGGATTCCATTCAAAAATTTAAATGGAAAGGGTTTTAAATTGAATATTTTTGCATAATGACATATTTTCATAGATTATATAGGTTTTTTTTGTTGAGTATTTCATGAATGTGATAGTTGTGTGAACCCCAATCCTAGTACCTGCAAATCAATAAGAACAAACATATTAGATTATCAAATGCAAGTTAGAACAAGGATTCCCCATGAAATCCATTCACCAAGTTCAAATTAGGAAAAAAGTAATGAACACAATGAAAATAACAAAATAAAGATTGAATCCTAATTAAACTAGCAAACTCATGATCCCATGGGGGAATTGGTGCCAATTTATGTGAAAATTGGCCCTTTCCCAATTCCTATGATGCAAGATTGATGTATGTTGATGAATGTTGATGAGTGATCCAATTTGATGAAGGATGGTGAGTGCTCCAAGTTAAAAACTTGCATAACCTAGCTATGATTCAATGATGATGGATGGAAATGGCTAAATATTTGAGCATAATAACTTTGCATAATTTGTGGATGATGAAATGAGGAGATGAGCTCTTTATTTATAGAATGCCAAAATGTATGAATGTCCAAAATAGAGAAATGTGGGACTAACATTCATCCAATAGCAATATGCCACTTGTCAACCTATGAATGGATGGAGGATGTGCAATTTTTGATGATTGTGCCAATAAATTCCTATTTTTGAATTTTGAATTTGTTGAAATGACATGTAAGAGGGAAGGAAAAATGCAATAAATGCCACTTGGCTCAAGGCAAAGGACATGTAATATGGAGTAAATTCCTTGTTGGATGTACATGTCAACTTGAATTTTGAATTCAAACTTGAAGAATATTCCAAAAGATGCCTTGTTGAGGAAAATAGAGATTTAATAAATGAATTAAATCTATTTTCATGTGCAAGTGGGAAAAGCTAGAGGATGGGACATGATATGAGATTAAATTAATCAAAGTTAATTAATTTAATGAAGGGATTAGTTGATGTGACTTATTTGACTCAAATTTATGGATTTATTTAAATCAAATAATGAGAAGAATGTGATAAGAGATTAATTAAATAAAAATTTTGATTTATTTAATTAAAAGAGACAATGTTAGATCAAATTAAATAAGGTTATAATTTATTTTATTTAATATATAGACTTTAGAGATTTAATTAAATAAAATTGACTATTTTTAAATTAAATAGGGATACTTAGATTAGATTGATTAATTTAACTATCGAGAAGAGGTGACTTAATTAGATAACTGATTTATTTAATTAAGATAGGAATATTGATGAATTTAATCAAATAAGGGGATTTGATTAAACGGTTAGACCGAAGGATGATTCAGGATGAAATGATGTTAGTGGTCAGGATCAGATGCACAATGTCAATCAGTACATTTTACGTGTCTACATTTTGCCCCTCTTTGAAGCAATGCACTTGTTGTGTTGGTTCAAAGAATAACCTTGCCATGATCAAAAGTAAAAAATTCTCTTATTTTTTTGAATGCCCCACTACTATCCCAGTGAATGAATCTAATTACGCTAGAATATTGCCCCCTTGAGAGATCGGACAAAGAGGTTTGATTTGAGGGTTGATCTCTCAACAAAGAGGTTCTAGATCAGTTCAACTTGAATATTTGATGTAGATAGATTTGATGATGTAGACAGTCATCGGCCATGAGTAGCCTTGTGCCTATTTTGATATATTACACCCACTTGATCCTGATTTGTAACATGAAAGTTACATTATTGATGATATAAATGAGATGATTATGATGCTTGGATGATATGATGATGCATGGATGATATGGTGATGCTTTTATGATTATGCGTGTGGGTGATAGATGTATGGTTTATGAAAATATTAGAATAACCAATCTATATTATGAAATGATGAGGATGAATGCATGTGGTATGATTAATGCTTTCTATATGATATGATATGCATTATGCAGTATGCTGATAGTTTTGTGGATGCAGGATGGATGCATTATTGATGATTTATGATTAACTGTCATGGTACCATGTTATCGCAAAAGGAAGTAGGAAGAAAATAAGATAATGACAAAAGACACCAACAAGCCAACTTTATTAGAGATGATGATGATGATGATTTTCTTACCGAGGAGTTGGGATTTTAAAAGGGCCAATTACCTTATGTTTGATAACACACATAGGCATGATCCATCAGGGTATAAAGAACCAAGATGGAGTTGCACCTAGTGTGATGGAATTTGACTCAACAAATAGATAGGAGTATTCTTGTTCACACTTGACATATGGAAACCTTGCTAGGATGCTCCTAACAAAGAAAGTATTCGTTGAGGTTATTTTACAAGAATGTCCAAGAAGCACAGTAGACAAAAGATAATGATCATTGCCCCATTCCTTTCTCTCTAACTTGTTTTGATTAGACATCATCAAGAGGTCATTGGAATGAGTGCAATAAGATAAATCAAAAGAAAAGATCAAGTAAACAAACAAGTCAATGTTATTCATACCTATAGCTAGAGGGATGTGTTTTGATAGGATAAGAATCCAAGGTGATATCCAAAATGATGCCCATTGTTGGAAGGATACATCCTAGGACATGCATTGTATAGGATGATGATGGTTTGATAAGTTGATTGATAGGTTGTTGATATAAGGTTGACTAACATGTTTGAAAATGATCAAGAGTTTGATTTTGCATTTAATAGTTGTTGTTTCGATTTTTTATTTTGTGTTTGAAGTTTGCTTTTGTTGATTGTTGTGGTTGTTTCTATTTCTTTTTCCAAAGGGTGAGTGTGATGATTGATTTATTATGGATGATTGATTATTGTGGGTGAAAGTGAAATGGGATGGATGGATTTTTTTGGGTTTTTTGAATGTTTTTGATATTTTTGAAATGTTTTGAGGTTGTTTTTGGTTTTTTTGAAGATTTTGCAAATGTTTTGATTTTCCATATTTTTAAATGTTTTTTGGGTTTTGTGATTTTTTTTTGAATTTTTTGGATTTTGATGTCTTGGCGGCTAATCAAAGATTAGCCTTGCCTATATTTAAGCTCAGAGACGATGTAGTTCGGATCTAGTGTTTTTGACATTTTCTAACTTTTGAGTGTTTTTGGATTTTTTGCATGATTTTGACGATTTAGATATGGATATGTGTGATGATATCAATGATCTATTACCAAGCTAAGGTTGATTGATGGATCAATGGATTGATGATCATAACATTGTTGAGGATGCACAACAATGCAAGGATAATGTTAAGCAACATGAGGATTTAGGATGGATATCCCAAGATGATGCAAGATTGATTAGATTTGATTTATCAATATTTTGAAGCTTGATTTGGAACAAAAGTTGTTTGAATGATTTGATGTGACGTTGAAGCACACATTAGATGCAACTGATAGTGTTTCTTTGGAGTGATGTTTGATGAAAGATGAAGCCTAATAAAGAACATCTTCTTGTCAAAATATGCCATGGGCTAGTGATTTGGTTTTTTTCTCACAAGTGGTGGACCAATTTGATTTCACATTTTCCAATGTTTAGATCACCACACAAATTGGAGGATATATATCAATATTTATTCCCAAAGCAAGTTGTAAATATCTGCCCCCAATGTCTATCAATGTATGAAATATCATGGATGGATGCTTGGATAGGTGTATGGATGGAGGAATATGGATTATCTTGCAATAATATAAGGTGTTTTGAATAGGGTATGATCATTTGGATAATGCTTCATAGCTCAGATAATGTTGGGTAGGATAGGATCAATGAAAATAACCCATGTCAAGATGTTTACCATAAGCAAGCGTAAAGTGTGTACCAAACTTTTACCAAGATCAAGATAATTTGGACTATGTATGCAAATGGATTGGATAAATGGTTCAAGGATGAAGTGGATTTATTATGGATGAGATGGATGGAATGTTGGATTTATTATGGATGGGATAGAATGCTAGATTTTATTATGGATGGGATAAGATGCTTTCACCTGTACTAGTGCACATAGATGCTCAATTCTACACATGATGCATGTTTGCCAGGTTTTCATCATGGCCTTGCCCAAAGCACCACTGTAGTGGTGTTCACTAGAGGATGATTTTTTTCTTCACTGTTTTCAATCCTTTTTCTAATTTTTTTTTTGGATTTTCATTTTTTGTATTTTTTTTGTATTTTTCTAAAAGATTTTAAGTTCATGCTGAATCACAAGGTGTTGCTAATGTAGATGCCCCTATCATAATTTTCCATCAATATCCTACTTAAAGAAGTTGATTTGCTAAGATACATTCACTTGAATGCAAATTTTGAGATTGTTGATTTGCTTTATTGATATCGGGGTTAACTTCGTCCCTGTGTGCACATCACAATAGAGTTCCTTTGGAATCCTTATGATGAAGGGTCAATGCCAATACATGGTTAATTTGAGAATTGGATATCATGTGTGGAGGCATGGATGGAGTGTGTTTAGGGATAAGAGATGGATTGGTTGACAGTTTGGAACATTTGACTCTCCAAACTTGGGAAGATGAACAATGATGGGTGGATATGGAGGTGTGTGTGGAATTAGGACCAACTACTTAATACACTTTGTACATCACTTTAAAAGCTTGCTTTTGCATTTGTGGACATCTTTGATGGATACTTTTCCCTTTTTATTTTCCCCCATAGTTTCTTTGACTAATGGAGTTTTATAGGGATAATCTTTCTTCATATTTTTTGGTATCCATATGTATTTGATTTTTCCATTATGCTTCTTTGATTCTTCTACTTTAATAACATTTCTTGTGCTTTGATTCAAATATTTCTTTTGACATTGGTCCCAATTTGTGGATGGGGTGATGGGTGGATGAAGATAATTCATGATGTGGTTGGTTGTAGTATTGGCATCAGTTTCATCATAAGGACTCTTTGTGCTCCCTATGTTGATATTTTCTTGAGACATAGTTGCCCCCAGTATGGTGGTAGTGGCACCTTCATTCCTTGATTCTGCTTGTTTTGATATGTCTTGTTTAGTACACATTCTCTAATAGATAACCACTACAAATGATGTTATTTCAATTTGCTGCTTTGCTAACTCTGAAATATCCTATTTTGTATGACCTACTTCCTTGAGTGGATAATGTTGGATATCTTCATACATGATGTCTTTAGTTAGGATTTTGGATATATCTAATCCTAATGTTGACAACTTTGTTTGGTTGTAGGAATCAATAATCTACTCCTTTTGTATCATAATGTCAGGAGTAAAAGAATAATGTTCTGAATGAAGATCGTTTATGTGTCCATCCATAGAAAGCATATCATGGGTAGATAGAGGAGTATTTCATCTTGTATAGATAGGAGAGTGTCCATTAGATCATTGTAGTATCTTGGAGATACAAATTCTTGATCTTGAATGATTTTGGAATTTCTTTTGTCATGCTTTGGATCAAGTTCTTGACATGGGTTAGTTTCAAAATATGGATTTCTTATAAAAATTTCTAGGATATCTTTATTAGGAATGGAAAGTGGTTCATTATCCTCTTGATCTTTGAGTGGGCTTAGATCAAGTGTCAAGTTGAGGATTCCTTTAGTATCTATAATCACGAGGTCAAAGGGGGTCAACATGTCTTGGAAAGGACCATTGCTAGACCTTGGTGAAATATTTTTATCATGCTTTGGAATAAATTCTTGACATATGTCCTCTAACTCATAAGGAGATGTAGAGACATTTTCAACATGATCATTGGTCGATGGACTGTTGATTACACGATCAAATATTGTTAACACTCCTTGAAATAGATCATTTCCAGATATTGTTGAGGAATGATCAAAAAGTGACTCTTGATGTATGTTGATTTGATTTTCAGATGAGGTAGAAATATCTTCCATGTGTCCGTTGATGGATAGATCTTGATCATTGTCCCCAATAGTGATTATCTTTTGATCAATAAGGTCTTGGATGAGATTTTTGAGTTGAATACAATTTGATGTTGTGTGTCCCTTTGTTTTGTGGAAATCACAATGGTGCTCCTCGTTATACCCTGGTAGTTTAACTAGGGGTTCTTGATAGTTCCCATAGATGGGGAGCTTGATGATATTTTTTTGTACCAATTGTTGTAGGATTGATTTGATTGATCTCCCAAGTGGTGTGTATTTTTTTTGTTACCTTGTGAGATTTTACTTGACCTTGTGGCGATTGATTTTGGAGATGTGGTGATTGATCTTTGAAATGTGGTAATTGGGTTTTTTGTTGATCTTGATCTTGATATCTAACCTTTTGACATTAGAGATTTTGTTCTTGATGCAGTTGTGGACACAACTCAACACTTTAATGGCATGGTTCAACCAAGGGAAGAGTGTACTAATTTTATAGTGAAGATATCTCTAGGCTCAATAATTCAATTAGTTTGGCATGTGAATCAAGTTGTTCTAGCAAAATTTGATCTTGATTATGAATTTGAATCCCTTGATTTGGATTTTTTTCAAGCAAATTCAGGATGTACACTTGTGGTGTTCATATGGGATCATCAAAAAATTGATTTTGAACAATGTTCTAATTTGGGATGATGTTTAGATTTGGCATGATAGGTTGAATTTGAACATTGTTGGTGTCAGGGATCATATTTCCTTGATTTAGGTAACTTTTATTTTGCATGGTGTTATCTTGTCTTGGATCAATACATGGAGTTGTTAACATCTTGTTTGGACTTTGAACAATATTTGTATGATTTGCAAACATATCCATCCCAAATTTTACCAAGTTTGGATTCAAAAAGTTCATGTTTGGTAAAGTTGTACTTGGTACATTCACATTTGGCATGTATGGATTTGGTGGGATGATGTTTTTTTGTGGAAGACTCATGCATTGAGTGTTTGTTTGATAGATTTGTAAGTTTGGACTTGGATTTAAACCTACCATCAGAAAAGGTGTTCCAAACTCTTGAATGGGCATACTCACATTTTTTGTACTATCGAGGTTTGTAGGGGATAATGATCCCATGTACGAATTGCATGAATGTGAGTTTTGATAATTAATCAGCATTGTAAGGTTTTGAAATTTTAGTTGATTTGGATTACTCATGATGTATGGATCAAGTTTATATTCCATGTTCTTCTTGTGTTTTGACCTTGTTGACTTATAAGGTGTTTATGACCAATGATGAGATGAAGGATGAAAGGGGTGAATGATATGGGTGTTGATTTTTTAGGAACTTTGGATCAATGCTAGACTTTTAGGATTTGATGTTGATTGGTTTTGATTGGATAATGAACTTGTAAACCTTAAGATGTTGGATATGATCTTTAGGATGAACTTGTTCAAAGGTTTGCTAATTCAATTAAATGTATGAGAAAGGATGCATTCCCATACACCTAACCAAACAAGGTGATTTTGATTTTGATGATTTACCCAAGTCTAGAATGATGTTTCCAAAGCTCTAAAGTTTCTTGTGGGATGGAATGATAAATTTTGTGTTTGATTTTGATCCTAAATAAACCTAAGAAGGATTTGTTTACAAGGCCAAGGTTTTGAAGAACATGCTTTTCCCTTTAAACCAAAAGATTAATGTTTGCTAAAAAGACCATAAGACAAAAGATACACAAGAACATGTGTGGGGTTCAATTAATTTCATCTTGATTAGTGAATTTCTTCTACCACAAACACTTCTTTGATTAGGTTTTCCAAACTAGATGTCCAATGTCTTAATATCTTTGAATCCCAAAAAGTATGTTATGTGGAAATTTGATGAATCCAAGGCAAGGGTTCCCTATTGTTGATCTTTAGTAGGAAAATTGAGATAAACTTTGTTTATCTCCAAGTTTATCTCTTAATAATGATCCCATGTATAGATTGCATAAATGTCTTTATTACCTACAAATCAATAAAAACAAACACATTAGATTATCAAATGCAAGTTAGAACAAGGATTCCCCATGAAATCCATTCACCAAGTTCAAATTAGGAAAAAAGTAATGAAGAACACAATGAAAATAACAAAATAAAGATTGAATCCTAATTAAACTAGAAAACTCATGATCCCATGGGGGAATTGGTGCCAATTTTATGTGAAAATTGGCCCTTTCCCAATTCCTATGATGCAAGATTGATGCATGTTGATGAATGTTGATGAGTGATCCACTTTGATGAAGGATGGTGAGTGCTCCAAGCTAAAAACTTGCATAACCTAGCTATGATTCAATGATGATGGATGGAAATGGCTAAATATTTGAGCATAATAACTTTGCATAATTTGTGGATGATCAAATGAGGAGATGAGCTCTTTATTTATAGAATGCCAAAATGTATGAATGTCCAAAATAGAGCAATGTGGGACTAACATTCATCCAATAGCAAGATGCCACTTGTCAACCTACGAATGGATAGAGGATGTGCAAGTTTTGATGATTGTGCCAATAAATACCTATTTTTGAATTTTGAATTTGTTGAAATGACATGCAAGAGGGAAGGAAAAATACAATAAATGCCACTTGGCTCAAGGAAAAGGACATGTAAGATGGAGTAAGTTCCTTGTTGGATGTACATGTCAACTTGAATTTTGAATTCAAACTTGAAGAATATTCCAAAAGATGCCTTGTTGAGGAAAATAGAGATTTAATAAATGAATTAAATCTATTTTCATGTACAAGTGGGAAAAGCTAGAGGATGGGACATGATATGAGATTAAATTAATCAAAGTTAATTAATTTAATGAAGGGATTAGTTGATGTGACTTATTTGACTCAAATTTATGGATTTATTTAAATCAAATAATGAGAAGAATGTGATAAGAGATTAATTAAATAAAGATTTTGATTTATTTAATTAAAAGAGATGATGTTAGATCAAATTAAATAAGATTTTAATTTATTTTATTTAATAGATAGACTTTAGAGATTTAATTAAATAAAATTGACTATTTAATTAATTAGGGATAATTAGATTAGATTGATTAATTTAATTATCAAGAAGAGGTGACTTAATTAGATAAGTAGTTTATTTAATTAAGAGAGGAATATTGATGAATTTAATCAGATAAGGGGATTTGATTAAACGATTAGACCGAAGGATGATTAGGATGAAATGATGTTAGTGGTCAGGATCAGATGCACAATGTCAATCAGTACATTTTACTTGTCTACAATAGTAATATTTTTTATTTTAATTTAAAGTTCCCTTAGATGATAGGGTACAAATAAAAAATAGGCACATTGGATACTTGGTGAGAGTTATTTCAAATATACTAGTGTACATAGAATAGGTATTGAAACATGATTTTGAGAGGTTAAAATTAGATTAGGATTGTTTATTAGTACCCAACAAATGCACATGCTATATTGTTGGTTTATTAAGAGAATCCCCTACATGCTTTGGAGATTATTATTTTTCTTGAAATGATTTTCCTAGGATATCAATGTTATCTCATTTGTGGTTTTCTTATTCTTCTTCTCCTTTTATTATTTATTTTTGTTCTTTTCTAAGCCTTATTTATATTTCATTACTCTATGAAATTTTTTGTAGATTAGATAACTTGTAATCCTTTCCTTATAAGCCTAAGTAGGAAGCTAGACATATTTCCTTTTAAATGTGATGTCTTAGATGATGTGTGCTAATGTATCCTTTAATAATGTTGTTATAAATGTATCATTAATGCTTTAAGATAATGTTTTTCTATTAGCCTTGATGGTTTATACATGAATGATAAATGTCCTTATTTAAAAAAAACACACAAAATCACACACTTGTGCATTTAATTGATCTAACAATAATCAGTAAAAACATTGGAAATGTTGAAATTAGAATTTTAATTTTTTAAAGTTTAATGTTCAAATCTACATGTAGAAATAATTAACAATCAAGTTTATATTTGCATATTTTAACCGATTTAAAAATGGGAGATTTAAAAATTAAATTATTTTTCAAATATAAATGATGATAAGATTAAAACAAATAATTTTACATGAACCAAATTTCATTCAAAAATATACCATTTATAAGCTTATTACTATACAAAAATCATCTATTAAAAATAAATCCAAAATATAAAAAAAACAACATTAGTATATAATTTTCACCCTTATAGTTAAGAAGAAAGAAATATTAAGAAGAAATATATAATTATTTTATTTGTAATAATTAATTTGAATTTTAACCTTGTATTTACATAAGTTTAAAAAATGAAAGATTTCATCCATTATAACAAATGTATCTTACCCCTCAAGGAGGTGAAGATGATTGGATCTAGGGTGATAATCTCTTAGGAGCCTTCTCTATCAAAACAACATATAACAAATTGGATGATCTTTCTAATGATCGAAACATTAATTGGAATTTGATCTAGACTCCAAAGTTAATTCCAAAAATTAATTATTTTTGATGGGTTGTCATGCATGGTAGAATCCTCACTATTGATTTCCTTAATAGGAAAGGAATTCAATTTGTCAATATATTTTCCCTCTATCTAGCTCTTGAAGAATCAGTTCATCATATGATTATTCAATGCCTTTTTGCAAGAGAAGTCTAGTCTTTGGCCCTTCAAAATATTATAACTGAATGGATGTTCCTAGGTGAGCTAAAATACCTTGTGATCCAATTGGGTTCTGGGCATTTTTTGTATCCTATCATTAAGGAATTATGGTTGCAAGTCCCCCCCCCTCTGTTTCCTGAAACTTTTGGAATGAGAGAAATAATAGAATATCCAAGGAGAAGTAAAGGAGTAGTTGAGAGGTATTTTATAGCATAAAATACCAAATCATGGAAAACTTGAATTCAAAAGCTTTTGGTTTCTCAAAAGTTATGCCAAATTATAAAGACCTTGGATTCAAGTAGCTATGGGGACTAAATCATGATCTAACTAAGATTAATTGCGCTAACATCCTAGATAGGAAAATTACCTTATGGAAACCTCTATAGTTGACTAGGTAAAATTAAACTTTGATGGGTTTTTCTAAAGAAACCTAGGGTTTGCTACAGCTGGGGGTCTGATAAGAGATCATAAAGGGAGACGTATTGAAGCTTGTGCTAAGTTCCTACGAATTTCTACCAATGCGGAAGCAGAGACTACTGCTACTTGGAGATGTATAAAGCAATTAAAAGAACTTGGTTTTACTAAGGCCATAATTGAGGGGGACTCTAAATTAATAATTGAGTTTCTTGGAGGTCACGTTGAGCCCTCCTAGAAAATCAAGAACTTAATCCAAGACTCAAAATGAGTGATCAATTCTTTGGAAACGTACTCTTTGCATCATATCTTTAGAGAGGGAAATAGAGCTACTAACTTGATCTCAAACGTGGGCCTCTCTAGAATTTCCAATGGATTTTCTAGAAGTATAGTTTAATATATTACTTTAGATAAAATATTGGATTTCTAAGGATCATTTTAGAGGGGTTTTCTCTACTCATGAAAATGGGGCTTCAAACAATGCAGGCTAAGGGGGTGAACACTAGTTCAGGGATTTGGTTAAGTTTTAGCTTTTCCTACCCCTTTTTGAATTCAAATTATCTAGCTCAGTTTTTAACATGCAGACAAAGTGAGGGAATGGGTGTGAACAAAATGGTTTTGTTGATGTCAACTTGTTTATGTCACCTAACCATCTTCTTGTACATGGTTTGGAGGATAAATATTTCTCAAATGATTAAGAAGGATTGAAAAAGGGAAATATTCCCCAATCAAAATGCTCCTAATGATCTTGTGATCTTGGAAAAGACGAGAAATAAAGAAAAGGTGATTTTTAATAGGACTAACCCTTATAATATTATTTCCCTTGAGGGCCATCATATAAATCAAATATGGTATAGCAAGGGGGGTCTCTTTGAAAAGACCTTTGATTTACTTTTTCATTTCTCAAAGGTCTTGAGACTTAATTTGATCATGCTTATGGGATTGTGGAGTACTTCTATAAATGTTTCTTGCATGTTTTCAAAGCCTCCTTCTATCAGATGTCACTTCAAAATGCCCTCAAGCTGCAAATGGACATTAATAACCTTAATCATTATTAATATGAGCACCTTTAGTCACAGGGAGTCTGGGTTCTAGCCTAAGATCATGGATATCCAACCTAAGATTTATTTGGCTTCGAATCATGAAAAGATCTTAATTAAACATTTTGATGGATCCTTCCAGAATGGTAGAGTTTTTGGCAGAGGTTTTTAGTATATGTGTGGGCCTCTAATTTTTCCCTAAGTGATTGTGAGTGTTATCATATTCTATGAAGTACTAACATCTCTCCCAATGTAGCGGTCATTATTGAAGCTAAAAAGTTATTTTTATCTTGCAATCATAGTAAAATCATGGGGAGTCTGATGAAAGGGTTTGAGAGACTCTCTTGTGTGCCATTATGCCAAAATGTTGAGCTCTAGAGGCTCTTTCAAAATGTTGGCATGACCCCCTTCTTTATGGCAATGAAGGGTTACAATGATGATATTACTATGAAGTTATACAATTCTTGATGTGAAGATAGAGTTAAAATTGGCAGTATAACATCTACGATGAATCCTAGGTGATATCAGAGGCAATTGACTTGGATTGTATTTGTCTAAAGGGGGTGAAGATTAGTAATGTAAAATATCAAAGATTAATTTATATTTTCCTCAAAGGAGAAGAGAAACTTTAGCACTACCAAAACGAATATGCAGAGAAAGGATCTTAACTCCATATGGGGAGGTGAATGTGCTATTATAAAATACTTCATGCTGGAAGGTAGGTATACTATTATCCATGGGTACCACTTTCCTTTTCTCGACCATATTAGGAGGAATGAAAGGATGAATATTTTCGTTTTTCTACTTTCTTCACTTAAGTGATGTAAGGCTAAAGGGGATTTGTCACCCCTTCACTAGGGCCTAGTTCTTAGACTATATAATTATATCTCTCCTAATATGCCCCTACTTGGCCTATCAATGGAAATTGACCCCCAAGATAATAAATCCTTGAAAAACTAGCCCAACCCTCACCCTATTCCTAATCCCAATAAAATTCATGTTGAGGATTCAAGTCCTCGACTAAGCCTCCCCAAAATAAAATCCTTGGTGAACCCTTTGTGACTAAATAATATTCCATTAAAGGCTTGTTAACTAAAGGGAACCTAGAAATCTCTATTATGAAAGGAAAGAAAAGTTATGGTAACCCTTCAAGTGTTAAACAAAAAATCCATGAAATCTCTAAACCTAGAATGGAGAAAAAAATCACAACTAAAATTTGGGATGAAGATGAATAGGGCAATGTGGATGATTCTAGCAGCGAGAAAGGCGAAAGAAGGTCTACTAGGTTGGTGGGTCAATCTTCCAAAGGTAAAAAGCTTTTCTTTGAAGAACTAGAAGATGAACCTTCAAAAGAAGGGGGCACTTAGACCTTAGTAAGAAGTAAATTGTTGTGCTTCTTGGTGAGGATATTAAGGAGGAATCTATTAGTGAAGAAGAGGAGAAGGAGGAGGGTGCTGACCAAAAGGTGGTGTAGGACTCGAAAGCTATTGAGGGTGAATGATGAAAAAAAATAGAAGAGGTGGATTTGCAAGCCATGTAAGGTTTGAATACACAAGCCATAAAGAACCCTAAAAATTAAATGGAGTAGGAAAACATGTCATTTGAGTATTATAAGACCTAGTTTTGTGAGCTACAAGAAAAAATTGATAGGATGGACAAAGAGTTCAATAGGCTAACTTCTATCACTCTAGGAATCATGAGAAGGGTGATGTTTGGAATGATAAATGGCATGGATAAAGTTAGGAAATGGAAGAGGAGGAAGAATCCATCTAAGGAAGAGAAGATGCAACTAGAGGACAAAGCAGCTGAAGAGATGGATGCATGGAGCGAGGAGCTGGATCAGCTAAATATGGAATGGGACTTGATTTGGTCCCAAAAACTAGTTTGGGTTAGTTGTCTCTTTAGTTTATGGCTTGCAAGCCTTAGTTTTAGTTGGGTCTATGAGCCCTTTTGTTTAATCATGTTTACTATTTTAGGTTGTTTTATTCAAATTGTTTAATGCTCTCCTAGTGATGTATGTTTCTTGGTCAGTGAGCTTGTTCTTGTTTTGTTTGGTGTACATGCTTATTGTTTTGGTGTGGTTATTTTGCTATTGCTAAACTATTTTCCATGAGACCTATTCTTTGTTCTCTATCTAGGTTCAAGGGCCCTTTCCCCTAATTTTTTAATAAAAAACAAACAAATCTTAATAATAGTATATATGAATATCAATAAGAAAAGCAAAACTCAATTTTCACTATATGTATATTATACCAATTTAATATTTAATTCAAGACTCACATAAAAAAAAATTCATTTACTAAACTAATAGAAATTCCAACAATTAATATTTTCTCACATATATGTCTTTTAATTAAGATTATTAAACTTACAATAAGTCATTTCAAAATTTAATGTAAATAAATGTAAGAAATTTGAAAATGCCAATCAAACATAAGGAATGGCTGCTCACAATGATTTTTCTTCCTCATGTAGCAACATTTGAACACACTACACAACTAAATTAGCTAATGTAGTCATTTAAGTGAGGGGAATCCTTCACTTAAAAAATAATATATCAACTATTTATTTTCTACCAATTTTGTTCGTAGGTTAAATTTAATCTTTAAAATACCGAAAAAAATATATATAATCAATTAAATGATATATATAAAAAATTAAAATATTTTGTTGTGGGCATTCCAAATATGAAAATCAAATGAAATTTAAAAAAGAATTCAAGTATTTTATAATGTTTATGAAGAATTTATTGTTTTGGTTTGTGCTTTACAAGAAGATTTGGAAGTTGTAGAAAGTCTTAATGCTTTAGTTATCTAGTAGGAATGAGGCTTTTTTGTATATCTTTTGTCTATATTTTCGTTGAGTTTCCACTAAATTTTTAATCTCTATTTGATCTATGTCAATTTAAATATTTGAACATTTGTTTTTCCCTATTCTATGCTTATTGTTTTATTGTTTATTTTATTGAAGATTATGGGGTCATTTCAAAATCCTTACTTTTAATCTTATCATTTTTTAGAATAATACAAAAGAATTAGACATCTCTATTTAATCTATGTTAATTTAAAGCATTGAACATTTATTTTTTCTATTCTATGCTTACTGTTTTATTTATTTATTTTATTGAAGATTACAAGTTCCTTTCAAAACCTTTACTCTTAGTCTCATCAATTTTTAGAATAATACAAAAGTATTAGAATATATTAATGTGTATTATATTATTTTATTTATTGACTTTGTTAATGTTTTTTAGACTCTTTCACAACTCTTACTTTTAGTCTATCGCTTTCTTAAAATAACATACAAACTTCATAATACATGAATAGATAGTATAATTATATGTTTATTGACTATTTGACAATAGATATCAAATTTAAAATTTATAATACATTTTATTATATTTTATATTTTAATTAAAAATACTTGAAATAATTGATCATTAACATTTTATATATAAAATCTTCAATAATTCAAACAACTTTAAAATATTTTATATATATATTAACTACTAAAATTTAAATTTTATATAATTCTCTCACATAAATAATAATTCACAACTATCAATTGTGATGACCATAAATAATCAATTTATTGCTCACTGCAAAAATACTCCACAAATAAAACAGGGAATCTTTCAATTAATATTTTTTATTGAAAAATATAAAATTAAATATAATATACTAGGTAGTAGGTTCCAAAGATTATAGCTACTGCTCTTTCAACTTCAACACCTGCAACATGGGCCTCTCTAACACCAAATCACAATGTCCGTCTACTCCTATTACTCACGAACTAAGACTTCTGTCAGATAAATATTCTCTTGCATTTATCTAAAAATAATTGGCCAAAAAGGGCATAAAGAACCGACTTTACAAATCTCGTAAAGCTCACCTTTTTATTGGATGAAATAGTTATCCATGCATCGGACGGGAGCATTTCAGAATTTGAAATCTGTAACTTGACAATAGGAAAAGGAAAGATCAGCAGAGGAAGCTGCCCCATTTTCTTTGTGATATCAACTATTATAAACGCTTCAAGTTTGACCCACAGTCACCAGAGATTTCTTCCTGCACCATAAATACTACAAAAACATAAATACGCACCAGAGTGTCGACGGTAACCTAAACCGCGAGAAGTTATGTATCAATTTAAAACCAGTGTTGAGTTATGAGATGAATAGTAACAATAGCAATGGCTTACCATAGCCCAGGGCGCACGCTGTTACATCAGATATATACAATCCCCCGGAGAGAGGGGTTCAAGCGTATATCTCTGAGCATTTTCTGCAGTAGACATAATCAACACAACAAAACAAATTATAAGGAAATTAGTGTCAGATAACAAGCAGACAACTCTACCAGTTTTTTTATAACTTAATTCATGTCTCTCATTTTTTCTATAAATTCAAGTTTGCTGAAAGTCAATTCAAAACCCAAACAATGAATAAAATTTCTCTCAGAGAGTGAAATACATTCTACAATCATAAAGCATAAATAAACGATAAATTGTTCGTTACTTTGGAATCAAAGCACCTAAATATCAAACCTCCTGTGGGCTATTTACGCACTCCAAAGGGAAGTCATCATGAACAATTCAATTTTATTCACACGGGCAGGTTTAAGCCGGCCGTGGTAAACAAGCTCACAGATAGTCTTGGCTTTGGGGAACTTCGATTGTACCCTCTACAGTCCAGAGAGTTCCTGCTCGGAGCTGAGGGAAGCCCGGCAACATAAAGGCCTTGGATGGGGTCAAGAGGATTCTCTACAAATTGTAGAGCAGAAGACAAACCATCCTAACAATATGGTTTGGGTACAAGGGAAAAACTAAAAGAAAAACACAAATAGTCATCACAATAAACACCTATCCGGGTGACGGTAACGCTTTGATCGTGCTCAACTGTTACCGTCCTCGATTCAATATTGATAACAACTCCTGCAACTCCGAGAGTATCCTTTAGACGCTCCATCTCTGTTCTCTGTCTCTCAGCCTGGTAAATGCCTGCAACTTGAAAGGTGCTTTTCTGCGACATTTCTGTGATACCGGGAATATTGAAGTTCCAATAAATATATCAAATTGAGATAAAACAATTCAGTCAAAATTAAACCAAATCATTATGAAGAAGCTGAAGAAATGGCAAAGGTTGAGTAGAAAAAAAATTTAAGGAGGATTTCCCTGAACTTTCCACCTCTCATAATCAAAACTAAACATAAACTAGTTAAACATAACAAATTGAAATAAAATAAATCAGTCAAAATCAAACCAAGTCATTATGGGGGAGTTGAAGAAATTGCAAATGTTGAGTAGAAGACAAATTTAAGGAGGTTTTCTATAAACTTTCCAGTCTTAGAATTAAAACCAACAGGAAACCAATTAAACATAACAAATTGAGATAAAATAAATCAGACAAAATTAAACCAAATCATTATGAAGGAGTTGAAAAAATTGTAAAGGATGTCCAATCTATAATCTCCCAAGTGTCATTAATATCAAAGACTCATTTGACCAAACAATCCACAACACCATTCCTTTCTCTTGAAATATGAACAAAAAAAATAGACTCAAAATATCATAAAAGATACAGAATTTAATCAACTTAAGAAACCAATCTCAAAAAAACTCTTCAAATCTATCATTATTCTATCATTATTCAAAATAATGGCCAATAGATCATCAAATCCATCTTACAAATTATCTTATTTCGATCCACTAACAAACTTTCTTAATAGTCACAAAGAATGCCTAGACTTAATTCTGTCAAATTTATTAGACAATTTTAATATATTTTTTTCTCTTAATTGAACTGACACGAGCATTTTTTTCTTTGATATCTAAGAGGTGTTCAACTCAGTATCTGAAAAGAGATCTGACTAATCCTTTGGACCACATGAATATCTGAGGATGTCCCACTACTAATGTGACTGGTTGAATCAGATTTCAAACCTGCATTGGTCGTCTTTCAATGACTCAACTAAAACCGACACAATGACACCTACCACAATTTGAATGAACAAACATGATGTCACCTTTAGTGCTAGATTGACGGGGACTGAAGTGATTAAATTGGATTTATAATAATTGATTAAGACGATGGAATGCTTGTTGAATGTCGACACTAATTATTAACTGCTTAACGTGGGCAGAGTGCAGTGTATTCAAAACACAGGTTATTAATAGTAAATGGAGTAACTAAACATCATAATTCTACACGTTATTTAGATATTTAAGTCCGGCTTGGAAGAAAAGCTAGTACAAGAGCTTATATGATATCAAATTGAACGCTGAATTTCTTCAAGAATCTATCTTAGCTTCTGACAAGGTGACACGCAACCTCAAAATTGATTAAAAACTACCCAGTCCTCAGGCGAGCATATATTTTAAAAATCCAGCGGTGTTTATAAGATTAAACCATCCTTTGATGAGCATAAATGTTGTTTGGTTTTAAGTTTTTAGATAGTGTTTTGTGTAGCCAAAAACTCGAAATTTAGCATACAGTATATTTTAGGAGCATATTTTACTTTAATATAATTGGGTTCATGTACAGATATTTTTGAGTGCATGGACAATTCCAACGAGTCCAAGATTATGGAACGCTTTGTGGGGTCTATCCTAGATTACAACAGTGAAGTGGGTGTCGATTCAAAACTACATCCAATAGTCATAAATAGTTTAACTTCAAGATCTTTGAGCATGGGATACGGGCAAACATGAGTGAGACCTATTTTTTTAACTTTTGTAGTTTTTCTAAAGAAATAGAGTTATTTGTCTTCCACCTAGTCATAGGATAAGGGAAAAAGTGGCCTATTTTGTGTGTCATAGTTGCTATTTTTTGTGTCATAATTGTTAAAGTCTTGAAATTTTCACCATCCATAATGGTAGTTGTTATGTTTTTGTATCGTACTTGTAATTGGTATAAAACTAAAGTTGCAAATCTCTTTGAAGTCTCTAAAATGGGTATAACGCAAAAGATACAAATATAAAACAAGAAGACATTAACAATACATTAATCATCTATGCAAAGCACCCATGTAAAAATCAATATAATGCCACAAGCTTCATTGAAAATTTGAGCTACATCACCACAAATAGAGAGATTGTAAAAGACCTTGACAACCACCAAAGTAATTTTATGTCCAATATGTTAATTCTTTCATACAACCCTAAACCCTAGATGACTAATAAGTCTTTAAAAAATCAAAACTATGAAACCAACACAACAATGCCTATTTCAACAATGCACCCTAGTCAATATGTTTTCTTCAAAAACTTTAAAAAATGCACAATAGAAGAGGCAAACCACCATAATGAAGTGTTCATTTACTTCGTCCACCCAAAGCATACAATTTAGTAACATATTTCTCACATTCCCTAAAAAAAATGTGTACCTTCTAATTCAATTAAAATAACAATACAATGTGTATCAATTGATCGCATTCACACAATTACGAAGAAGATACTACTTATAACACCTTCCCTTTTCCAGAAGCCCATTTTTTATGACTATTATAACTAATAAAAAAAAAACTTTTTAAAAAATGCTTTTTTATTCAATCTTACTAATAAACGATGTAACTATACTAATGGAATCACTTTTCCAAAAGCATACTTGTTAACTCAATCTTCGCAATAAAACACATAACTAATAAGCCTTTAAGAAAGAAAAACTTTTTAATGAATTTAAAAACATTCGTTCAACATGATGTGTAATTTTATTCTACTAATTGATAGCCAATTTCCAACTGATAAATTTTCATTCTAAAATACAAAAACCATTTTCCCACTTTTATGCAAATAATCTCTAATGTTGGATTAAAGTTTATAATACTTTGCAATACTCATATTGAATGAATATATAAAAAAAATTAATCTTTGTTTATAGATTATTTCATTAATAACTTTAAATTGTACATAGAGTTCAAATTCATAAGATCCACCTATTAATAAGAACTAACTTAACATTGTTTCATATGGCTCCTTTACACCTTCGATTGCACCCACAAGAAAAAAAAAAAAAACTGCTACCTTCTTCACTAATAGCCATGTGCAGTATACCCTATCAACTGATCGTTGCATACGTGTGCATACAACTGCTAGTATAATTCTCTCACATAAATAATAATTCACAACTATCAGAACCATAAATAATCTATTTATACTGCAGAAATACTCCACAAATAAAACAGGGAATCTTTCATTTACTGCTCTTTCAACTTCAACACGTGCAAGATGGGCCTCTCTAATGCCAAATCACAATGTCCGTCCTATGTCGAACATTGTTGTCTTATTACTCACCAACTAAGACTTCTGTCAGATAAATATTCTCTTGACGTTTAAAAAGCAAACAAAATTGCATTTATCTAAAAATAATTGGGCAAAAAGGGCATAAAGAACCGACTTTCTAAATCTCGTCAAGCTCACTTTTTCTATCAGATCAGATTGTTGTCCACGCATCGGACGCGACTGCCAGCGTTTCAGAATTTCAAATCTGTAACTTGACAACATGAAAAGGAAAGCTCAGCAGAGGAAGCTGCCTCATTTTCAAGTTCGACCCAGACTCACCAGAGATTTCTTCCTGCACAATAAATAATACAAAAACATAAATACACACCAGCGTGTCGACGGTAACCTAAACGGCGAGAAATTATGTATCAGTTTAAAACCAGTGTCGAGTTATGAGATGAATAGTAACAATAGTAATGGCTTACCGTAGCTCAGGGCGCACGCTGTTAGATCAGATATATACAGCTGTCCTGGTGAGACAAGGATTCAAGTGTAGATCTCTCAGAGCATTTTCTGTAGCAGACATAATCAACACAAAAAAAAAAATTATGAGGAAATTAGTGTTGGATAACAAGCAGACAGCTTTACCAGTTTTTTTATAACCTAATTCATGTCTCCCATTTATTCTATATATTCATGTTTTCTGAAAGTCAATTCAAAACCCAAATAATCAATAATTTTTTTCTCAGAGAGTAAAATACTTTCTACAGTCATATGGCATAACTAAACGATAAATTGTTCGTTATTTTGGAATCAAAGCACCAAATATAAAACCTCCTGTGGGATATTTACGCAGACCAAAGAGAAGTCATCATGAACTCTTCAATTTTACTCACACGGGCAGGTTAAGCCGGGCGTGGTAAACAAGCTCACAGATAGTCTTGGCTTTGAGGAAGCTATGAGGAACTTCGATTGTACCCTCTACAGTCCACAGGGTTCCTGCTCGGAACTGACGGGAGCCCGGCAACATCAAGGCCTTGGATGGGTTCAAGAGGATTCTCTACAAATTGTAGAGCAGAAGACAAACCATCCTAACAATATGGTTTGGGTACAAGAGCAAAACTAAACCAAAAACACAAATAGTCATCAAAATAAGCACCTATCCGGGTGACGGTAATGCTTTGATCGTGCTCAACCGTTACCGTCTTCGATTCAATATTGATAACCACTCCTGCAACTCCGAGAGTATCCTTCAGACGCTCCATCTCTGCTGTCTGTCTCTCAGGCTGGTAAATGCCTGCAACTTGAAAGGTGCTTTTCTGCGACATTTCTGTGATGCCGGGCTGATTCGCTAATATTGAAGTTCTAAAATGTTACTACAAGAAATGTGAGACTGAAAATGAGCTTGAATTTATAAAAGTCAATTTCTTTGGCTTAAGTTTTTTCTTTTCGAAAAAGATAAATATATTACAAGGATTTTTAGAAAATCATGTAAAGATTTTGTAACTCTAGTAGTTGTCATTAAAACAAAATTTTAAACCTCTCCGTTTTAAAATTAGATAAAAAATCAATTAAACATAATAAATTGAAATAAAACAAATCAGCCGAAACTAAATCAAATCATTACGAAGGAGCTGAAGAAATTGCAAAGATTGAGTAGAACACAAATTTAAGGAGGTTTGTCATGAACTTTCCACCTCTTAGAATTAAAACTGGACAAGAAACTAGTTAAACATAACAAATTGAGATAAAACAATCAATCAAAATTAAACCAAATCATTATGAAGGAGCTGAAGAATTTGCAAAGGTTGAACTTAGAAGACCAATTTAAGTAGTTAAACATATCAAATTGAGATAAAACAAATCAGTCAAAATTAAACCAAATCATTATGAAGAAGCTGAAGAAATTGCACTAGAAGAAAAATTTAAGAAGGTTTGCCATGAACTTTCCACCTCTCAAAATCAAAACTAGACAAGAAACTAGTTAGACATAATAAATTGAGATAAAATAAATCAGTCAAAATTAAACCAAATCAATATGAATGAGCTGAAGAAATTGCAAATATTGAGTAGAAGACAATTTTAATATGATATTTTTTCTTAATTGAACTGACACGAGCAATTTTTTTGATATTTCAAAGATGTCCAACTCAGTATCTGAAGAGTGATCTAACTAATCCTTTGGACCGCAAGAATACCTGAAGATGACCCACTCCTAATATGATTGGTTGAATCAGATTTCAAACCTGCATTGGTCGTCTTTCAATGACTCAACTAAAACCGACACAACGACACCTACTACAATTTGAATGAACAAACCTGATGTCACCGTTGGTGCTAGATTGACGGGGACTGAAGTGATTAAATCGGATTTATAATAACTGATTAAGAGGATGGAATGCTTGTTGAATGTCGACACTCATTATTAACTGCTTAACATGGGCAGAGTGCAGTGTATTCAAAACATAGGTTATTAATAGTAAATGGAGTAACTAAACATCACAACTCTACACGTTATTTAGATATTTAAGTCCGGCTTGGAAGAACAGCTAGTACAAGAGCTTATATGATATCAAATTGAACGCTGAATTTCTTCGAGAATCTATCTTAGATTCTGACAAGGTGACACGCAACCTGAAAATTGATTAAAAACTACCCAGTCCTCAGGCGAGCATATATTTTAAAAATCCAGCGGTGTTTATAAGATTAAACCACCCTTTGATGTGTATAAATGTAGTTTGGTTTTAAGTTCTTAGATAGTGTTTTGTGTAGCCAAAAACTCTAGCAGGCTCTAAATGTTTAGAGCCTGGAAATTTAGCATACAGTATATTTCGGAGCATCTTTTACTTTAATATAATTGGGTTCATGTATAGATATTTTTTAGTGCATTGACAATTCCAACGAGTCCAAGATTATGGAACGGATTGTGGGGTCTATCCTAGATTATAACAGGGAAGTAGGTGTCGATTCAAAACTACATCCAATAGTCATAAATAGTTTGGCTACAAGATCTTTGAGCATGGGATACGGGAAAACATGAGTGAGACCTATTTTTTTAACTTTTGTAGTTATTGTAAAGAAATAAAGTTATTGGTCTTCCACCTAGTCATAGGATAAGGGCAATTAATGTGAAAGTGGTCTATTTTGTGTGTCATAGTTGTCATTTTTTCTGTCATAATTGTTAGTCGTGAAATTTTCACCATCCATAATGGTAGTTGTTATTTTTTGTGTCGGTAGTTGTTAAAGTCATAATATTCTCACCGTCCATAATATTAGATTGGTATTTTTTTGGATTTAACTATGTAAAAAATTTTATCAATGTTTGGATCATGCTTCACGAGCCATCATAGGATGAAATATCTAGAAACGAAAAAGCCTTGATGATAAAAAAGTTCTACATGATTAAATCTATTTGCCAAATTAGTTGTTGTTATAGAGAAGTCTAAGTTACCCACAACTAACATGAATGTGGCCTTTTTTCTAGTTTGGGTTTTGAGTAGCTATTGTATTGAAAGATAAATGCATTTTCCTTTAATTTAATTTAGATTAATTTAATAAATGATTAAATAATAAATAACTAGCAATCGCACCTTAGTGTGCAATGGGTGCACTGAAGAAGTTGGGAAGATCAATTAGGATAATTTTGGTCTATTTTTTGCATACATTTATGCAGTACATGAGGTCAATTGGTAGGTCATTTAGCAAATGATGTTTTTTGTGCAACAAAGGTCTCAATGGAGAAGTGATACCCTCAAATAAATTATGCATCCACTTACAAGTATCCAAACATGATTGAAATAAAACCTCTGAATTAGGAAGATAATTAGACTCCATT
Source organism: Sequoia sempervirens (assembly GCA_007258455.2). Classification (NCBI taxonomy): domain Eukaryota; kingdom Viridiplantae; phylum Streptophyta; class Pinopsida; order Cupressales; family Cupressaceae; genus Sequoia; species Sequoia sempervirens. Next base: position 88,323,160 of record VDFB02000363.1, read on the forward strand.
ACCAATATGCTCATGTTATGTTTGCAATAAGAAGAGAGGGAGGGAGAGAGGGAGAGGGAGAGGTAGGGATAGAAAGAGGGAGAGATAGAGAGGAAGATAGAGATAAGATGGAGATGGAGAAGGATAGGGATATGGAGAGAAGGAGAGGGAGAGATAAAGAGAGAGAGGAGAGATGGATAGATAGAGATGGAAGAGATAAATATATAGAGAGGGAGAGAGATGGATGGATAGAAAGAGGGAGACATGTCTAGAGATAAAGGGGGAGAGAGGAAAATAGAGGTAGAGATGAAGATAGAGTGAGAGAGGAAGAGGGAGATAAATAGTAAGAGAGATATAGGTAGAGGGAGATATAAATATAGAGAGAGATAAGGAGATAGAGAGGGAGAGATAGAGATAGAGAATACAAGATAGAGCGATATAGAGGAAGAGGGAGAGGGAGAGATAGAGAGATATAGATGGTGAGAAAGAGTGGTAAAGAGATATACATATAAGGAGATATAGAGAGGGGAGGAGAGGGAGAGAGAGACAAACAAAGACAAATAGAAAGAATTAGAGATAGGTAAATAGAGATGGAGAGAGGGAGAGAGATAGAGAAAGAGAAAGAAGTAGGGAGAGATACAAATATACGGGAAGAGAAAGATGTGTGTGTGTGTGTGTGTCAAGAGAAAGGGAGAGAGGAAGAAATAGAGAGACAAATAGGGGGATAGGGAGGGAGTGAGGGAGGAAGAGATGGGAAAAGATAGAGAGGGAGATAGAGAGAGAGGGAGGGAGAGAAAGGGAGAGACAGATAGGTAGAGGAGGAGAGATAAAGAAGAGGGGGAGAGAGGGAGAGAGATATGTTGAAGAGGAAGAGAGAGAAGAGGGGGAGAGAGGGGGAGAGATAGGTAGAAAAGGGAGAGAAAGAGGAGGGGGAGAGAGGGAGAGTAATATGTAGATAGGGAGAGAGAAGAATATGTGGGGGAGAGGGAGATATAGCTCAATATATATAGAGGGAGATAGAGAGACATAGAAAGGGGGTGATATAGAGAGATAGAGTGGGATAGTGAAAGATATAGAGAGATGGTGATAGAGGTAGAGAAAGATATGGATAGAAAGAGATATAGAGAGGAGTGAGTGGGAGATAAAGAGAAATAGAGATAGAGATATAGAGTAGGAGAGATGGAGTGAATGAGAGATAGGGGAGAGGGAGAGATAGCTCAATAGATAGAGAGGGGAAGAGGGAGTGACATAGATAGTGGGAGATATAGAGAGACAAAGAGCGATATGGAGAGATATATCAATCGCCCTCCCTATATCTCTATCTATTCATCTTTATCTCTCTACCTCTCTCTATCTCTTTGTCTCCCTCTCTATTTTTAGGTTTCTCATTATATCTCCTCTCTCTCTCCCTCTCTTTCTGTATATATATGTATATATATCTTTTCTTCCCTCTATTTATCTTTATGTGAATTTATCTCTATCTATGTCTCTCTCCTCTTCTCTCCTCTTTTTCTTTATCTATTTTTCTCTAACTCACTATCTCTATCTATTTCTTTGTCCCTCTTTATTCCTCTATATCTCTACCTATCTCTATATATCTCTCTATATATCTCTTTGTCTCCCTCTTTATCTCTCTATTTTTATTTCTCTTTCTCTCTCTATCTCTATCTTTATCTTTTTTTCTCTCACTTCTCTCTTTTATTCTCTCTAGACCTCTTTTTATCCCTTTATTTATATCTTCAAGTTCCTCTCTCTTTATCTATCTTTGTCTCTTTCTCCTCCTTTGTCTAATTTTTCTCCCTCTCTCTTGTTCTCTTTCTCTTTTTTCTCTCCACCTATCTATATGTTATATCTATCTCCCTCTCCCTTTTCTCTTCCTTTCTCCTTCTCTCTTTATCTCTATATGTATGTCTCCTTAAGTGTGCAATGGCTACATTAAAGAGGTATTAAAGGTGAATTATCACATCTTTAATCAAATTACATGCTACCTTTAGAATAACTCCCCAAGGACACATGTCATCCTTGGATTGTTGACATGAAACAAACAATAAAAATTTAGTTTCTCTTTTCTCTCTCTTTTCCATTGTATCTCTTTGTAGACATGTAAGAATGACGTAACACTTATCACACATCCTAAATGAAATTCTATCATCATCGGCATCATTATAACCTAATATCATTGCATCTCACATCAATTACATCAAAAACCCTAATTTCCTCTATTAATTGAATAATATTAAATTATTTTATTAATCACTTTTTCATCATTTTTAACTAATTAAATAAATTTCATTTATTTAATAAAGTCCTAATCTAACTTTTTTCCTCCTAATTAATTAAATAACATCAATTATCTAATTATTTCGCTAATTTACCTTATTCCCCTAAGTCAATTAAATTATTACCACTTAATATTTCAATTAAATCACTTTCCCCTAAACTTGAATAATTAAATAAATTATTCAAAACATCATCCAAAAAGGTCAATAAAATAAATATATCTTATTTGGAAACTACAGCATCTCCTTGATAGAGTTATGCTCCAGTTAAAATGGTTTGCTCAACTTATTCAATCTCACATTGCTATAGAGAAGTTAATTACATGGCAGATTTATTGGAAAATAAGGACATTGATGAACAAATTTCTTACAGGGAATTTGCTTTAAAGGATTTAACAAGTGCTTAGTGCAAGATTTGGCATGAAAGGTATTGTTTTAAGGCAAGCCTTGGAATGTGCAAGCTTACTATTCATATGGAGTCTTTTACTGGTGTTGGGCGCTTCATGATTAAAGGAAAATTCTATTGCCTCTTTTTCTAGACTTCTTTCTCATTTTGTAACTATCATCATGGATGTGTTGATGGTTATCAGGCTAGTTATTCTTATGGCTAACAAATTTGTGCAGCCTTATTTATTATTTGATTTGGATTTTTGTCGAATATTGGATAGTTATAGTCTAGAAAATGGTTCATTTCCAATTGTTGGTTTTATAACTAAATATGTTTTTCTTGCTAATGGTTGTTTTGGAGATCTTCTTATGGTATTCAGGTCTGGGATTACATGTGATAATCTTGTGGAGACAATTATGGGTTGCATGTGCCTTTATGATAAGCTTTCTCCAGAGGCTTTATCGACTGGTGTAAATTTGTTCTTGGCTCTTCACTTCCTATTTGATGCGGTTGCCCGGTCTCAATACAAGGTTGCTAGATCTCTTAAGAAGATTATGGAGGAGTTCTCACTTGAACACTTATTACCTATTTCATACTATGAGGCATCCTCCAGCACTAGTGATGCAACATTGGATTAACTTTCTCTGTTGTTGATTCATTATTGGTTGTAAAAACTTTCTGGGGGGTTTGTGGTTGGGTAGTTGCTTTTCTATATCTGATACTCTTCGATTTGGGCTTTTTGTTTTCAGCGAGGTGGTGGTTGGTTTCTATTGGGATCTAGTTTCTCATTTTTATTATGTATTGTCGTCTTGGGGCTACAACTGGAGGTTTTCTTCCTTGTTCTTTCTTGTCAATATGCCCCTTTTTGAACTAGGTTCTTTTGTAAATTTTTATTTCTATGAATAAAATTGTTTAGTGGCGATGCCACTTTTATTTAAAGAAAAAAAAACAAATATAAATTTGTTTGTAAAATTCAAACATGACTTGCACATTCAAACTCAAAGAGCTTAATTGATCAATTCAATTAATTAATTACCCTCACCCACTTTCATGATCGAGCAAATTATGACCACTGATTGCTCACTTTAATTAGCTGATTGATTCATCTATTTCCTAACTGATTCATCTGTTCTTCAATCCCACTGAAGGCTCAACCTAATTTCCTCAACTTCATTGATTAGGTAATATATTTCCTTTGATTGATCAATCAATATCCTTAATTCATTTGATCATAGAAGCTAACTAAGTAATTTAATTCTTCTCAACAGCATTCAACCATTGATCTTGATTCAACATTGTTGAATCTTGCACATTCATCTCAAAATGTAAAATCTATAGTTCAATCTTCTTCATCCTCAAAAAGGGATCAGAGAATTGACATCTTTTGTGCAACAAAGTAATGTTGAATTGCCATATTATTTCATGAGATCTTTTACACACATCTTTGATCAACATCGCACACATTGGAGCTTTTACAATGCATAAATGGAGGCTTCACATTGATACAACAACAACCCAACATCATTGTAAATACACTTCAACGTGCAAGATGGGCAATAATATGGTTTTTTAGAATTTTTTCGCTTGTTCTTTGTTTGTATTAACTTAGTTCATTGAATTCAATAATCTTGTATTGTTCATTTCATGAGTAATGGGTATGAATCTTAATCTTTGTTTTAGTTAAATCTTGTTTAATTTGTTTACATTGATTTCCTTATGCTTCTCGATTTCCCCCTTACACATTCTAGCACACCCAGTGGAACCTCAGTCCTTGACACTAACCTTTTTATGAGTTTTAATTGAGCAATTGCAGGTTCTGAAACACGGATGCATTTTCAAAAAATTCACTTGAAAAATGTTCATGCAAAAGCTACAGGAGTTTTGCACAATCGCTCTCTCATTTCTACCATTTTTTTATTTTTCTAATCATGTTTTCTTTAGAAACAAGGCTGCTTTGATTTTTCTAATTGCTTTCATTTCAGAAATAGGACCATCTTTGACTTTTCTAACCACAATTGCACATGACAAGGCCACTTTTGACATTTAGGGCCACTTTTGATAATGAGGACCACATTTTCTAAAAATAACAAGGTTGCTTTTGATTAAAATTTATGTTTCTGCTCTATGTATTTTTTATTCAAAATTTTTAAAGTAATTTTTTGAATTCTAATGCTAACAAGTGGCTATTTTTGATGTTTTGTGTTTGTTGACTTTGTTTGTGCAACTCTTGCAGGGATATGGTACACTTTACATGTATCAAGAACAACTAACATTTTTATTTCAAAGAAGGTGAATGGTCCAAGTCAAACTTTTCAAAAGCTTTCTAGTTTAGGAAAAAAAATTGATTTGGTGCTATAAAATGAACCCCACAACTTGCACACTTTTGATTTGGTGCTTTAGAAAGAAATTTTCAAAAGCTTTCTAGTTTAGGGAAAAAAAATTATTTGGTGCTTAACAAATGAATCACACAACTTGCATGCTTTTGATTTGGTGTTCTAAAAATTAATTTTCTAAAGCTTTCATAAATTAGAACACTTCATTTTTGGTGCTTATGAAATGGAATGCTTTATTTTGGACCAAACGCTTTCATTTATGTTGATGAGCGTACGATCTTTCTTTTTGTTGACCACATTAAGGAAAGGTTATTAGAAACAATCAAGTTGGTGCTTAAAACTAGACAAATACATTCTGACATGCATACTGCTATCTATTTTCTCAAGAAATCCAAAACATTTCAAAATTGGTGCACATAAAAATTAAAAAAAAAAAAATTGCAATCTTGTTTACACTTCATTTTTTCGGATAGCACTACTTGAGGGGCTTAAAAGGAATATTGCAATGGATTGTATGTTGTTTCTTTTGTGTTTGGAAAACTAAGTGTCTATCAGCACCCCTCACATATTTTGGTGATCTTGGGTGACGAAAATAATTTTGCATTTTTTACTTGTTTCATTTCAAGAATCACCTTTAGAGGGTCTTCCTTTGAGAGACATCTCGTGCTGAAGAACTCAAAGGTGATTCAAAGTGGTTTTTTCCTCATCCTGCTAAATAAATGGTCAAGTATAAACACCAAATGACTTAATCAACGATAAGTTGGATGACAGTTCCATTCAAGAAATGGGAGGTACCATTAGAGCCTCAAGTAAGTTGGTTAAATCCTTAAGTGGCTTGTTGGACGATTAGCCAAGTGTTGATCCCTTGAGCAGTGACTAAGAACCAATGTATTAGAGGCCACCCTTTTAGCCAAAAACATTCTTTGAAAGTGGTGCATCAGAATTTACTTTTGAGAAGTTACTTACCTTGTCTGATTTAAGGTTAAGATGAAAAAACTCTCCATAAGTTGCATGTAAAATCATCCCTTTAGGGCATAAGGTAAGCCCACCTAAAAGAATGTGCCTATCTCTAGGTTGTAAATTTTTCTTCACAAACATTCTAAAATTCTCAGTTACTTTGGACATCAAACACTTTGCTTGATTTAAAATGAACACATCAAAACAAATATTGAACATGGTTATCAAATTTCAAACCCTTTGGACTTAGTGTGAATACCTTTGAAAAGAGCCCTATATTTTCATTCCTTAAAAGATATCTCAAAAAAATCTCTCTAAAGGTTTCCAAATATTTAGGCTTACATTTCAAGTCACATTAAGGACAAAGTCAATGATGGGAACTATGGCTTTAGCAATTTGACTTTCACAAACTTTGATCTTTTTTGGAAAGAAACTTGCTTAAGCTATAGACATTTAAGGTTAAATATTTTTTATTGTTGTGTTGTATTATCACTTTCCAAAATTCTCAAAATTAGATCAAAACAAGACATCTATTAGAAATCTGAAATAGATTGAATAACCCAAGAACTTTATAAGAGAAAATCAAAGCTACATAAACTGGAAAAGCATAAAGAATGCACACCAGAACTCTAAGAGATTCAATATGACAAAATTGCATTAATATCTTCCAAGTTGAAAAGATACAATACAAATATGCATGAATGGATGCAAATACAAGCTAGGTAGTGAGTTTATATAGAACTTAGGAGAGGAGGTAGGTGGAAAATTCAACCAATAAGAATTAACCACAAAAAGTGGAGATAGACCACCGAAAGTGGAGGTTCCCATGAAAGGTGGAAAGTGGTTCCACCCTATAAGGGAACACCTCATCACTTATCTCCTAGTTATTAAATAATAAATTCACTTTATTATCCTAAGAAAGTTTAATTAAAAGTGTAGGAAAAACCTAGGACTGAGGGAAAATAAATTAACCCACTAGGAAAATAAAAACATACACCAACACCTCCCCTCAAGCACAACTTAGGAGGATGCATAAGATGATGGGTCTCAGAAAATGAAGCCATGTTAGGTACTCATGTACATATAAAATTCCCCCCAAAGAAGAAGAAGTCCCATCCCACAAAAAGGAAGTACTCTCCCCATAATAGAGAGAGAAATGAAGTGGAAGGACAAGGAAGTCCCCCTAAAGAGATCCAATGGTAGATGCTCAAAACTAGATGTAGAATATGGTCCACGATCATCAAACAATGTTCCTCCCCTTAGGAACAAACAAAACTAAAGGTGTATGCAAGCTATTTCCCCACTCCTTAAAGGAATATGTAGGAAGAAAACTCAAGTTGTATGGGGTCTCTAAATTTGGCTCAAGTGTCTCCATGTCGATGTTGAAGGATCCCACAATCAAATTGGGTATTCTAGGCCACACTGCTAAAAATGAAAACTTAAAATCTCCTAGAGACTAATGTACAACACCATCCAAAGGCTCAAGTATTTCCTCTAAAGATGTATCCTCCAAATGTTTATCCAAAGTATCCACGCACACATCAAATTGTGATGAATGACCATGTAGAGAATGAACAAGAGGTTCAAGGTGTTCCCTCACAAAAATTGAAGAGGAATCAACTTCATCAAAGAGAAGATTAATATCATCAACAGTGTCTCCCAAATCTACAATATGTGTCTCCATAAACAAGTCTGAAATACATGTCAAGAGATCATCCCAAGTTGAATCTGAAAGACAATGAATGACCTACTACAAAGAATCACTGGAAACTTTTGAAGAAGCAACACTAGAATCTGAAGTAGCAACAATAGATGGAGGAGATGGAATACAAGGTTCAAGAACTAGATCACTTTGAGAATACCCAAGTTCAAATAACCAAAATTCTCCTCAAAATAAAAATACACACTAGAAGTGTGATCATCATCCAAAGGATCAAAGCCATCATTAGGAAAAAAATATGAAAAGGAATACAACCGAGATGCATGATCAACCACCCTAGTAGCAATTATCTCTCTGCTCTTCAAATCTCTAATAAGAACTGAATCAGGAGTAAATTTTGTAGTCTTTCCTTCTCCACTATGAGTAACTTGATAGATGGAAAGAAGATTATTAGACAAATGAGGTATGCACAATACATCATTGAAAGTACCATCCCCTATATCAATAGATCCCTTCCCAATTACATTCATATATGTATTGTTACCCATCAAAATAGGTGGCATAACACAAGGCTCAAAAGAAGAGAACATGGATAGTGAAGAAGTCATATGATGAGAAGCTCCTGAATCTAGAAGCCATCTTCCTAATCCAATACTCATAGAAGCACAAAGAACTTTTCCTTTATGTTTTTTTGATGTAGAAGCATAAATAGCATGGCCTTTTTCCTTTTCATTTGTAGATTATTGGTTTAATGAAGATGGATATTCAATTACCTCTTTATTACTCTTCTCAAGAAAATGTGTGAGGTGATCAATCTGTTTCTTCATACATTTGTGTTCATCATGACCAAGTTTCTTGCAATAAGCACATTTTACCTTCTCCTTCTTAGATTTTCCTTGATTTGAAGAAAGTTTAGTATCTACATTAGAAGTAGATGAAGATATATCTGAAGCACTCTCTCCTTGATTCTTTTGTTTCTTACTTTTCTTGTCATTATCTTTCTGATCTTTAATGCCTTGACGTGCAACCAAAGCATGAGACTTAGAAGATTTGATAGTGCCCATTTGAACCAACTTGTCTTGTTCTTTTGTGAGTTCATTAGCAAACACGTCAAGAGAAGGCATTGTGTAGGAAGCTCCTAAGGAACTTTTAGTGGCATAGAATATATAAACAAATATTGAATAATCTAGACCAAGTTTAGAGAGAATACTTAAGATCAATTGTTTATCATCTTTATCAATACCACACTATTTCAAATGCCATCTTATGGCCTTTCACTTGGTGAAGAAGTCTTGTATTGTATCAAAACTTGAAGGACTTAAACCTATTAGCTCGTTCTCCAATTGATGACCTCTTAATTTATCTTGTGTACCAAAGAATTTTTCCAATGTTGTCCAAACTTCATTTGGTGTAGACAAAGATTAAATATGAAAGAGCAAATTTGGAGATACAAACATACATAAGGTTCCAAATGCTTCATCACACTTACTAAACCATTTTATCTTTTTTGTGTCAATTGTTGGTTCAACTTCTAATCCCATTGTTACCCTATATGTAATCCATACTTTTTCAAGTAGAGGGACATTTTAATTTTACAATAAAAATAGTTGTAGAGTGTTAATATAGGAACTGTTGATTGATCCATTTTAGGCAAACAAGAATATTGTTTGTGAGTGCACAAAAAGAGAAAGAAGGCTACAAAAGAGACACCAAGAGACACTCCCACTTTCTAATAGTCTCAGAAATTACCCCCCCAAGATATTACAATGTTGGTACTTTATGATTAGTTCATTTACAAAGCTTTTTCCAATATACAATGCTCAATAGGCCCACAATGACCAAAATTATAAATTCTGATAGAAAATGAATCTGAGATAAAATATAGAAAAATTAGCTCTATATTTGTGTATCTCTCTTCAATACCTTTCCAATTCCTATTTGTTTCCAAAATTCAAAGCACAGAGGCAGAAGTTATGGCTTGTTGAAGAAAAATGAAATAGCAACTTCAACCTACAATATCTAACAAAAAATGGAAAATTTTATTTTCAAAACATTTTTAGATGGAAAGTGCTCGTCTCTAGCTTTCCAACAATATGTCATTTGTAGAAAATAGACACAGTGGCAAAAAGTTATGAATTTTTTAAGTAACGGGCTAAATTTTTCCTACAATGATGACCCCCTGACAAAAGAAAAAAAAATCAAAAATAAAATTCATCTAAAATAGACAAATTTTATATGATAATAGGGGTTTTTGGGCCTTCTAAACGCAATAGTAATGTCCATTTGGCCCAAAAATTCTCCAATAAAAAGTTTTTCATAGATCTCAGCTTCAAACCCTCGCCTACAACTATGTCAAATGATCTCCAATTTGGATGAAACAAAATCCAAATATGACTTGATCGAGCCTTCTGGATGCATTGGAATAGTTAAAAATGCTGCTAGTATAACCATAAATGCTACTATCACCCAGATCTCACAAAAAACATATGCAAAATAAAGAGGTAATTAAATCTTTTCAAATCCTTTCTATTCTCCAGATTGTTCAAAAATGCAAGAGAAGAGTATGTACATGAATTTATAAGATTTTTACAAGAAACTCAATCTCTCAATCAAGAATATAAGAACTTAGATTTCTCAAAACAAAAGCTTTGATACCATGTTAGAAATTTGAAATAGATTGAATAACCCAAGAACTTTATAAGAGAAAATCAAAGCTACATAAACTAGAAAAGCATAAAGAATGCACACCAAAACTTTGAGAGATTATGCAACATCAATATGACAAAATTGCATTAAGAGCTTCCAAGCTGAAAAGAAACAATGCAAATATGCATGAATGGATGCAAATACAAACTATACCTAGTGAGTTTATATAGAACTTAGGAGAGGAGGTAGGTGGAAAATCCAACCAATAGGAATTAACCACCAAAAGTGGAAAGTCGTTCCACCCTTCAAGGAAGGGAACACCTCATCACTTATATCCTTGTTATTAAATAATAAACTCACTTTATTATCCTAAGAAAGCTTAATTAAGTGTAGGAAAAACATAGGACTAAGGGAAAATAAATTAACCCACTAGGAAAATAAAAACCTACACCAACAACATCAAATCTATAAATCTATCTAAACTACTACCAACACAAGAAACTAGAAAAAAATCTAAAATAGAAGCTACTATTGCTCCTGTTTCTACTGCTATTGACTTAAAACTAGCCACAATTGACCAAAAACCTACCGCTATTGCTCTCCAATTTTTGACAATGACTGTCAAAAACTTGCCGCTATTGAAAATCAAAACACAGTTGATCCTATAATTACCGCAATTGATCTTATTATTAAGACACTTGACCTATTGTTTAAACTATAGTCGGCCTAAAATCTAGCCGCTTTTGCTCAAAACCACAACTTTTTCTTGCACTGTTTACCACATAGAAAACTTAAAATAGAAGTTGCTTTTGAGAAATCTTACCACAATTGTCCTCAAGACTTGGCCGCTATTGGTATAAATGTTAGGGTTAGAGATGGCAGATCTAACAATTAAATGCAGATTTAATTAACAAAACAGAGAAACTAAAACATGCATAGAATAAATCATAACACAGAATTTAACATGGTTCACCCAATCTGGGCTACATCCACCAAACCGCAGGCATCCAATACTTTTATTATCCAATGAAAAACCTCTTACAATCTTGCGAATAATCGCATTTTTCATCATACAGTAATACCCATCCGAGCCCCTTTTTACCAAGCTTAGAAGCTTCCAGATTTTTGGGTTCTACAAAAATGGATTTTTTCTTTTTCCATTGATTTTTCCCTCTTTTGGTGATCACGCGAAAAAGTAGGAAGAAAATTTTTCTCAAGCGCTGCCACCCCCGAACCCCTGCCCGAGGCCTAGCCCGGCCCTAGACCCCGGCAAGGACAGGGGGCTGGGGTGTACAGTATAGCATGATCAGTCGCCACATACCAACAATCTCCCACTTTTTACTACATTCCAATGCTCAACTCTGAGATGACTCAAATACCTGCTAACAACTCCTACAGCATGTGCAATATCCGGTCTAGTGCATACCATGGCATACATTAAACTACCTACAACTGAAGCATATGGTACCTTGGACATTTTTTCTTCCTCCTCATGTGTCTTTGGAGACATATCCTTAGTCAATTTAACATGACTAGGCAAAGGTGTGCTGACAACTTTTGCATTCTCCATATGAAATCTCTGCAACACCTTTTCAACATAATTAGCCTGAGATAAGAACAATTTTCTATTTTTCCTATCTCTACAAATTTTCATATCAAGGATTTGTTTTGCTGCCCCAAAATCCTTCATAGCAAAAGATTTTGCTAACTGTTGTTTTAGCTCACTTATGTGATCCATGTTAGACCCAGCTACTTGTAAGCATGTCATCAACATATAAACACAAAATAATATAGTTGTCATTATCCAACCTCTTAAAATAAACACAATGGTTAGAATTACACCTGTTGTAGCCTTGCTCAGCCATAAAATGTCAAATTTCAAATACCATTGCCGAGGTGCTTGCTTCAAGCCATATAAACTTTTCTTCAATCTGCACACTAGTTTCTCCTTACCTTTGACCTCAAATGCTTGTGGCTGATCCATGTATATTTCCTCTTCCAAATCACCATGGAGAAAAGCTATTTTAACATCAAGTTGTTCTAAATGCAAATCTTCAGCAGCCACAATACTTAAAACAATACAAATAGAAGTCATTTTAACAACAGGAGAAAAAATCTCATCAAAATCAATACCCTTTTTCTGTGCAAATCCCTTTACAACTAATCGGCTTTAAATCTTTTCTTACCTCCATCCTCCTCTTTCAACCTATAAATCCATTTGTTTGGTAAAGCCTTTTTACCTCAGCAACTTGCATAAATCCCAAGTCTGATTTTCTAGCAAAGGAGTCCATTTCTTCTTTCATTCCATGCTCCTATTGAACCTTGGTATCCACCTGCATAGCTTCATCATAATATTCTAGTTCACCAGATCAGTTAACAAAATAGTATACAAAGAGGGAGAGAATCTTTCTAGAGGTCTACTTAACCTTGAAGATCGTCTAACAGGAGTTTGTGGTATTTGTTGCTGCTGTTGTTGCCCAGTATGAGGAACCACTAAAACATCATTGTTGGGAATATCATCCAACACTACATAATCATTTTCTTTCTTCTCATGCTGTAGCAACAGATCTTTGTACAACACTTTTCATTGAATATGACATCCCCGCTTCTCACAATTTTCTGATTTTCAAAATCCCAAAGCCTATAACCAAATTCATCAATGCCATATCCAACAAATACACATTTCTTTGATTTTGCATCAAGCTTGGTTCTATTTTCAGAATCTACATGTGCAAATGCTTCACAACCGAAGGTTTTGAGAAAAGAATAACTCACCTTCTTACCTTTTCCATGCTTCCTCTCGAATACCACAACCCAGGATTAGAAGGACCTCTATTGATTAAATAAAAGAAGTGTTTTAACGCCTCTACCCACATTTTTAAAGGCAACCCAAAGATGCAATCTCATAGTTTCGTGCACACTCCATTATTGTCCTATTCATGCAACCACTCCATTTTCCTGTGGAGTCCTTTGGAACCATTTTCTGGTACCATTAGAGGAACATAACCTTCAAACTCTTTTACTGCAATACTCACCACCACATCGATTCCACATTTTAACCTTTTTCCGCCTCCATTCTCAACCAAGCTTCTCCATTTTTAAAAGTTTCAAATACTTCAGATTACCTAAGGAATAAATTCATACCTTTCTAGTTGCATCATCAATGAATGTAACATAATATAGAGAGCCACCGAGAGAAGATCTGAGCCGGGGCCCCATACATCCCAGATGCTCAAGCTCCACTTTCTCATCTTTCTTTTGCTTCCCATCCTTGAGAAAACTTACTCTTTTGTTTTCCATACACACAACTTTCACAGAAATACATATTAACACATTTTAGACTTGGTAAAACATTATTTGAATGAAGTACTTTCATACCTTTTGCACTCATATGCCCAAGTCTATTATGCCACAGTGCTAATTCGTGAGTCCACAACAACTCCGTATGATCTTCTACTGTTGAACTCAGAAAGCAACTATTCCTAAACATTGACCTTTTTCTCAGAATAAATAATAAAGTAGAAGGAATAGTATGACTTGTACAAAGATATAAGGTGCCTACTTTCACACCTTTTGCTACCACTAAGGCACCTTTTGTGACCTTCCAATTTTTATCACTAAATGTAACAACACAACCTTCATCATCTAGTTGCCCCGCTGAAATTAAATTTTTGCTTAACTTTGGAACATGCCTTACCTCATGTAGTAGCCAATGATTCCCATTCTGCAACTTAATCTTGATTCTTCCCTTTCCAACAATCTGACAGGGTTCGTTATCTCCTAAATAAACCAGCCCAAAATCCCCTTGGACATAATCAAGAAAATAACTTCTATGGGGGTAGCATGAAATGAAGCCCCTGAATCTAACACCCAAGAATCATCAGCATTATCAAGGGAAAGAATCAAAGCATCCTCATCAGATTTATTACTTACCACATTTTCCTCTTTACTTCCTTCCTTTTTGTCTCCTTTATTTTTCCGAGACAGCAATCTTTCTTTAGATGACCCGCTTACCACAGCACCAGCAATCCCTCTTGTCTCTAGATTGAGACCTTTTGTCCTTTTGATTTTCCTCGACTTCCCATGATTTCCATAATTTTCCTCTCTCCTTTGTTCTGCCCCTGCTTTCTGCATTCAAAACACTGCCTGATGTGGATGTTCCACCTGAGCTTTTCCTACGAATTTCCTCGCTCAAAATAACACCAACAACATCATCAAACTTCAATGTATTGAACCAGAAACAGAATTGCTAACAGCCATTACCAAGCTATTCCAGCTTTCAGGCAAAGAACACAGAATCAAAAGAGCCCTAACTTCTTCATCAAAGTTTACTTTTATAGAAGTTAATTGACTGGTGACCTTATTAAACTCATTTAAATGATTAGTAATTGACCCACCTTCTACCATTTTCATATTAAATAAACGCTTCATAAGAAATACCTTATTCGAAGCGGAAGGCTTTTCATATAACTTTTCAGGGTTTCCATCAACTCTTGAGTTGTCTTTGCTTTTGTAATATTGAATGCCACTATTTTTGCTAGGCACAAATGAATACTTCCAAGAGCCTTTCTATCCAAGATCTCCCAGTCCTCATCTGACATTGTTGCAGGTTTCTTGGTTTTCCCTTCCAATGGCCACCATAAATCCTTCCGATAGAGATAGTCCTCCATCTGCATCTTCCATAACTGATAGTTCTGCCCATTAAACTTCTCAACCTTCTTACCCTATCTGCCATTGCTCCCACCACTCAATGCATGAGATGAGAAACACAAACCCTCTGATACCACTTGTTAGGGTTAGAGATGGCAGATTACAATTAATGCAGATTTAATTAACAAAACAGAGAAACTAAAACATTCACAGAATAAATCATAACACAGAATTTAACGTGGTTCACCCAATCTGGGCTACATCCACCAAACCGCAGCCATCCAATACTTTTATTATCTAGTGAAAAACCTATTACAATCTTGCTAATAATCGTGTTTTTCATCATACAAGAATACCCATCCGAACCCCCTTTTTACCAAGCTTAGAAGCTTCCAGATTTTTGGGTTCTACAAAAACGGATTTTTCTTTTTCCATTGATTTTTCTCGGGGGCTGCCGCCCCTGAACCCCCGCCCGGGGCCCGGCCCGGCCCCGGACCCCGGCAAGGATAGGGGGCCGGGGTGTATAGTATACCATGGGCTATACAGTATAGCATGATTAGTCGCCACATACCAACAATAAATCTAGCCGCTTTTGACATAAATTACCACTACTATTCTAATATTACCACTACTATTCTAATATTACCACTTTTACCTTGCTTTCTAGTGAAAATCAGAAAACTAATTTTAAACTAGTTAAATCTTGTAAGAACGAAAATATTTAGACTCCAAAACATGTCATATCTACATCAATCCATATCCATTTACACAATCAAACACTCCAATCTAGTTTTAGGATTCAAAATCAAAACACAACTTTGGATTATTCATTCACTCAAAATTGTAAGATATCAACATTTTCTTGAACCTCAAGGCTTGTTCAAGTAGATTCTTCAAAACATATCCTCTAGAAAATTAAAGTGAAATATCAGCCCAGGTTTTCAACATTTTGAGTTCCAAAAATAGCATCAATTCCAATACACCAAAAACATCACTCAAACATTAGGGTCTTGAGTATCACGAAAACCATATCAAAACACCAACACCTTCAACATTCACTTTGTGACCATTTGGCATCCAATTTCTCTATTTCAACAACTAAATCTTACGACACCTATCATACAACTATGTCTCATGCAAATTGAAGATGAACAATTAGACATTATTAGTAGTTTGAGAAGTTTCATATTTGAGAAAAAAGGGAACACCAACTCAGTGGAGAAACACAACTAATATCCTAGACGAAGAGGAACAAAAAGAAAATCTTGCAGCTAGAAGGCCCATATTACCACCTCATGTGTGGCAATAGATACCATCCTTTTAAAACAAAAAATCCCAAAACACTCAAAAAATAGAAATACCAAAAACAAAGCACTAGTTCATTCCATAAGTTGAAATCACCAACTTTCACAAAGTCTTGGCACTTGTTTATGACAACCATAAGATACCAACATACAAAAAATATGGAAGCCAACAAAATTAGCTCTAGTATGCCCCCAATAAACACCACAAATGATAGAAGTGACCCATGGATTTATAGACCAAGAAACCTTATAACTCCTTGAAAGGAACCAAACCAACTGCCAAGTGAGGAGGAAGTAATCCATAAACAATAAGAAATGATGGAAAGGTCAAACCAAAATCCCAAGGACATGGTCATAGAAGAAGTGGATAGTGAGGAAGAATTCTTTCAACACTCCAACAATCCCAAGGTACTTAAACTAATGGACAAACTGCTAAGAAAGGATCCAAATTCCTACTTCAAATTAGCACAAAGTGGTACAAAATTACCTATAGAATTTAATATGGAAGGTGTTGAGGATCCTAACCTCATTCCCTTAGGGGATAAATTAGTTTTGAGAAAAATATCTAAACCAGTGGAGATTCCAAACATGCCACCAATCTTCTCACAAAGAAATGATCAACCTAAACAACAACCAATGGACAACCTTTTGTTTAGGAAACCATCCCAAATCAAGCAAGCAGCAATGGCCCAACAATATCAAAGAGTTCCAACTCAATACATGCCACAAAACAACAATATGCAAAACACGAGAAACTTTCCAACAATGGAACAACAAAGTAACATCCCACCACAAGGAAAATACATACCACATAATGCATCATATATTGATCCTTCAACCAAATGTATACCAAATCAACAAGATGTACCACCAATGCACTATTAGAGTAACCTTCAAAATATTTTTTCCCAACAACAAGGTGTACCACCAATGCACTACTAGGGTACCATTCAATACAATTCGTCCCAACAACAAGGTGTACCACCAATGCACTACCAAGGCACCCTCCAAAACAATTCATTCCAACAACAAGGTGTACCACCAATGCACTACCAGGGTACCTTTCAACAAAAAAATTCATCCCAACAACAAGGTGTACCTAATAAATGAGGATCTACATGATGCTTATTTATTGTACCTAATAATGAATCTCCAAGCTTTGATAAACTCCCTTATAAGTTATATTAAGATCTTTCGGATATTGTAGGTGATGATTTTCATAAAGTTTATTTGGAATAATTCTATTTTAATTCTTTAGAGAGCTTAATTAATAAGGATACACATACCATTGACAACTTAAAGGATACATACAAACAACATCCCATCACATTGTTGAATATCTCTTGGAAAATTATTATGAAATCTTGTCTCTTAAAGCCATGTAATCTTCATCTTCTAATTTTTTACCCTAAGAAAATTGGTTTCATTGAGTCAAGGTACATCCTTAACAATAGTATGGTGTCTAGGAGGGGATGAAATGTCTAGAAATCTTAGGAATCTATCACACCCTAATTTTTATGGTCTAGTGAGGATTATTACAATGTTATTTCTATTAATCAACAATCCATCTAGTGGCCACTAGTTCCTTCATGCCAAGTCTAGGTAAATCCCATTGGATTTGAGATTTGAAATTTTATAACAAAGGATTCTAAATGTTGCTAGATATTTTCAACAAAGTCACCAAAAATTTTCTATCTTGGTATGAGGCCAAGTTGAAATTTGAGCTCTCCAACTAGGATCATGGGAAATAATAGATAGTTATTGATGGCATTCCTCCTCACATGGTTCAAAAAACTAATGTTATAATTTTTCAAGACCTAGAAGAATAATTGGCAATTTTTATCTTGATACTCCTATAGAAACCTAAAATTAACACATCATCGATTATTGATTTACTTGAACATTTGGGCTCAGCTCTAATTAATTGAATAAATTCATATTTATCTAATTAATTAGCCAATTTGTGTACCCTTATTGATTAAACAGTATTTTTTATTATTCAATTAATAAAGTTACTAATCATCAATATTAAATATGTGCACAATGGTGCCACGCAGTGCCTATGCAACCTTTTGAAATATTGTCTTCCTTTTCAACTCAAAGCAAGACATGTGGTCACCTCGCAATATTTTCCATAGGAAATTCTCTCAATTTTTGAAGAATTCTCGCCAACGTGCTACGTCATCCATCTTTTGTTAGGTGGGTTTTCTTCACTATCGGCAACAATACCTTCATAGACATTTTAGAGTGGCAAAGAGTTTTTTTCTTTCGTAGCTTTGGGGGTCAACTTCCTTTTTGACATTGCCATTACTACCTATAGCAAATCAGATCAAATTTAATCCAACATTTATAACTTGCATATTCCTTTTGATAGGGAGATCCACATGAAGCTCTCATGGAATCCAATTCATCTAGTTGTTGCACCCATCACCATTATTGAAGCAACTCAATTTTTATTGTCATGATCAGATCTAATTTTTTGTCAAATTTTGTTGGTCATCTTATGATGATGCATGTTAGGGTATTATCTTTGGTGATGGAGAGTTCTCAATTCTTGTACACTTCCCTTGTCCTATAAAAGGTAATTTCTAATAGCCTCTCAAAGAGAATGATTAGTGTTAGAGATCAGTAGTAGTAGTACTAGGATAGGGTGTAAAATATTTCTTATAGAGCTCTAATTGCTCTTTTGTATCAATTCCAAGATAGCTATTTAAATTTTTTATCCGACCTTAGCATTATTGTTACTCTAAAAAATCAAGCAATAGAGAAAAAAATTGTATTAGATTGTGCACATGTGGCCTTTAGTTTACATTTTATTCTCTATTTCATATATGTTGAATGATTTGTGTCTCTTTATTTCTACATACAGTCCTAATAATTGATTCTCAATTAATAGCTTTTATGTTCTTGTAACTTAAACTCTTGTGAATTGAACCATGTTATGGTATTCTTTCATTTTCCTGTTGAAGTTATGTTGGGTTTCATAACATGTTGTCGGGAAAAATAGTTTTGTAAGGATCTGAAACACCTTGTTCAATCTCAAGTTCCCTATTTCTATTGAACTTTAATGGGTGCTTCCCATGGGAGATTTGAATAACTATTGTGTGCATGTATATGCCTTAGTTGCTCATTCTCCTCCCAACAATGAAGGGTATGTGGCATTTTGTGTTCACTTTATTAGAAGTAGGAACTTGTTAGGATTTTGAAATGTTATAAAAGCTTTGGTGCATCACCATGTAATTAGGTTTTATTTCTGCATTTCCTTCTCCCTTTCCCCAAACACAAAGGAAGAGTCAGCTTCTTTAAAAATCTCAAAGGTTATTCAATGAAGCGTAAGTAGGTGCCCCATTCATTGAATTTCCCATAAGGTTGTTTGGAGAAGTGCAAGCTTTCATGATCAATAGGTTCCAAGGAAGCCTAGACAAAAAATGGAAAAGGTGTGACACATGAGTAAATTAAGGAGGATGCAAAAGATGTTATCACACTTCTTAGTAGGGTATATAGGCACTCTTGTGCTAAAGATTTCAACCCTTGGATGTGCTACTACATCTTGAATATTGTGGAAGGCAAGAAGATTGACTATGGAACTATCCTGAATGATATTTTACATGATCAACTACTTAATTTATTGTAGAATACCATGTTCCATATGACATCATATTTGGTGCACTTTTTGGCCTACTAAGCTAGTTTTTCAAGATTGAGAAGAGATGGCTCCCTCAAGTTGGGAGAAAAAAAATTCATAAGAACTATCCCCAATTGAGGTTGAAGGAGATTCAAAAACATTATTGTATTGTTTTTTTAATTTATAAGAGAAATTTTATTGATTAGAATTTAAAAAATTACATAAATGCCCAGCCATGGCTAGCATGCTACAATAAATCATAAGGGTACAATGCAAATCTACTCATTCTAAGTTGCATTCTACCCACAAGATTTGGTGTGAGATCATAATTTCATTTTAATCCTATTCATCTGTCTTGATAATTTTATTTTTATTGTTTTATACTTCTTTCCAACCTTCCCCATCCTCCTTCTTCTGCATTTTTATGGGGTCCATGATTTGCAATGCAGCCTGCAGAGTGCTCCCACCACTTGGTTTAGATTTTCTCTTGGTGTAGAGGTTGTCTTTGAGTTGAACTTGCAACTATACAAGGTTTCATATCTTGATGTGCCTCATCTTTCCCTACCTTAACCACTGGGGAGGAATTGATCTTTTGTGAAGGTTCAGCCTTCCCCTCCTTCACCTTTGATGGGGCTTTGATTGTGTAATGATGAGGCATAGCATCATCCCACCAAAACTAATGATCAAAAATTTTAATGATTCTAGGGCAATAATTGGCCATATGACATGTTTCAAAACAATTCCTACATTAGAAGGGTAAACCTTTGTAGTATAGGAGTTGCATCCAATTGTGATCAACAAAATTAAATTTGATGTTAGCAAGAATAATTCTTGTGACATCCATTTCTACAAGGATGTAGGAAAAATTTGTGTGGGTGAAATTAGTTGTGTCTGAATCCACTACAAGGAATTTACCCAAAGATTCCCCAATCGCTTGGAAGCAATCTATAAACTAGAATTGGAATGGAAGATCCAAAAGGTGAATCCATACATGTTTAATAGAGAATGAAGTAGTAGTAGGGTTAAAATCTACAAACCATAGTTTAAGGAGTATGCTTTTTCCCCAACACCATTTCTCTTGAAAAATGGCATCCATGTCCTAAATGCAATCAAATACCACAATAAAGAATTCTTGAGCACAAGGGTAGACTTATATGTTACCTTTGAGCATGGGTCACCAAGCCAATGAGATCCAATCATGTAAATATGATAATTTTGACCAAAGGCGATTGAATTGACCAATCAACACATTGGAGGAAAAGTACTTTTCACCAAAATTGACCTCCTTTTTGAGTTTCTCTGAAAATACAAGAACAAGAGAGGAGGGTGACTTTTCGATGAAGGATTTTGTGAAGTTCTTGGAGATCCCATTCTCTTTAGAGATTGAACTATCCTTCAATGGTTGAGCATCCCTGGCCATTGATTTGAACTTTCCTTGTTTTGAACCAGTAGGCATATCTTAAACAAATAAGCTATACCCAAGCATTGAGTTAGTTGAACCCTGAGATGTAATAGTAGGTTGAAGAGATATTGATTCACCCATGGATTTTTTTGTGCTTTAAAAATTTGAAACCCTGGCTGAACTAGGGCACACCATTGAAGACATTGAGAAAATGACATCCATCACAAGCATCAAAACCCCCTCATGGGCATGAAGAAAGGTTGTGATAGGATCCTTTTCACCTGCAGTCAAAGAGAAGACCAGTATTGAGGGTATGGTAGAGGCAATAGTTGTGGGAACACTAAGGGAGCAAGCATTATTAAGCTTGCTAAGATCTGTATGTTGCTTTCCCATAGGCTGTGGTCAAGGGTTTTCTTTACCATCAGAGGGAAAATCAGAGAGGGTGTACTCCCTACCTTCTCTAAGCTCATTCATAATGAAGTCTAACCTAGTGCCAGTGGCCATGGTGTTTGCGCCCAACTCCAAACAATCAAGACCCTATCTATGAACATCCTTGACAATAGAGTGCAGAGAGTCTGAAGAAGTGCGAAAAATTTTAGAGCTCAAGGGTGAATTGATAACATTATTGTATTGTTAAGGATGCCTTCATTTTTGCAATAATAAGAGGTCTAAAAAATTATTTTACAAAAATATTATTTATGGAAGCAACTAATGAGTTAACAAACTAGGGAAATAGGTATATGTAGTTCAAAACATTTTTACATGTCATATTTTCTCACTTCCACAAGGCACCCTATAATTTCCCTAGATATCCAAGTGATAGGTTGATTTTATTGGAACATTGTAGGCAAGTCGTAGAGATTCAAAATATTATGGCTAGTAAGCATAAATCTAGATATACATTCCCCATGAAGGTGGGAGTATAAACTTGAAAAAATATGCAAAATCCTAAGACAACGAAGGTTGAGATGGCCCCATCAACCATGGACATGCATAATGAAATCAAGACCAAATTTGATCCTATTGGGAAGATTATCCCATTGATAGGGGAAATTTTTAAGCATGGTCCTACATTGGAAGATCATTGAGCCAACTAGCTTGACAAACATGAAGTAATAATCAAGGACTATTGTAGGTTAACTATATAAAATACTAAATATTATAGAGTGGCTAATCCACCTAAGAACATGAAGGATGATAGAAATATTTTTAATCCATCATGTAATATAGATAGTCTTTGAAAAACCAACTCATGACTCACCTCCTCATGCTTCCCCACCTCATGACTCACCATCCCAATAACCACCTAAGTCACCTCCTCAAGTTCCAAGTCCTCCATGAGTCTAATCCCCATCCCAAGATTCAACTCCATGAAATATTCCAATTCCACCTCATGAAACACATATTCCTTCACCTCCAAATTCTCCCCCATATATAGAGATACCTTCATCCGCTCACATTGTAGAATAGGAAAATAAATATGTGGATGATGGTGGGAAGAAAGAGGAGTTCCTATATGAGGTGAATATTCAAAACCTTAATAACTTGGGGCAAGACATTTTCTCTACACCTGAAGAACAACTTGATTGCTCCCGCAATACTCCTAGTACTATAGTATTGAATTCCCCCTCTTTCTCGTTCTCACTCTTCACATGTTGAGACTTCAGGTCACCTGGTCTAGCTCAATCATGTCATGAAAAAGAGACATACAATATATGTTCAAGAAGAGGAAGACTTCTCTTTGGTGTTACTATAGTTATTCAAGGCCCAACCATATCAAAAGAGGGCAAGAACAATATCCATTATTACAATAAATGAGCAAGATACTAGAGTGGCACAAGTGGCCACCCATGGTAGATAATCTTGAAGTACAAATGACACCTAGGGATTACACTATATAAAAGGTCAATTTTGGGTTCCTAACTAGAGATAAAGATAATAAAAAATCATTGTAAGTGGTTTTTCTGCCATACTTGAGTGGATGAAGAAGGATAGCATACAAAAGAATAATTAAAGGCTTGAGTGGATAGCCTATTAGTGTAAATAGTGTATTGATTAGGGGTAAAAAATAGGTTTTGAAGGGGCTCAAAACCCTTTACAAAAGAAGACAACTGATACACAAGAGATCAACAGTAAGCATAGATCAGCCCAACAATAGCAAGATGCTTAGAAAGATAACTCACCAACCACCACCAACCCAACAACAGCCTCTAACAAATTATCATGACAAAATAGGCTACAAAAGACATACAAGCATGGGCCCAAAGCCCAAATACAACCTAGTTTTAACCAAGACCAAAAACCCCACCCAAATTTTGACTATAGAAGCCACCTGAAACACTCAGGAAACAAAATTGTAGAGCAACAACCAACCTTCTACTTAGAAATAGGAGAACAAAACCCAACAAGGGAAAAGGAAATTTAATGGTAAAGACCACCATTAAACCCAACCACCTAATCAAAAACACTAGCACACAAGAGGAGAAACACCCCTTGAAGCACCCAAGCACACCACAGACCAACTCTAAGTCCACCTCAAGAGGACTAATCTCCCCTCTATAGGAGAGGATATTGTGAAAACCCAAAACACCAAAAGCACACCTCTCCAACAACCTCAAGCTCCACCTTGATAGGAGAAACTTCCACCTCAATAGGAACACCACTAGAGGAAACCAGAAAAGAGGAATTCCATCCACATCCAACACACCCACCTCCAAATCAATAGGAAATGACTCCTGACCATCAAGAGCTCTCTTCTCCTCAATAGAAGACTTAGTGCATAAGAAATGGAAGAAATTCACAGCTCCTGAAGACTAAGGAAACACACCATCCTTTGGTTGATCATACAAGGGCTCCAAAAGAGAGACCACAACCAAACCAGTATGAATCTCCAAGGGAGCAAGAGGGAAAGGCATTCCACTCCACCAGCTTAAAACACCACCCATATTCCAAAATAGGCCCAATAATAGAGGAATCCTCCAAGAGAAAGCTCAAAGCCAACAACAAAATATAACCCCCTTCGATAAAGATAGCCAAGATAACAATGAAGGGTACCCAAAAGCTCTAATAGAGAGCCCAAGAATAACACAAGAATCCAATGAAACCCACCTCCTAGTAGGCACCACCAAAACTCCATCATTAGAAACACTAACCACAGCAGAGAGACCCCACAATGGGTACCCAAAAGCTCTGAGAAAGAGCCCAAGAACCCTATAGCACAAGCATGTGCCACACCTCCAATAGCCAAGGCTTATCATCAATATCTAGAGAAGGCAAGTAAACTCTTCTTTCAGGAGGAGGAATAAAGGGCTTCTCCAAGCCAAGAGAACCACCCCTAACCAACTCAACACCAAAAACCCTGAAAAGAACAATGCCTCCTACCAACACACCATTATCAACCACTCCCAGCCAAGGGAGAGGCACAGAGTACACAATAGCAAAGCAGAGGCTTGTGCCAACTACCACAAACAACAAAGGGTACCCAAAATCTCTAAACCCAAGAAGAACCAAAGCAGCACGAGAAGCCAAAGAGACCCTACTTCCAACAGGCACCACTAAGACTTCATCTTCAGAAACACATTCCTCAGTAGCATAGAAACCCCACAATGGGTATCCAAAATCTCTCAAAGAGAGCCTGGGAAACAATAAGAGGCTATGGTCAGACAAACCAATAATCTTAGAAGAGAATCCATCCCTTCCCAGCACCACACCAAACTCTGGCCAATGTAGGACAGAGACAGCATGGCCGACCATGCTCAGAAAACTAGCATCCACAAGGATAGGAGGCTAGAGGCCGTCAAAAATGAAGGATGTCGCATCTTCATCGTCATCAGCACTCCCTGCACCCTCGTCGTCTACAAATTTCAAACAACCAAAGTTGCTTCTCTTCTCGCCTACGCCCTTCCACTTCCGTTGCACTCCCATCACCATACTATATAATAGCTACCAATTTTGTAAATAGTGTATCTATCCATCTAGATAGAATATCACCTTTCTAGGATTGACCTATTCACACCTAGATTAAATTTACTTAGGCTATTTCATAATGTTGTCTCACTTCATATGGTTGAGACATGTGTCCTCATTAGTTGATACACCTATTGGTACTTGCTCACACACTTGTCAAGTGAGCTCACATGTGTCCATATTTGGAGGGTTAATTAGTAGTTCAGTCCTAGTTTCCTACCTATTCTACCTTTCCTATATAAGAAAGGTCCCTCATTGTATTTACATACTCTTCATTGTATATTTATAGATATACTATTGTGCTTATTTTTTTCACTCGTGGAAGTTTTTATCATGCTTTTGATCTTGGCATTCTCCAACATGGTATTAGAGCCATGAGAGCATGTTTCTTCTCACATCAAGGTGACTTCCACACACAGCCCTATCAATTTAATGTCATGGATGCAAATGCACACATCCATTACATACATAAGGCTCAAGAAATGAAAATGACCTTCATTTTTTCAATTTTGGTAATTATTATTTTCTTATATTTTTTGGGTTTTTATGACTATTTTATGAAAAGTTGTAAGAAATCAAAAATATTATCAAAGGCCAATCTTCCCTCTACCAATTTTCTAGTCTTCCCATATGCTAATTCAGGTAGACATTTGCCTTCTTGCAAACCTATTAGACCTCTTTGCAAATTATTTTTTATATTTTTAGGTTGCTAGTTTACTTTGTTATAGGCACATTCAACATGCAGACTTGAAACATTTCTATTCTCATTCCTACCTTCATTGATACCATACCTTAGCAGCTTGGTATCTCTACAAGCCAAATATCATTGCTATTTTCTTGGTCGATCTACCTCCACAATGGTTGAACTTAAATCTACCTACACAATAGGCAGCCACAAAGGGAAACTACCCCTCATATTGTGTGTCAACCAACATCTCTCATGTGTAGGGGAAATATTTTTCTTTGTAGGTGTTTGTATTTATTAACTGCATGAGATGTGACCCATCCATAGGTGGATCAATATACCCCATCCATATCCTCCTCAAAAGGAATTTTTATCTTACACATTTGTGGGAAAGTGTTAAGGTTAATGACTAATTTGATAGGAGGAAGATGTTGATCCATCTCATCGTGAGAGAATCATTTTGCATGCTTCACCATTGACTCGCCCTATAGACACCTACATTTAGCATATATTGAAAACAATAGGAATACCATATTGGAGAATGCCAAGATCAAGAGCATGAAAAAGAATTCCACAAGTGAAAAAAATAAGCACAATAGCATGTCTATCAATACAGAATGAAGAGTGTGTAAATACAATGATCAAGTCTTACATATATAGACAAGTATGAGGAGGTAAGAAGGTAGGAGTGGAACTCTACCTAACCCTCTAAAGATGGGACACTTGTGAGCTCACTTGAAAAGTGTGTGATAAAGTGTAAATAGGTGTCTCAATTCATGATGACACATGTCTCGACCATATTAAGTGAGATTAAAGGAAAAGAAACCTAAGTAAACTTAAACTAGGTGTGAATAGATCAATCCTAGAAAGATGATTATCTAAATAGGTAAATAATGGCTCTATTTACACTAAAACCTCCTTAAGTACAACTGAGGGAGTAATGTATGCACTAATGATGAGTCCCATCTATGAGGCCATGTTAGGTACTCATGTAAAGTGGAGTTAAGGAGAAAAACCTAGTGAGAAATCAAAACCCCTCTCCAAAAGAGAAATGATGGAAATACAATAAAATTTAAAAGTGAATAAGATATAATGACTCTTGATGACCCCCCAAGGACTACTTATATCACATAAGTGTAAGAAATTTCCCCCCATGGGAGATAAAAAGAGAGAATATGGATCCCCCCATAATATCATAGAACATGCAGTGTCAAGAGTGATGCTCAAAGAAGAATGAAAAATGTGATCCTTGATTGTTGAACAACATTTCTTCTTTGTGGAAGAAGATGAACTATAGATAGATGCATGAAATATTCCCATGTGACAATAATAGAAGTCTCTAAATTGTGCACAATATCCAAAGAAAATGGTGAAATCTCTGAAAGTTTCTCAAATGCTCCATGTGAAGGTTGATGTAGAACAAAAACCAAAGATGTAGATGGGTTAATGAGAGCATTGATGTGGTAATCATAAAATTTTCCTTCCAACTCTACAAAATGGGATTCACTAAATAATTCTTATATGCCATGCAATTAATCATCCCAATCAACTATAGTGGAAACACAACTATGAATATCCTACTACCCTAAATCATGAGAAAACAATGATGTAGGAACACTCAATGCTAAAGAAGTAGAATAGGAAGGAGATGTAATAATAGTATAAGGTGAAAGAATCGATGAGGAGGATATAAATCCAAGGTTAAAATAACCAAACTATATCTCCTTATGCAAGTTGAAGGTATTAGTGTTATCTATGCTCAAACTATCATCAAAGTTAGCAAAACCAAAATAAGAAAAGGAATACAATATAGAATGATGGTCACATGACTTGTGGAAATGATGCATCTACTCTACAAATCTCTAATGATCATGGAATGTGGTGTGAACCCAACTATTTTTCTTGTATCACTATGTGTAATATGATAAATGGAAAGAATATTATTGTATAAGAAAGGTACATAAAGTACATCATTGAATTTTTCTTCTCCAATTACAATAGATCCTTTTCCAAGAGCTAGTATATAGGTGTTATTCACCATCAATATTGGTGGGAATAAACAAGGATTAAATATGGAAAATAGTTCTCAAAATATAGCCATGTGGTGTGATGCCTCAAAATCAAGAAGACGCTTATGTGATGTTGTTTTTAGAAGTAATGAGTGGCATACCCTTATTCTTATCCTTTCTTAAAAATACAGATGATATGGATGCATAAAGGGAAGCACCATATTTCCTAGATGTAGGCTATTGAATTTGAGTTTTTTAAAGAATATTCTTCAATTCATCAATTTCCTTTTTGTAACATTGGTGTTCTTCATGCCCTAGTCTCTTACAATAAGTACATTTGGTCTTCTCCTTATAAATTTCCCCTTTTGATGAGGAATATGAATTCAGTGAAGTGTCTAATTTTGATCCATTAAGCTAATACTTAGTTTGTTTATTTCCCTTAGATTATTGAGCAACTAATGCTTGACTTTTTCAAGAGGTGATAACATCCATAGAGATTAATTTATATTATTCTCTTGTGATTCTATCAAAAAAAATTCAAAATAAGGCATTGCATGTGATGTTCCAAGAGCATCCATTGTAGAGTAGAAAGAAGAAGCAAAGATTCCATAAGGACCTTTTAGCTTTAAAAAAAATCAAGAAGACACATTCTTTGTTTGTTTTTATTTTTCCATAACCCTAAAGTATAGAAATCAAAGGCTTAAATTGAACAAAGAAATCTTCAATAGAAGAGAAGGCATTAGGATACAATGTTGTTAATTTATCATTCAATTGTAGTTCATCTTGAACTCATCAACTTTACCAAAGAGATCTTCAAATTTGTCCCACATTTGCTTAGGAGTTGTACAACTAGAAATGTGAAATTATAAATTATTTTAGAAACAAGAAGACCTATTAGTCCCATTGCTTCATCGAGCTTGCTTTGATAAGTAAACTGCTCAAACTCTCTAGTAATCTATATTTGTTGTCCATTTATCATTTTCCATAATCCCTTAGATTTAAGTATTTTTTGTACTTTAACTTTCCATGTGTGGAAATTATGTGGTGTTAACAAATAAATTTTTGGATCCATGATGCACACACAACAAGTCACTTGCATTGTTCATTACCAAACCCCTCAAAATTGTATTATATCTTAATGTTGACCCCCCCAAAAAGATGCACGATAATATTTACAAGATTTTGTGAAGTTTGGAAGCCAAATCACCCATTTATAATTCACACAGATTTTTATAAATATAGAAAAAGGGGATTTCAAAAATTTATTTTGATTATAAATCTAGAATCTTTGTGAGATTCTAATGAATTTTTTAAAAAAAATTGTTAATTTTTGACAAATGAGGTGAAATTTTATGCCCCATCAAAAATTGAACAAATTACACTAATTTTTGGAGGTTAAAAAATAAATTAAAAAATTACAATTTTGAAATTGTCTTGAAGCTACTTTGTTTGGCACAAAAATAGCTTTTCAGTGACTTTTCACACTTGTAAAAATACCCCCACCCATCCCCCCATTTGCAAGTTATGGAAAAATAAAAAAGACCCCCTTTGAAAAGATTTGATGGTTTATCAACAACTTATGTAATAGAAATAATTAACATTAATTTTCACTATTAGTGTAATAGAAAATGTTAACTATTAAGTGTTGGTTAAAAAACTTACACTTGTGCCAAATGTAGCTAGGCAAAGTGAGATATTTTTATTCAAATGTAGATTTTCTACCACCATGTGGAAGGACTCACAAGAGAAAAATATAGATTAGTATCTATGGATGTTATCACATCTTCAAAAATTCAAGCATTAGTTGCTCAATCATCTAAGGGAAAGAAAAAAAATAAGGATCAGCCTAAGGGATTAAAATCAAACACTTCATTGGATTCATCTCCCTCATCAAAAGGGAAAATTTATGAGAAACCCAAATGTACTTATTATAAGAGACTAGGGCATCAAGAACACTAATATTACAAAAAATAAATTGATGACTTGAAGGATCTTCTTCAACAAACTCAAATTTAATTGTGTACATCTAGGATAGGTGGTTCTTCCCTTTCTACATCCACATCATCCACATTTTTAGGAAAGGATAAGAATAAGGGTATGGCACTCATTGCTTCAACAAACAACACATCACACATGTGGCTTCTTGATTTTATGGAATCACACCACACAAATACATTCAAGTAACTGCTTTCCAAATTTGAGCTTTATTCATTCCTACCAAATGTGATGGAAAATAAAACTTGTATGTCAACTCTTGGAAAAAGATCTATTACAATTGGAGAAGGAACATTCAATGATGTACTTTATGTACCTTCCTTGTCTAATAATCTCCTTTCTATTTATCATATTACACATAGTAGCACAATTAAAAAAATTCATTTCACACCACATTTCATGATCATTAAATATTTTCAAAGTAGAGACATCATTTCCATGGGCCATGTTGATCATGATTCCAGATTGTATTCATTTTCTTCCTTTGGTTCTACCAAATTTGATGATGGTTTGAGTATAAATGACACCAATACCTTCAACATGCATAAGGAGATATAGTTTGGTTATTTGAACCTTGGATTTCTATCCTCCCCATCAATTATTTCACCTTACACTAATATCACATCTCCTTCATATTCTTCTTCTCTAGTATTGAGTGTTCCTACACCATTGATTTCTCATGATTTAGGGTAGCAAGATATTCATAGTTGTGTTTCTACTACAATTGAAATTGGGATTATTACTTACATGGCACATCAAACTTGTTTAGTGAATCCCATTTTATAGAGTTGGAAAGAAACTATGATAACAGCCACATCAATTTTGTTGTCAACTCATCTACATATTTGGTTATTATTCTTTATTAGCCTTCACATGGAGCATTTGAGCATCTTTCAAATATTTCACCATTGTCTTTAGATATTGTGCATAATTCAAAGACTTCTATTCTTTGCACATGGGAAGATTTCATGCACCTATATGTATTTCATCTTCTTCCACAATGAAGAAATTTTGTTTGACATCCAAGGAACACATTCTACATTCTCCTTCAAGTATCACTCAACACTACATGTTCTATGATCTTACGGGGGATCCATAGTCTCTCTTTTTCTCTCTTATGGGGAAATTTTTTCTTGTACTTTGATAGAATTATTCCTTGGAGGTCATCAATAGTCCTATCTTCTTCACTTGTACATTTTATTACATTGCATCATTTATCTTTTGCTGAGGCATTTTTATTTCCCAATGGGTTTTTCTCCTTTACTCCACTTTATGAGAAACTTGTGCATGAGTACCTAACATGGAATTGTAGTTAGGACTCATCATTAGTCCATACATTAATCCCTAATTTGTACTTAATGGGGTTCATTAGTGTAAATAGAGTCATTATTTACCTAGTTAGCTTAGTCGCTTTTCTAGAATTGGCATATTCACACCTAGCTTAAGTTTACTTAGGTTTCTTTTACTTTGTCTCACTTCATATGGTTGATACTTGTGTCCTCGTGACTTGAGACACCTTTTTTCACTTGCTCACACACATGTCAAGTGATCTCACAAGTGTCCCATCTTTGGAGGGGTAATCAAATTTTCACTCTTACCTTCTCACCTCCTCATCC
This sequence comes from Sequoia sempervirens, assembly GCA_007258455.2. NCBI lineage: Eukaryota > Viridiplantae > Streptophyta > Pinopsida > Cupressales > Cupressaceae > Sequoia > Sequoia sempervirens. The sequence continues at coordinate 88,354,654 of VDFB02000363.1, forward strand.
TTGCCTATATATGCAAGGCTTAATCATTGTATTTACACACTCTTCATTGTATATTGATATGCATACTATTGTGCTTATTTTTCTCACTTGTAGAAGTTTTTTTCATGCTCTTGATCTTGGAATTCTCCAACATAGCCCACCTCTTACATCAACCATTTAATAGGATCGATTGACACCAATGAACCTACTCCTAAAATTTTGGTTGTATTGAAGAAGGATACGCATCATCCAGATCCTAAAGGGATCCTACCTACTACAACAAGTTGGAGAGATGGATAAAAAGATCTTGATAGAAAGGTACTAAAATAAGCATTGGGAGCTTATCACAATACTAGTGATAGGAAATATTGGCTATGGAAATTGAGAATTAAATTGATGATGAACTTCTTATATGGGAAGAGCACTCTCCAATTTTGTAGAGGATAAAGCTAAACCTTCCAATGAGTTAGCCCAATTGGGAATTTTTATAAAGATGATCAAGAGTTTTTGCAAGAATGGTTGTAAGCTAAAAAGCTGAAAGTTAATACACTCAAGGAGTGTAAGGCCAAGTTGAAAAAAAAGAGAAATTTAGCAACTAATGCAATGGCCAGGATATAAAAAATTCATCAAATATTTTCTTTGTATCTTTTGGAAGAATTCCTAATCGATTCACCCAGTAGCTAGGATAAATAAATAATTAAGAATTCTCTTCATCAAGAAATATAAGAACATGTTATTGAAAATATTATGAGATATAAGGTTATGTTGTGGGGATTTTACGAAGACTTGACTAAGTTTGGAGAGTTACAAAGAAATATCAAGTAGTCAATCTTCTCTTAGAAAATAAATATCAAGTGTCATAAAGAGAGAAATATAAATGACTTGAATGAGGTTGTTACCTCCTTATTTTAAGTCATTTTCCATGCTAAGTGTGACATTTATTACTTTTATCATTCATTTATACATTCATTATGATTTTTGTAGATGTGATAACTCAATTCCAGTGAGTTGGTTTTCTTAAGGCCTTTAGGGATGACCTAACATGAAACTTGTGAATTTCAAATATTAGGCCTAGGCACCAATTTAGGAGTAGGTTGACTTTTTTATTTTGAATTTTGTGTGTCTAAGGTAGGTATTTATCACCTCCTTGTGGAAATTATAAAGGGTTATAAATCTTGTACACCAATGAACCTAAGAAATTTAAATTTGGAAACCCTACTAAACATTGTAATTTATAAATATTTCAAATTAATGAAGGCTCATACTTGCTATTTTCCTAATGCTCCAATCTTGGTGATGATTTGTTTCATATTGTTTCTTAAATTGAATAAATTGGTGAGATCTATTCCATTTTTTTTTCATAAATTTATTTATTGAATCTATGAATGGAATATGGTGATTTAATTGCATTAAACTTGAAATAGCATGTTTATAATTCCCTTAGATTATTGCATTGGTTTTGTGGATGGTTGTGTGAATACTAACCATTATAGTACCATTTTCTTTAGATCTCATATAACCTTTCAAATCTTATAGATAAGGTGGAACTTGCCATTTTTTTATTATTTTATTTTTAACCTAATCATCTTTTGATCTTTTTGTAACAACATAATCTAGAATAAGTTTGAATCTAAGTTAGGTGCTAGATTTTAGAACTTCATATTTTGAAGGATTAATTTTTTGTTTGACCATATCTAAATCCTCTTATTGTGTATCTTTTTCCAATTTTATTGACACCAGCAAAGGTCCCATGTAAACAAATAAGCCACTTATATTTTCCAACATAATCAAGACCTAGTTATAAATGAACCTTTGAGCTGAACTTTCAACTTTTCAAAATAATTGGAGTGATCTATCATTTTACTTGACATTGGTTGTACCAATACCACCATCAACATTTACCCTTTTCGTTTGTCACAAACACATCACTTTGATCTCACATAATATAATCTAGAGCAACCATGTGAGACAATACAAAGAGAATGGTTGAAACTCTCTTGAATTTGAAAGAGTGTCTTTGGTGTAGAAATTTGTAAAATGGATTTATATGGTTTTAAATTTTCTTCCCTATTGCATACTTCTCTAGATGCTACCTAAATACATGATTGGAGTCAACATAAAATCTATTTCCTCTATTGTAAGAGGATATTTTCCATGACAATAATCTCTAGATTTGCATCAAACAACCTTTTCCATCACTTATGGATCATGATTGTGACTAATTTTGTATTCTTGCACATTCAACATATTCTTAAGTACAACATAAAAAAAAGAGTTATATTATGATAAAAATAATATGTTAACTATGTTTAAATTAAGCTCAAAATTTGTTGTATTAACTTACAATAGGTTTAAAATATGTTTGAGGGTATCGTATAAGTGATACTCTCCTAGTATTTGATCAAATGACTATCTATAAATGGGTGAGGTGTAATTTTCATGCAAGCTTTCTTCACATAGTATGAATAAGCTGGTGTTGGTTCTATATGCAAAAAAATATTAATTTCCTTCATCAAAAAAAATCTTAGCATCAATTAAATCATATTTGTGTAAATGATATATCTTCCCTATAGTTGAAAATATGTCATATATCATTGGTAAGGTGATTTTTTAGTGCAATATTTCTTCATGTAATATAAATAGCATTCCATTTATTCTATATGTAAAAAAGTACTTGTTACCTTCATCAAATAAAATTTTGGCATCAAGAAATCTATCGTTTGTGATGTCCCTTGACTCTCTTAGAGTTACTTCTTGTTTGGTGTTTTACTCTTCATGAATGACTCTTCTTCACCATCCTTGAATAGACACACTTTACAAATAGTGAGATCTCTTTAAATTAAAATGTGTATATGAGACATGTAAAATGGTTGATATTTTCACCTTTCTTTTCATGGAGAGGGTACTCTAAAATTAGTGTTATCCTCCATTTTCATAAGATAGAAGTTAAGGCCCATTCACAAGAAAATTATATGATATTGTTATTGTTTAGTTAAAAATGATAGAATTATAGACCTATTAATAGAAAGAATAATGAATTTTGTTAGTTGTTTGGGCAGTATGCTTGATATTTTATGGTTGAGAAGGGATATCAGTTAAAAAAAAAATCAATGAAGTAACTAATTATGTTCTTAAAAAAAATTGGTTATTATGGGATATCATAATTTAAGTTGCGTAGATTGCATTCTTGTGAATAATTTTCAAAACTGCAAACTGGTAGGATTTAAAGGGAGGGAACGGTTCATTTTTTTGTGGGGTTATTACACAAAAGAACAAACCAAGGGAGAAATAAAATAAAAACTTTTAAAAAAATATGCTAGAATACAAGTCACAAGAGAAAGTGTAGGTCATGCCTAATTTTGGATTCAAATTTTGTTCCATAGAAGTGGATGTACTCATCTAATAGATATATATCTACAATTGTATTTTATTTTAAAAGAATGACCTTCTGAATTCAACAATTTGGTTTGGGTATTTTGGAAATGAAAATTCTCAATTATTTAGAAGTTGTAATCATTGGTTAAAGTTCAAATTGCTTAAATAATACTCACACCAATAAATCTCTAAATGTAAAAATGTGACACTAGATGTACCTAAATAAGTTGTAATTGATGTTCATTGTTTCACACATATTACTTATATAATACCCTTTGTTTTGGATACCATATCTTATAAAGATTATTTAATGGGATAAAATATATCAAATAGAATTAGAAAATAATCCATCTCATCATCTAAATTTTAAATCCTTCCTTCAAATTTGAGGGGAATAACAAAGTTTCTAGAAAGGGGTGACTTAAACCTATTTGAAGCAAAAAGGAACTTGACTTGGTTTTATAGGAGTCCTTCCTTGATGATAAGATTTTACTTTTTTTTTTCAACAACCATTTTTGTTGCACTAGGGAATGAGATTGAACTTGATTTCTCTCTTTGACTTATAAGGGAAATGTTACTATCATTATATAGACCAAAGATATATTTTTATTAGAATTAGGTGATAGAGTAAATTATAAAACAGTGTATCTTTATTTTAGACATGAGAAGAAAAAAACTAGTCATCATATTAACTACATTCAATTGTACATGTTATCATGATCCTTATTATGAATCTTGAATCTCAATGGAAAAAAATTTAGGATAGAAATATTGCTATGGGAAAATTTGTAATGACATGATATTAGTAAATCTACAAGCATAGGTAAACTCTTATGAGTATTTTTGAATTCTAAATCGGTTAATGATCATTAAGTAGTTAGAAAGTAAATTGAAATTTACTTATATACTTAACCATCTTGCACAATTTATATCTTAATCTTAGCTTTGAAGAATAATTGAGTGAGGTAGGTCTTGATTAGTTATGTGTTCCTTAACAAACTAGGATATAATTTACTCAGGAATGTATTTATTCTTTATATAATAATATTATTTTAAGGGGTAAACGCTTTTGACATGTAGCTATAAACTAGTGAGATCACAAACAGGGACCTCTTCCCCAATTTAAACATTCAACAATCACACCCCAATGGGGTTTGAACCTTGATGGAAAGAACAACACTGCAACAACTTAACAATCATACTATGCCACTATTGGCTATTCTTTATATAATCTAATTTCAATAAAATATGTCAATTTAACATTATTGAACTTATTTATTGGCATTCTTAAATTGTTTTTGCTTATGTGACATAATTGGATTAGATATAAATAGTTACAAATTTATTTTCAATAAACCGAGTAGATTATCACCTTAATCTAATTTAATTAGTCAAGAGAGTTTAATAGTTTTAATATAAGTTTTTGAAATTTTATATGCTATATTATTCAATAATTTTATAAAAGTTAGTGTGAAATTTTATTAGTAGTATAATGTATTTCAATGATAGTAATTGAATTAATTTACATCCTAAAAGTTTTGCTTTGTTTTATTTTTTGTTTAAAAAACTTAAACAAAAAGTAGTAACATTTGATATAAATGGTGTCTCGAGCTCACGTTTATGAATAATACCGACACATTTTGATCTAATGCACTTATAGCCAAATAAAATTCCAACAACGGTGTTTATGGGGTCATCTCTATTTAAAATCCAAGGAGCTTAGGTAATCTTCCTTGCATCACAAAATAAAAAGTATTCCAAATGACCCAAATGATGTTAGAATAAAATAGAAAAACTATTATGTAGTTTTCTAATATCTTCATGTAGAGTACAAAAATGGATCTTTGGACATTTTCACACTCATTTGGATCCTTCTTGTGGATTTTGGCTTAGTTTTTCCTTGATCTAGTGTTGTAATATGTCTTACACATTTACATTGGATCTTGTACCTTTCTAGGCTATGTGGACCTCATTTTAATGTTGTAGAGTGTATTTAACCACACTTT